>JAUPFT010000021.1:39121362-39461362 GCA_036936625.1 Parnassius smintheus behrii
ATCCTAGGACAGAGACGTCACGAGCTTAACAGTGTGGCGGCTAGCGTTTTCGCGTGAACATTTAAAACGATAAATTAATAGAATTTTTATAGCACTTTGCACTCAATAATTATATAAAATATAGTGGTTCATTATCACTGTAGTAAAATGGGTGTAATAGACTATTGTATTTTTTTAATCGTCAAATAAAAATTCTCGGTCAAATAAATTATAACTTAACAGAATGTAAAAGTAAAACAATTGAACTATTTTACCCTACAATTTAATGAGAAACTAAAAACTAGTGGTAAACTGATGCGGGACATGAGAAGGAGCATCTTCCTGATAACAGATAAACATTATATAAAATGCTATAATTACCAATCTGTCTGCCAAATGTGGCAACTATTAGAGGTAATAGTTGACCCCCCTAAGGGGAAATCTTTGGGGGTAGGGGGTTATGTTCAACAGTGGACTTTTATAGGCTGTAATGGATAAATGGATGGATGGATGTATAGATTCATACAACTGTTATTTTTAATTTGGTCATGTTGTATTTTATTCTATGAATAACTTTAATCTGATGATTGAAAAATCGGCCCTCAGCAAAATAAAAGCTGTAAAATCTACTTCAGTAAACGTTAAGAACTCCTGTTGCTTGTGGTTGTAGCTCTGAATCACAATTAGGATAATTGATCGGCAGTAGACTATACTACCCGCTGACATTTGCTAATGACACTTTATAAACAAAATGGCCGGACGGGACGCCCCTTTCCGGAAAATATTGTTTTCCCTTTGAGGGACCTCAGTGGGACGTGAAAATGAACAAACGAGGTAATTAGGTCTAATTTATTTCTTTGACATTTTTTATTTTTATATATTACAAATTAAACCTTTTTATAGATGATCTGTATCAATGAAGTGAATATTTAAATGTTTAAAACTAAATAAATTTCCTATTAAAATTTTGGGTGTTTCCCTGTTTGCTCAGCAAGCTATGGAAACACAAAAAAACTCCTAGCATAACACTCACTAGGAGTTGTTTGCGTGATAGAGCCTGCAATAAGACACAAAGATAGATAGAAGATATCTGCAGTAGAGCAACCGACATATGTCCCTAACGGATCGGTAAGCTTTAAGAAACGACAACGATAGTGGAAGAAAGTTTATCGAGTTGCAGCCTCGTGCTGGTAAGTAAAGTGTAGGGCGGCCCCCCACTAGATGAAATGAAGACCTGGAAAGATATGCAGAGGTCGATGGATACTCGTGCCTAGGGACCGTGCATTAATCTCAAAAAATCGATAACCAATACGTAAAAAAGTCTTTAAAGATAGCCTAGTAGCGGTATATAGAGTTGAAATTGTATTTTTTTCTTAAAACGTTACCCCTTCACTAAGATTTTCTCCTGTATCGTAGGGGCGGTTTACAAACATTAATTGCACAAGGATAAACATCCAGACCCGGAACAACTATTTGTAGGCCATACAAATATTTGTTCCGTGCGGGATTCGAACCCGCGACCCCCAGCGCAGCCACTCATTGCTAAGCCACTGCGCCACGGAGTCGTCAAATAAAATTAACAATTTTATTAGTTCCGGCGAGTATCGAACCTCGGTCTCTTGTACACTGTGAAATTAACGGAAAGCACTTAGCGTCTTAGCTATCAAGGTTTTATCATTAACATAAATAGACTCCAATGATTTTCACCTCAATATTTTTGAAGCTCGTGACTTTAACGCGATACAATAAAAGATAACTTCTTATGTAAAACCCACATTTAATGCACCATTGTAGCCGTGTTACCTACTATCTTAGTGCAGTAAACTGGCATTTATATTTAAATAAGACCTCGTAACCAGAAAAGCTATTCCATTACGAATAAAGAGGATAGTCAACAATTTAACAACATTACGATAGTCTTGAAGACATTGTATTGTGTTTATTACGTGGTTGAAGTTTCTTTTTAATTTTTTCTGATCAACGCCTAATTTTAATCTACCTACTTAGTGTATTTTATTACAGTTAGTAAAATAATCCGGTCGTTGCAGTCTGCAGTTTGAATTCGTGGTCGGGCCAAGAAAAAAAAACAAATATTGAGTTATTCTGTTTAGAAATTCTCAGAGCAGTCCAGAGTCAGGAAGTCGGCGTTGTTTATCCCCCGTGCCTCAGAAAGCACGTTAAATCATTGATTCTTTGTCTGATCCTTCAATCCTGTCTGATTTTATCCCATCAGACTATGAGAGTAAGGAAGCCTGCTTCTGTGCTTGCGCATAAACTCGAGTACTGTAATCCTGATCTGCGCAGATGGTTTGTCTCCGGTGACACCTAACCACACCGAAAAAGGAGGGTACCACCCTTTAAATAAATTTTATTACACTGTCAAAATCTTTCGGCTTGAAAGACTAAAGAAACAAAAGGTGCCGAATCATGTTATTCTTTTTACATTCATACTAAACTGTAGAAAACGGCATTAGGCGCGTATCTCGTATGTAGTTATTGTAAGCTTCATTTAAATTTCTACTATCAAAACGTATGGCTCATTATATGTTCGATTTTTTGTTTTCACAAAAGCAATAATTTTGCGTTGTCGAGCGTGACTGAAAAACGACAAGTACTATCATTTGCGTGTTTGAAGAACTTAAATTGAAATAAAATAGTTTTGTTGCTAATACATGACGCTGTGTAATCAAACTATTTCTATATCCTCCCATTATTATTATTTATCTTATTTTGGTTCTTACAAAGTCACTTAGGTGAAACACCACTAACTTACACTCCAAAAACCCAAGATCTGATTTTGGTTTTACCTGGGATTCGAACGAGAGACCACATGATCAGCAACCGCGATTACGATCACTAGACGAAAGAGGCAGTCAAAAAACCAAGCAGTCAAATAGACAACCTCCTTCTTTACTGAAGTCGGCTAACAATCTAACACAGAATATCAGCGAGTATGAACCTAGTCATATACAATCATAATGCAGCTCCTATATCGCGCTACTATGTTTAAACTAATTTAAAACGGTTCTACACACGTAAAAAAAAGAAACCAGTAAAAAAAGTGTTTAAAACAAAATTTTTGAATTTAACGAAATAGCATTTTTGAAATTAGGAGAATTTTAAGAACTTAAAATAATTAAAAACAGAATTCGAACTATTTATTATATATTTTTTTACAGTAAGGCCAAGGGTACAACCTAAATTTATATTTATGCAGTACGAGTCTCTAAAAGGGATCGCTGCACAAATGTAGTAGAAAACACATATCAGTATATGCAATTTATCCTTTGCGACGAATGTTTTCCATTTCGAATATCCGTCTCCTATATCTTACGCGTCACCTTATATATTTCATATTCCCGCATTTATATTGGTTGAGCGAACGACAAGAATCCGGGACGAAGGAACCGGAAAATGTTTTGGCGATAGGGGTTCTTGGGTTCGATTCCCGGGTCGAGCCTCTACCTTATTATGCGAGATGTTACTATGTGGACTGTATGTGCGGATTCCTGCAACGAAAACAAGACGGCCGACGTGGCACGCGGCAGCCTCGGACGATGCACTCGTTATTCCAAAATCTACTGTTTTGCCAGTGTCTCGAAGGAGTTTCCACTTGAACCGCTAAGGGAGAGAAATGTGACAAGAAAATAAAACGGTTCAAGAAAAAATTAAAAGGAAGCACTTACCGGAGTGGAGTTCCTTGCAGCCTCGTGGACGACGCTCCTGATAACTCCTTTATATGCAAAGAAGCAACTAAGAAATATTGCTAATATTGAAACTATCGGAATAAGATCTTTTAATTTTTATTAATTATTACCTCAACGACATTTTTAACAACCGTGCTTAATTATAATATATTAAGACACTCAGCCTATAACAGAGTTTCACAACATACCGATTTTCACAACATACTGGATAACACTTACGAAGTATAAAAGTAAAAATGTTACTTAATATAATTTAAATAAAAAATTACATTTGGGGCCACAAAATTTATAATGTAAGTATATTTTGTTTTTGCTTTTACAGGCCTGTTGGTCTAGTGGTTAGTGACCCTGACTGCTAAGCCGAAGGTCGTGGGTTCGATTCCCACCCAGGACAAATGTTTGTGTGATGAGCACGATCATTTGTTCTGTGTCTGGGCGTAATTTATCTATAATATTTATGTATTTATAAATATATAAATATGTTTATCAGTTGTCTAGTACCCATAACACAAGCTCTGCTTAGCTTGGGACTAGATGGCGTTGTGTGATAGTTGTGGAATATTATTATTATTATTATTATTTTGTCTAATAAAATTAAAAAAACAACCATCATGGACCAATCATGAGCTGGCACGCTTTCCAAGATTAGATTATTTAAATTAGATAATTCAAACTTTTGGAACCGTAGTACCCCAGCACTCACCCAAATTCACAAAGTACCAAACTCGGATTCTATTACAAAATAAGGCAAGTAGGTAAGTTGTCGTCGCCCTGCCTCAAAGCATATTAGCATAAGTCCGCAATACTGCACAATTCAATACTATTCATAATTATGCTAATATGTTTTGAATTCTATGATATCTTACCTGCATCTATCCTCATATTAAATATAAAAATAAAATGTGGATACGTAGTCAACTCTAGGGACGAAGATGCAACGACTTCTTTCCATTAAAAAGGGCCTCTACACTTACAATCTGCTATTTCACGCTGGTGTGGCCCTTCCACGGTCGCCACCTGAACAGGTTCCCACCTTGTTTTGGCGCGGGGATTTGGTCACTCGCGGCGAACAAAGGGGAACCCACATGGCTGGCCCGAGGTGGCCACCCTGAGTTGGATTGGAGAGCCCACTTCGGATGTGTGTTAGTGGACTGCGACGAGAGGGGCGTCTTGTCCCCCTATCACTGCAGCCGAATTTGGAGTCGCTGCTCAAACGCTGCTCTCCCTACTTTTGCAGCCAAATCTTGGTTGGTGGCGAATTTATGGACCAGATCCGTAGCTGGGGCCAGAAGGGCTAGTACTTCTGAGTGCTTGTTTTTCTTGGCCTTCACGCATCGATCACAAGAGCGTCCGTTGCGTACGTGAAGTTTGAGACTGCGGAGAAAAACGCACCATGTGTTCTGGGGCGCCTTACTTGAGTAAGAGATAGTGAGGAGTAATTCTCCCACGAGGAGCGGTCGCTACGTGGCGGCCAGCGCTGGTAGGGCTGCGGATGTGTGCAAAAGCGTTCCCATGGCCCTAACAATATGCGACGAACATGGAACACCATGGGCTTTTAGTCGATGCGTGTCCGACATAATCCATCCTTGCACCGTTTTCATAGGCGTATTTGTAGGCGGGTTTGCGTAGAAATTTCCCTATGTTAAAATAAAAAGGTCCTACCATATTTTAAAACTACCTTCAACAGTGTTGAGGTTGTTCATGGGCGGCGGTAGTCACTTAACATAAGGTGAACCGTATGCTCGTTTGCCCCCTCTTCTATTAAAAAAAAACCTTTTTGGTCAACTGAGATGCATGAGAACCAGCAAGACTCAGCTTCACTCCTTTGGGTTGCTGAGATGTAATAGATTTAGAATGACTCAGTTACTCCTTGGATAACTGAGGTGTAAATGAACTAAAATAATGAAATGAATGAAAACGTGTCCGAAATCTTATTCAGTTTAAAGAGTTAGAATTGTCGATAGCATCGTCGTTATCACATGTGGTGACGATCATATACACATGTGTAAAGGCACAGAGTCAGAACCAGAATTAGGAATAAGGTTACGACTTACAAAATAAGTGTTATTATTTGAGCTATGTTGTTTATAGTTAAAATTAGTATTAGGGTTAAAACTAAAAAAATAAATTAACTGACGTTGTTGCATATTATATTGTCCCTTTCAGCACTGATCAATAGTGTGCGAGATGTTTTCGCACTAGTTGCAAATTAATTTATCAGAAATAGAACTAGATGAAGGACAAATTTGTTTATTATGATTAAAATTAGAATGTTTTTTTCTATTTTTGAAACATTGCATAGCGACGTGACCCACTTTATTACATATATTACACTATTTTATTGAAGTTTTTGAACACATTTGGAGATTTTATAATTATTCTTCATCTATCGCTAATTGAATTTCTACACATAACAATAGTGGAAATAGTAGGGTTTAACTCTAATTAAAATTTATTTAATGCCAACTTCTCCACGGCAGCTATTCCACCTGGAAGTTCTTCAGGAATTATGCAGTTATAGTGTACATCTGACTGGATTTTTATTGGAATTTGTTTTAATTATAAGGTAAATTTAGTAACGTCATCGGATGATTGTTTGTAGTTTTGAAAATCTGATAATAAATGCGTCACATGTTTTTCCTCTCTAAAAGTAAAAAGAACTAATGACTCCATTTGGTTCCACGTTTAAATTTTTACTACATACAACTTGAGATTTTTCCTCAAGTTGTGAGATACATAATACACGTGGTAGAGCCACACTTCAGCTATATTTTTTAGTTGTAGCATGAATGGGTCGGCTCGACCGGGGTAGAGCGACGCTCTCTCAGAATACCAGCGTAAAATAGCAGCTTGATGCTGCTGTATTTCGTGTGTTGAGTGTAGACAACTGGAGATCCATTTTACTGGAATCGAGGCATTCCATCTTAGTACTCAAGGGTGACAATGCATCTGCATTTTGATTCTTAATCCAGGTTAAATCCAGATGTCTACGGGCCATAGCATCCACTTACCACCAGGTGAACTATGTGCTCATTGGTCACCATTATCCTATAAAAAGTTAATGAATTTGCGTAGACTGTTGCTCTGGTGGCTAACGACATCGTATTATCACAGGTGATAAAAGAAGTGGAAGGGATTCCTTCTCCCCATTAGAAGGTTTTATAAGTTTCGTCAAAAATGAAAGTGTGATTTTTGTCTGACATATTGTCTTTACTTTTTTCTGCTTTAAGCGACATAGAACCAAAATTTATAATTAAAAGTTATATAAAACAATCGTAATAGGAACAACGTAAAACGTAAATAGTAAAAACAGTCCAAAATTAAGATAAATTTTAAATTTATAGTAGAAAACCAAACGACTTACAAATACCAGACTACTTAAAATAATAACTTTATACATAACATTTACGCGTACAAATAGCTCGGTGATACGTTACACTCTTGGCGGCTGGCGGTCGGAATCGCTGACACAGCAGCTGGTGGAGGCTGACCGTTTCCCAGACAGGTGATTTCAGGATCAGGCGTTCGTGGAGCGGGCTCACGCATTAGAGCAGGAGCTCTAATGCTGGGGTGAGTTCTTATTTATTTTAGCAATAGCTAAAATAAATAAGAATTCACCCCAGTAGGATTAACTACACTTTTAATAATTAAGTTTTGAATGCAATCAAGTTCAACGGTCGTTCGTTTAGACTCACACATCGCGAACTTCAAGCAGTCTCAGATGAAAATGAACAAGGAATAGCCCGAAAGGGGACTCTTGCGCGTCTCCGAATTCTCGTCTCCGAAATCGAAAAAGAGGCAGCAAACGAGCATGCGGCTCACCTAATGGTAGCTGACTACCGACGCCCATGAACAACCGCAACACCAGAGGATCGTAGGTGCGTTGCCAGCCTTTTAAAAGGGAGTATGGTCTTTTCTTGAAGGTCCCTAAGTCGTATAGGTCCGGAAAAATCGCCGGTGGTAGACAATTCCACAAAGAAGTTTACGTGGAAGAAAACTAGTAAAACGCACAGTGGCATCCAGATGGTGAGGATGGTAACGTGAATGTTGAGGCAATGTGCGTTCGTGAAATTCGGCAGTTGGAACTAATCCGATCAACTCCTTAGAAGACTCCCCTTGGTAGATGCGATAGAGAACGCAAGGAGATGCAACATCCCTACGCAACACCAATGAATCGAGCTGATCGGAAAGAACTTAGTCGTCGACGATTCGAACCGCTCAAGTGGAAGGATCTGGCACTGGGGTGCCCCAGCCCAGAGATTGAACAGTATTCTATGTGAGGCCGAACTTGCGCTTTGTAAAGTTGCAAGCGATGTGCCGGCACTAAATAGTGTCTCACTCTGCTGAGAACGCCAAGCTTTTTAGAGGCCAATTTGGCCTTACCCTCCAAGTGACTACAAAAATGCAGGCTATTCGATATGTCGACGCCGAGGATTCTGATGTTAGCTGAGGCAGCAAGGACAGTGTCTTGAAACTGAGAATATACGACAATATAGTTATTTTTAGCGGTAAACGTGCAAACTTGTGTCTGCTGGGGTTTGAATTAGATTAGATTTAGTCGCCCCTAGTCCGAGTTTTGTTCAACAAAGTCTCGACTTTAGACACAAGTTTATCCCGGTACTCGGCGATGTTTTCCGAGAAATATTGGCACGGCCGGTGTATTAAGCATCACCACTGCTGTGGTCTGCATAGCAATGAATGTTACCGGTTTGCAATATATCATTCTTATGCGGAAGAAACACAGTTGGTGATAGCATACAGTCTTGCGAAACACCAGCGTTAATAGGCTTGTAATCAGAACTGCACATCTACTACGACCTTGATGCTCCGATCGGCAAGGAAACTGGTGATACAATTGCACAATTTCTCATGAAGGCCATATGAAGGAAGCTTCGAAAGAAGCGCTTTGTGCCAGACCCGATCGAAGGCCTTCGCTATGTCCAAACTAACTGGCCAATGTCTTCGAACGAGCGAGCAGTTTACAATGGACTCCATTATTTTGGAGAACATAGAGGTGATGGCGATAGGCCTGTAGTTGGACGGGTCTGAGCGATCACCTTTTTTTGAGATCGGATAGACCAAAGTTGTCTTCCATGAATTCGGGACTACGGCTTGGGAGTAGTAGAACCGGAAAAGATGCGTTAAAACCAGTGCCAACTCCGGAGCACACGTCTTTAACACAATGGCTGGTATCTTGTATCCGATGAGCACCACAGAGGATGGAAGAAAAAGTTCCATACCCTGAGGTACCACATCAGGGTCATAATCGGCAGCAACTCTGGGTCGTCCCGTCGCCCCCAACGGTAGGATGCAAAAAAAGACCACATCCTATCCTAATCGGCCTACCTATAGGGCCAAACGCGGCGGCTGCCTGCAGAATTCAACCGCGGCGTTAATACGACTAGCACCACACTCTCGTCAAGATAATGGTCCGACGAACATAGACGGGCGTTGACGAAAAGGTGCTATCCGTCCGGATGAGAGGTTAGCAGAAGGTCCAACAGGAAAGATGTATGATCTTCCACATCTGCAAAACGTGTAGGCAAAGTAACCGGTTGTGTCAAACCATATATTACGAATTAGAGATCGATGAGCAACTGTTTAACGGTCCGTGGATTAAATTAACTATTTTTAGGTCCGGTAGAATAATATTTAAAATTAATAATAGGTAATAATTGATTCGATTTTATTTTAAAATTAGAATAGATTAATAATAATAATAAAACATTTATTCGTTACCACGAATAAATTTACAGTGAGCAGTACACACAGAAATAACCAAAATTACATAGTGTAGTAATGAATGGGCTCTAGCTCAGCATAAATGTTGCAGTTGCCTACAACGCTGTTATTCTGCCAGCGCCCAACAAATGAAGAGTACAGTACGCGCGCATCCCTGCTTATATTACATTTAATCACAACTGTTCATATTAGAGTACATCTCGTGGTTTCCCAAGTATTAGCGAGTATTAGCCAGTTCAAATTAGTAATTAAGAAATATTTTTAATTATCATAAATTTATTTCCACAAAATGTATATTTTTAATTATTATTGCAACAATACAACTAATAGTAACAAAGTATTAAATAATATTTATTTTACTGAGCCTAACTTATTTGAGCTTATAAGTCTACTATCGCCTATTGGCAATGTTTATTTATTTTATTTATAAGACGGCCCGGTAATTTAGTAAAAATAATTCGATTATTACAGTAATAGTTCGCTTAGTGACGTATTAATTTAAGGTTAATTAATAAATAGTAAAGGTGTATTCACATGCTGATTTTGCGTGGTCTTTAATAGGAAAACCCGTCTATCTGAGAGATTTTTGCTCGTTAGAATGAAATAGTGAAATAGACCTAGGGAGTTTCGAAAATAGCTTGAATTTCTTCCGAAAGTCCACACCTAAAATTAGTGGTAATGTAACCGACGGGATAATGTAGGCCTTCATGTAATTAAACTGGTTTTTGAAAATAACAGTAAGATTAATATACCCAACGGCGGATAATTTATAACCACCAGCTGAAATAAATGATTGAAAGGTGTGGGGTTTGACAATAGGTAAGTTAGAAGAAGGTATGTAGGATAGGAGTTGTTATGTAATATTGTGATATCAATTTTCATGCTCGTTTGTCACTCATATAATATAGAAGAGGGATAACAACACTCTCACTTAATACCACCGTAAAATAGCAATATAATGTCGCAGTATTTTGTTCGTGTGCGACGAGAACCGCAGACACTTTTCATAGATTATGAAGCACTCGATGTAAGTCCTCAGACGTGGCAACGTATCTGCATTTTGATTCTTAATCGGGGGTAAAATTGGGTTTATGTGCGTCACAGATTTTATTTTTCATAAGGTGGACTGTAGCACTGTCTTCACTTCTTTTATTTAAAAAATGTGAGAAACTTTTCCAAACATCCACAGCCCTATCAGTGCCGCTGCTACTACTTCTCCTCTCTCACTTCTTGCGACGAATAATAAAGTCCTAAATATATAGGTAGAATATTATGGCATGTCGGTTAGCGATGATGCGAGCAGTGATTGATCGATGCTGTAAGCTTGTCCATCTCGGCTGCTAAATTACTTACGAGAACATCAACAGAAACCGGTCAAAAAGCTTGTAAATTATGGAGGTGTCTGGTTTAGTTCACTTACCACCTTCTCGTTTGCTTGCCAACTACTTGATACATTATACTCACGTAGCTTTACTTGTCCACTACTGGACAGTAGTGTGTTGACTTGCTTGAATTTGCTGTAATGATGGTCATGATGAATCTTTATTTATTTATCTTAGCTTTAGAATTCCGAAAGCGCTCGCTGTAAATGTCATCTCGACACAGGTTCGATCCCCGCCGGCAACAATGAAATTGTTATTTGCAATTTAAATTGCTGATTTATTTTAAATTTTGATTTTGATTCGAAGACATGTGAAGAGATGATGACTGCACTTGATGAAAAGTGAATGCTGTGACCCATATACACTCACAATTACATCTAAACAATTACAGTTAAAAATACTGATGCTTGTCACCACATAAGGAGGCAGAAATTTTAATAAACGTACTTTACTAGACACCTAAAAATTATACCCTCTCTCTGCCATCTCAATCGGACCATGTACCGATTGAGTCCTAGCCCTGGGGCTGGGTTCTGGAACCAGGAATCCTGTATGAAGAAAAGAGACCGAAGCTGACAGAAGCTGACCCCTTCCATAACTCACAAACAATATTAATCTAATCTTCGTCAAATAATACTCGTTTTTACGGAATTTATCGCGTATATTTAACTTTTTAATACCCGACGTTTCGAGAGCTTTACAGCACCCATGGTCACGGGAAGGACTTCAGTCCTTCCCGTGACCATGGGTGCTGGTCTGGATGGTTAAATATACGCGATAAATTCCGTAAAAACGAGTATTATTTCAATGTGTAGTGTTCGCGTAAATATAAGAAATCATAATCTTCGTCAATTTTCAAAATGTTAAGGTTTTAGGGTCGTTGTCAGAAATAAATATTAAAAATAAAAATGTAATCTAAAAATATATTTTTTTAATTAATAGGATACAAACAGACTTAAAATTGTTGACACATAATTAAGACGTAACATCGAAAAGGCTATCGCCGATCCGAGTGAATCCATAATTTCTGTAAAAACTTGAAAAAACGCCGTCATAAGGTCTAAAATCGTGTAGCGCCCGCGACGATTAAAAGCACTTAGAAATTGTCAGAATCTTAAAATATTGTTTTAAAAATTATTGATTTAAGTAATCAAAATAATGAGCAAGTAAATTATGAATATTGATGTTATGAATATTTGAGTGATTCCCAAGCATATAGATTAAGTAATTTCGTTGTAATTTCAACTATAATGATTGTTTAGAGGTGTTTTCGCAAATAATTATGATCGAGTCAAAATTATACAATCGTGTTTTTGAACAATCAAATTCAAGATAAAGACATGAATTTACCTACATCGAAATTCCACTTTCGTTAGTGGTGTCATAGTCCTATACTATTCGATGAAAGGAGGTGCATTTTTTCACGGTGTCGCCTTAGTAATAATTTTTATATTGCCACGTTGTGGTCCACCCACCACTTTGGATCCTTTACTAGTATTCAGAAAAGATTTAAAATGTAAACAATTTATTTCAAAGTTCAATCTAATTACTAACTCGCTTTTATTAAATCAAAGGCAGTTTTGATGTGAAGAGAAGCTGTTTGTCTGGAGATTTTGAGTTTTGTCGGAAGTCTGGAGATAATTTAAAATGTTGGTAGAATCGACCGACCACATGGTAACCCTAATTACAGCCTATAAAAGTACACTGATGAACATAGACCTGCCCCTTAGATTGCCCCAAAGCGGGGATTTTGTCATTGTATGATATCGCACTTTGTTGTGGTGAAAAACATAGGTATTACGTACATTTGGCTGTCTCTTTGAAACTAAATTTCTGTATTTTCGCAATAGTAAACCTTAAACTGGAATAAAAAAGCTAAATATTCAACAAGTGTGTTATGTGCGCTTACGACTGGTCGATACGGATCAAGAACCACAAAGGTACATCTCGATCTCGATACCGGGGCGGTGCGAGCACGCATACGAAAACATCACTGCACTAGCGATCTGTTGTGAGGTTGTGACGTCGTTGGTGTATGGTATGGTAAAAGTCATAAGTGTCAGACACTCACCGCCTGGCAAAAAGTAACTCGTACACTAATTTGTTATCACCTAATAACGAGTTTACGATGAAACAACAAATAACTCCTCAAACAGCCAAAACACATTTGCAACTGCAGTTGTTCGTCTGAAAGTCAAAAATTACGTAAAGACCTTACGACAATATTATTATGTAATTAAAATTGACATTATGAGCAAAAAACAACGATTTTTTATGTATTTGTCGTAACACATATTATATAAAAATTTTAATTTTATGCATTCCTTTTCCATATAAACTTTGACTATGCCAAATCTCACACTTCTCTGTGCGCTCAATATAAAGAAGTTTAAAGTTTTCTTTTCACGAATACTCAATTTCTAATTCACTTTTATATATTTCTAGGGTTCTGTAGTTAAACAACAAGGAACGCTTATACTCTTATAGTTTCGCCATGTTCGTCCGTCCGTCCGTTCGCGGTTTTACTCAGAAGCCCTAGGCTACCTTGCTACAAGCATGTAATTTAGCATAGTTAAAAATATTCATTACGACTACAAGCTGTGAAATAAAATCTACAAAAACATTTTTATTTTCGGTACCTACCATAGAGGTAAATGGATGATGATATTTTTTTATACATCCATTCTATCGTGTGTCTATCGTTGGATGGGTCTTTCTAAAACATTAGGGTACGCAACAACACTTTTTTCGATCCAGGGGGTAGTTTGTGATTATTTAGTTTTAAAGTGGTATTTTTCATTAGAGTCGTGCCCCCCCCCTCCCGCTCTACTTCCTCTAACATGTAAACCGCTATTTTTGGAAATGGGAAAAGTATACGCAGTAGTTGTAAATATATTTAAGTTAAAAGAAAATTATCACAGCTAAGTAGAATTACCAAGTTAACGAATCATAGTCGACAAACTTATAAAATACACTTGAATTAGTAGAAATTTCATTACAACTCGATAGAAAATTGCTTAACCCTAGCTGCATTATAATTTTGTAATGCTATTGTAAGCCGTAAGAAATAAACATTTTATGAAGAAAACGACTTATATGCATTATTACTACAGCCTTACGTTTTCCTTTGCGGGATAGGCAGGGAGGACCTTCCTTACTTACATACTACTTTCTCTTATTTTTTAGTTGGGAGTTATTGTGGGCCTCATTGATAATATTCATACAATCCTATAGCCTTATATAGTTTCATTTGTGGTACTCTTGGTTTTATAGGGCGACTCTCAGGATAGTTTGAAATAGTGGTAGTTTATGGGAAGAGTCGTTATACGGTAATATATACCTTAGGATTGCACTGCCGGGAACATATGAATAGATATCAACTAGGACCATTTTTGTATGGACTTGACATGTGAATGATTTGATATAGATTGTATTGTTTTCAAAACCGAAAAGTTTTTTAATCTTTTTTGAATATTACCCTCTATAAGTCTTATTGGAAATAAGTCCTTTAGTTGCCATCGTCCTATATTGGTCCATTTATAGTCGTTATAGCGGTACAACTGCGAACTCACATACTATGCTGATTATCAAGAAAACCCCTTCTAAATTCACGTATCGTGGCGACTATGGAACCCTACCTCTACAATATTTTTGGCCTGACACGCACTTGGCCTGTTTTTTTATTTTAAATATGTACGAAATTTTTAAAACAGAATTCGTGTGAATGATTTTTTTCTTAAATTGATGTTACAAACGAACCCACAGCCCACCTGATGGTAACTGGCTACTGACAGTGCTTGGTCACATTTAACCAAATTCAGATAAAGAAGGTTGCATTTGCGTTGTTACTTCTGAGGACTAAGATGGAACCGCCTACAGCCTGTTATTATACTGACTATCTATGTACATCAAACTGGAACAGCTGTGCAGGCCTAGACGAACATCTAGGCGGGAAAGGTGTCCAACCACCTGCTAATTACAGGTTAAGAGATTGTGTAACAAAGAAAGTCTGGTTTATATGACGACCCTGTGATAATAATTAAGAAATAAATAATTTGGTAGCTCAAAAATGTTGAAATAATGAATAAGGCAAAAGTGGCCAAGTAATTTATTGCTGCAGCAATGAGTGGCAGCCTTGCCGATCAAGGTACGCATTAGGTAGAAATTTATTGACCAAATTGGCGACCAATTTATATAGTATGAGAGCTAACATAAGAGCTTTTAACAGACGAGCATGTATAAAAAAGACATATGGATGTGAAAGAAGCGAGAGAGGTGTATCAGGATCATGCCGAATGAAAGTTCGTAGTCTGTTTCCACCTTCTACGTAGTAGCCCTTAGAGATTACGTACTTAATGTAATAACATCATCATTACAAACAATACCGCACATCGTTTGTCTGAATCGACTTGTATCCATCGACTACCTGCACAATTAATAGAATTTGATTAATAATATAAGATTTCACACAGCTCTTAACATAAATGGCTCTAAATTTGTTGTGAGTTCACGGCTTAAAAATGGAAGTTTAACAGCTTGCAAAGCTTTTAAAGTCCGGTGAAGTCACTTACTATCATGTATGTTTGAGAAAAAGTATCAAAGTTTACTTAACTTTAAACACCAACTGCGGCGTTCAGAGTTTTGAAAATTGAAGCAAACCTTTGGTAATTTATCTCGGTTTCCATTATATTTTACTTAACCTCATAAAGTAATTTTTGTACAGGCAAAATAACGTATATATAAAAGATGTTATTATTATATATTCATTCGTAAAAACATTAAATTTTTTAATGGTAAACACAGATGGAAAAGTTAACACGTCAGAAGAAAAAAATACATTTGCTTAACGGGAAACCGCGTAGTGGTGAACGCAAAGTTGTTACTCGTACGTTATGAGCTATTTGCGCGTTTTGTTTGGCCAAATATTTATTATATTTTTTAAAAATAAAACAAGAGTGACAAGCGACCACACAGCCCACTTGATGGTGTCAAATTGATATTTTGGTCCATAGACATTTACATCTATCCTCGATTAGGAATCAAGATACGGTATAAGTTGAGGACTAAGATGAAATGCTTTGTTTCAAGTACATACGAAACTCAGCAGCATTAAGTTACTATTCCGCGTTGGTATACTGTAAGAGCGTTGTCCTTCCGCGGCTGATCCGATCTATTTGTGTAACCAACAAAATAAAGCTGTAGCATGGTTCTAAACATTAACATAAAGCATAAACACTCACACCTGTCACCCAGAGGGGTAGGCAGAAACTACGGACTTCCAATTGGCACGATGCTGACATACCTCTTTCGCCTCCTGTACATCCATATATCCACGCATACATGCTCTTAAGGGTACTTCTAATGTGGCCCATTTTCAAAATATTGCCAATTTGGTCGATATCATTGAGTTATACAAGACTAGAGGAGCAAACCACATTACCGCGCGTCGAAAAAAGTGTAACCACTATCCAAACGCGACGACGTAGCTTTGAAACTAATAACAATTTTAAGTAAACATATATCTATCTCACTTACACAAGTTGCGAAAACAATATCGTCGTCGTAAGATTAGAAAAAGATAGACACACAAACATGCAATGGCGGGTTGGTGTGGCTTACTATATGAAATTTTACCTAAAATACGCAATAAAAATGAGTTTTTTTTTTAAGCTGCAGTTAATTGTTTTTATATTAAAAAAGTATATTTTATTTTAAAATCTTTATTACGTCCCCTTAGAAAAAAAGGGATACAAAGCTTATCAGATAAATAGAAGTAAACATAATGATGAAATAAAACGTATTTTTATGGTTCTAATAAATCAAACAATAAAAATAGGTATCTAATAAAATATAATTAATATAAAATGTATACGAAATTATAAATAATATAAAATTATTAATATAAAATAGGTAATAAAATATATTTAAAAGATAATTCAAGAATAAACTAAAATAAGAATAATTAATTATATTGTATGAAAGTTAAAACGTAGTTTTTATTATAATTTCCAAAATATTTAAAATCGGAGGTAACAAATTAACTTACTCCATTAATTATATAGTCTCCCATTAATGTAGGATAATCACAAATGCGGAAAAGTGGCAACATTGAACCTAAATGGCAATATTCGATATTTTATTTAATTTTTTAGTGCTTTAAACGTTAATATGAATATATAAATTAAAACTTACGTATGGAAAGTGATTCCGCTTGATTTATTATATTTTTGTGACCTTGAAACGCTTTCTTTCACTACGCATTTACCCATTTTTTGTTGTGAATCGTTCGGCTTAACTCGGACGGCGTCACCTTGAACACTGAACCGACGTTCGCTGAGTATAAGGCTGTGGCCTTATGTGAAGTGACAACGCTTTGGCGCGGAAATTACTTATCTAGTGTAACATATAAATCAATGGTCGATATACTTTCTTCCCGTTCACATCTGCCACATAAATTTGCTTTGTCACTCTTTCCTCATTCATTCTACAAGACCAAAAACCAAAGCATTCCTATTTTAATCCTGGTCACAACATCATCTTGCATATAATTATATAATAATATAATATTCTACCACGTATAAATTATCTTTGAATAGTATCAGTTTGTAACTAATACCATAATCTATCCTGAATAAGTGTATTTATTTCCAGAATCATCCTTTTAGTAAAGCTGTGTACGCCGTTAATTTGATTTCATTATCGTGAGAACTATAAAAAAAAAGAACAACGTTTACGAACGTATTAACAAGCGGCAATGTTGGCGTAACGAGCAGATGCGGCGAGCGAAGTGCGTAATGAAACGGTGCTTGCCAGCCTTTTAACCGTAGCTATTTCGCCCGCTATTAGTATACATTACGACAGAGTTTTTTTTTTTAAAAATAAAATTGAAGCTATCTAATGAAAAGTGACTACAGCAGCGCATGATGCAGCCACGCAATTAACTTCAAACAAAGGGGGCTACAGTTGCGTTGTCACCTCTGAACACTAGACTGCCTCAGACGCTGTCCAGACCGGAGTAGAGCACACACGCATGCGCTAATGCTTAGCGGTTAAAGTAGAATGGAGTCTTAGGCAGAAAATGAGTTCCTAGTTTTATATATTCTACTAGTGACTGCCTCTTGTCTTGTGAACGTTAGCTCGATTGCTGAAAATGGGGTCCTGAGTTTGAATTCCGGTTAGGGTATAAAAACCAGTTATTGGGTTTTCCGTCAAGAAATTCTATGACATTTCACCCCCATAGAACTAAGAAAGTGAAGGAATAGAGCGAGCGCCTGTGATAGCGCATTCTCGTCAAATATTGTAATCCTGTCTTGTGCAGATTGACACTGGCTGCTGTGATAGGGATTCAGTTTTGAGGACATTATTGTATTTTATACTGTACACATATTGTGTAAAAGTGATGGATAAACTAATATTTTGTTCCATAATATGGGCCTGATTGAAATGTTTAAGACTTTAGGGACAATATATATTTGAATAAAAAAAGGCTTATTTGTAAATTGGTAAATCATTTAAAGACTATTTGCTTGAAATTTTATTGGTGTAAAATCTACGGAAGCTCATCAAAAGTGGAGTCATTGAATTTTTATTAATAAGGGTGCGAAATGTAACAGGACTTTGACGCTATGTATGTTCTTCCCCGGATGAGTCGACCCATTTGTCCTGCGATCGTACTACGCTGCAGTTGTTAAATGTATGTATGATCATGATATACCTCATCTACATCGATCAATGTAGTTTGTAAAAAGGGTTATTTTGAAATGTATGGCCATATTTGCAGAGAAGGTTCAAAGTAAGTAATATAGGCAAATGGTGATGAAAAATTAATATAAAAAAAATTTAAACATTCTGCCCTTTTAATCTTCGAAATTCAAATGCATGATAAGGCATTATTCTAAGTGATTTCACTGCTACGCACACATTGGTAATAGTCGATCGGTGTGCAAAAAATTGTTGCCCATAAATTGCGTTAAATTTGGGATTTTAGGAAAGTAGAAGTCTTATTTACTGTTATTTTCAAAAACTGCAATAACTCTATATCATAATTTATGCATTTGAACTTAAATTTAAAATTTGGCTATTCTTTAAAAATAACCCTGTATCTTTAAAGAAGTTATATAGAAATTATTTATTATATTGTTACAATTTTTCCCTTTGCAACCCGGGAAGTCACTCCGGGGGAAATATATTGACTTTTTTATAGGACAGGGTAACAAACGAGCACACAGTCCATCTGATGGTAAGTGGTTACTGTGGCCCATAGACATCTACATCTATCCTTGATTACGAATCTAAATGCAGGTGCGTTGTCACCCGTGAGAACTCCTCTTTTGCAGTAAAAAGGGTATCCGGTTCTATAAACTCACCATACGGAACACAGTAGCATTACGCTACTATTTTACGCTGGTCTTCTGTAAGAGCGTGGTCCTTCCCCGGTCGAGCCGACCCATTCGTGCTACAACTATAGTTGTCTACTAATATAACTGCAGCATGGCTCATCTTTTCAGTCAGATTCCAACTTTAACAGCTCGTTTAATATGGCTAACAGATCTAAGGAGCTGCTACATTTTGCAGATATTAGTAGAGAATATTTATTATATTTGTAGTGTTATTCAGCCGTGTAGTGGTTAAGTATATCCTACCTATCCTACATCGTCCTGAGGGTATCCGTAAGAGGCGACATAAAGAAATAAAATATGGTATGGGCAACAGCGTCTACCCAGTAACAGCAACTGAATTACGATTGTTAACCCTCCCACCAAACGTGGCAACTGTGATAAATATTACCCAATGAGGACATCAATGTAGGAGGCTAATTTTTGTCAGTGGACTTTTGATAGGCTCTAACGGTAACGGTAGTGTTATTGGAAATATTTCAACTTTGTCTCCAACTTCAAGCTATTTGAACAGTCCAGCTTAACTAACATTTGCAAATTCTACCATTATTGCAAGAAACGCGTACCAACAAACACATTTATATTATAAATCTAAAATTTCACTATTAATAAAAAGGAGAAACAATGTCAAAAAAATTCAAAATAATATAATTTCCATATAAAAATTTCAGAAGTCGTTGCTAAGATATATTTAATATCGAAGAATTAAAGCGCCGACTTCAGAAATTATTTTATTTATCTAGGGTAGATTGCTTAGGAGGCGATCGCAATTTTTTATTATTTTTAGTTGTTAAGAGTTTCAAGAAAATGATACCATCAAGTTTTTGTTTCAATTTCCTCTGTCACTTCACGCGACACCCTCGTGATGATATAGAGAAATGAATTCTATTACCCCGCCACTACACAGGCATCATACATACAAATAATCGAATTCAAAACCTCCTTCTTTTTTGAAATCGACTAAAATACAATTATGTGTTTTGTTTTAAAATGCTCAACCGCAATAAGATCTTATTATTCAGATCACGGCGTGCTCCTACAGATTAAAAAACTTTCCTTACCGTTATCCTTCTCGTTAGTTTAATTCAATTGCAACGAGCGTAACGGAAATATTAAAATCCATAATGAGATATGATTCAATTTCCTCGAAGTAAGATTATAGGTGAAATTCGATTGAATTACATTTTTCATTTAAGTGTTTCTAAAAATCCCCGTATTTCAAAGCTTTATATTTTTTAGTACTAAGTTATACTTGGTGTCGGTGGAGATCGTGTTCACTTTGCTCCCGTTGTATACAGCAAAGTAAAAGGTAAACTTAAAACTTTTGTAACAAACCAGTAATACAATTTTGGTGCCTTCAAATTAAGAATGAATAGGCTATTGTTACAACAAGACAGTGAGAGTTACCGTCTAGGGCATCATTACCATTAAATGGGATAGTAGGCAAACGCTGCTGGCTGGCAAGATGTGTGAGAGCGTCGTCTTAACCCGGTTGTGCTGACCCAAATATGCTTTAGCCATAATATAGCAGCAGGACGACTCTTGCACTTCAAATATATAAAAAGTATATTTAAAAAATGGGCACAAAATTAGTTGATCTTGTAGTGGTTCCAAAATACAACTAATAACATGTTTTCAGAAAGTGTTCTTACACGTAATTCAGTGAATTAGCAAACGTTAAAGGTTTCGACTGAGAATTGGAAACGTTCTTCCTTAGTTTTACCATCCATGGCCTCAACGGTGTACTTAATTAAACTTAATTATTGTTTCATATTTCATGAATATTAAGCTATTTTTTCTTAAATTAACTAGTGACATAAATTACTAGTGCCAACGTTGTTCCCGCAGGTGTCGTAAGAGGAGATTATGGGAAATACAGAAAAAAGGCCATAATTTCTATAGATTTCACTTACGGTAGAACTTGAATACCAGGACAGAAAAAGTGCAGCAGCGTCAAAGGGGCCTATGTCTGTTTGTAATCGTCAATACGCCTGTCTAACGTGATGACTGATGTAAATCCTCCTTTGAACGGGAGAGGTTTATGTAGACTGCTGATTATGGTGATGATGATGATAACATGCAATTCCTCAGATGTTGTAGTGGTTCATGTGTGGCGATAACACTTATCATCAGGTCATTTATCATAAGCTCATTTCCCTCCACTTTTATTGCGCTAAACATACATAAAAATATAATGACGAATTGAAAGATACTCCGGTTAAAAAGTGCTATAGCTTTACTCATGTTTTTATACATCTGAAGCATCTGCGATATGATGTGATATGTGATCTCATTCCTTTTTAGATTTACTAAATGGAGATTCTGAAGATACATATCCGAAACGAATACATACTGCTTTATTCGATCCATCTAAAGATAGACTCAATCGGAATCATAGCGAAATAGAAAACTTGGCATCTGACTGCGGCTTAGTTAAAATGAGTTTAAGTTAAAACAAGTTTTGAATATTTTTCTTACTTTAGGCGGACGGTAGTATATATGAATATATTTGAATAGCAGCGTATGTAAAACCTATCTAAATACTGAATAATTTTATATTGAAGTTATTTTCTTGTCCTTGTGAGATTTTTCTTATTTCGACCAGAGTATTCTAGTCAATATTTAAATAGAAAATGTCAGTCAGTCATTTCAAAATGAGATACGATTACAAAATATATATTTTAATCAATCATATTGTATTTAAACTTTATTTACAATACAAATTTCTACCTGCCGCGCTCAGAATCCCTTATTACATAATTTTTTACATATTCAAATATGTCCAAGTCAAAATCTACGCGATCGCTTTGGAACGGCGTAATATTGACGCACACCACAATGTTATCTCTGTGTGCGTGTCAGGGCAAGCGTGAGGCTATAATAGTTGCCTAACGACGACTACGAATCACTTTGATTTTTGATTATATACCTGTCTTTGATACTATTAGAACTAAAAATAATAAAAAAATAATTTCCATATAATGGCTTATATAGTGTATAGAAATCGGAGGCTAATATGTGAAAATTGTTTTATTCTTTTAGTAAATTGAAGTCGGCTTTACATTTTCACCCTATTGAGTATATTATAATATATGTATATGTTCTAATTGAAAAATATGTATTGTATAAAATATATATCATTTGATAAACTTTTATTCTGTTTCATAATGTAAACATAATTCATCAAACTAACAATTTCATTAGTGTCGGCGGGATTAGTGTTGCCAGGTCTAGCAAGTAAAATTTCGGGACGGAAGGGAAGGTAAAAATAATCGAGGATTTGGTTTTCATATCCGGACAACTAGAATAACTACAAAATGTAGGTTTCTTTGTAGCCTTTTGTGCTTTATTGAGAGCCGTGGTAGCTCAGATGGTCAATGCTAACTGTAAATACCACAGTATGCGAGTAATGCGAGAAATTGTGACTGTAACTTTACTTTATTTTTGTGCTTTATAATTATTATTCGGGTCTGATCTCATGAACGAATAACTTTTCATCCGAACATTGTAAAAACTGAATTTTTTTCATTTTAGGCAAATTAAAACATTTTTGAACTATTTGTTATTTTTTTGCAGTCCCTGAATTTTTCAGTTCACTCATTTTAATATAATTCTGTTTAAAACTTTTGTGGTTTTTTTTCGACTGGTGAGACAATGTCGTAGTAAAAATATTTTAATGTGGATAATATCATTTTTATGAAATTATCCACATTAAAATAACAGATATAATCATTTTTGCTGTCAAAATTATGGATTAAGTATAGAATAACAAGGTTAGTGAAAATCGGGACATTTGGCGTCCCGATCAAGGGTGAATCGGGACGTGTCACTAGACCCTTGAAAATCGGGACGTCCCGCGCAAATCGGGATACCTGTCAACACTAGCGGGGATCGAGCCCGGATTGTTCGCGTTTACGGCGAGCACTACGCCCTTGAGCTACTCAACTCAAGCACGGCTCATATGTTTTATATCTGGGGGCACGGTAGTGCCCCCGCCATGTCGACCAAAACAGCGGCACGGCCGTATCATCATTGCGGGACTTGTTTTTGATGGCATGTCCTTGTTTAATCATAACGTTATCTCCACACTAGGAATTTTTCCTAAGTACATCGTTGGGGCAGTTTAAATACATTAATTTCACAAGGACAAACATCCAGACCGGGAACAATTATTTATAGGTAATACAAATTTTTGTTCCATGTGGGATTCGAACCTGCGGCGCTCAGCGCTACAACTCATTACCAAGTCACTCCGCCACGGAGCCAAAGGTGAAAGCCAACGATTTTGTATTTTTACTTGATCCGAATTGCTTACGTTCATTACTCATTTCTAAAAAAATATATATGAAATGAAAATTTGCCACCATTACAATCATAAACATATTTCAAAATTACTTACTACCAAAAATATCGCTTACAAAAGTCTGAATCGTTTAAATTGATTCGATGGTGCTATAGGTATCTAGTTATAGTATGATGTAGTATAGCCCTATCGGTGTATCCACGCGATCGCGCGGTTTCGGTGGGAAAAAGTAATAATGTCGTTGGGATTACCCGGAGCGTACTGAATCGATCGGCTTTTTTTTTGCGCCCGAAGCAATTAAAGGGCTACCCTGTACGTAGGGAGGCGGAAAATGCATTACGCATACCACGATAGCCGGTCTATCGTGGTTATGAGGGACTCACTGACCTACCGGGGACCCTAAGTGATACCCTCTAAAAACCGCCTTTGGGGACAGGCAGCCGGCTGATTAAGCTGTATTGTGCCTTATCGTGAGCGACCCTCTTTTGGGAAAAGAGGGCGCAGGCGGCTACGAGCCGCTGAGGGAGTGCCTACGAAGGCAAATTAATATTAATTAATACAATAATTTAATTTAATTAGAGTTGGCCTGAGCCGCCAGGAGGCAGTTCAGGTCGTTTGTCAGTTTATTAGGCGGGTCCGAGAGAGAGTTTCTCGGCCTGCGGACTCGATAGCGAGAGGGGGGTGGGGCTGCATAAGTAGCTGCCTCACGAATTAATTGGTTTGGATGCGACTCTGAGGCTTTGAAGAAGTTCTCAGAGAGTTTTTTAAGAAATTGTTGAATTGTTGGGAGCTCTAGGTCCCGATGAAGGTCGGCATTACGGACGTACCAAGGTGCGTTCGCAGCTCGACGACAGAAAAGGTTTTGAACTATTTGGAGTTCATTAATAATATTAGGGTTTGCGTGGGCAAAGACGGGGCCCGCGTAGGACATGACTGGTCGTATACATACCTTATAAAGGTTACGCTTGTTTCGGAGGGACATTTTACTGTGTCTGCCCAACATACTGTTGAGCCTACTCAGATAAAACCGTGCGTGACGGGTTACTCTTTTGACGTGGGGCCTAAAAGTGAGCCCTGTGTCTAGAGTGAGTTAATCGATCGGCGTCTGCACATGATGTTTTATAGTATTTTTAAAATATTTGTATAAAATAATTGACAAAATAAAACGAGCTAAAAATTTTATTGGATATTTAGCATTACATGTATTTTGATAAAATAATTAAAATAGATATGTTTATAAGCAAATACATAGAAAAATTACATTGAAGTAGGCAGTTTTGGTGATTTTATAATATTATTTTATAATATTAAATCGAAATATTTTCGTAACTAAGGTTTTGCTATACACTAAAGGACTATATATTCCATTATAATAACGCTTAAAATAAAGTATTTTAGCTCATAATAATGGTTGTATTCAACCTGAAAGATTACTCTGATGCATATTTTCGTAAAAAACTGTGAAGGGATTGTCTTCGCCCTAAAAAACCGTCATTAAAAACTATGATTTTGCATTGCTATGTACTAAATAAAGGCTTCATCTTTCTAAAGCCCTAATTATCAGCAAATAATCTTCTCACGTCGTTACGATATCGCTTTTGGAAAAACCATAAAACATGTAGTTTTAGACGCGAAACGCATATGCCCTCTTAAATTACTCAGTGCGACAGTTGGTGCAGAAATTTAGTGACGAAAGGGCACTCCGTAAAGCGTTTGGCGTACATCACAAAACACGTGTGGCGCCATAAGCGAAAAAAAACCGAAGCCTAAATCGTGATATCAAAGTTTCAAAGTACTGCGATATATACAGAACAGTTCTATAATAACACATGGATATGGAGCGTTGGCCGCTCCCTAGGCCGAACACTTTGTCCGATGGGAGATCTCCCCTTTCCCTTCCACGGCCAACCTGGTGACCTCGACGTGAGTCTGACGAGACTCTGCCGTGTATAGGCAGTGCAAGAATATCCACTACCCGGTATCGTCCCGTGGGTGTGATAAGAGGCGACAGAGTGATACTAAAATGGGAGAGAGGCAGCAGCAATATTTCGGATGAGAACCCAAAATATAAAAAAAATTTCGTTTGCCTACCCGCCTGCATAGCGTGGCAATTATGGCAAAATCACCCTCATGCGGCAATCTATGAGGAAGGCCCGTGTTCAGCAGTGAACCTTTACAAGCCGTAACGGAAATGGAGGCCGCTCAAAATATATGACAAATACGTCGTCAGCCGCAAACTTCGGTGACCCTTCGAGTACAATCATAAGATGTGTGCTTGTGATTGTAACGTACACCGTACACCCTGCTGCTTCTCACAAACTTTCTAAAGGCATAAATATACTCATGTTAAAAATTAATTACCCATATTTTACTGTAATAAAACTTTTTAAAATTCGATAGTCATTGAGTTATCCCTCAAAAAAAGGAAAAAAATATGTTTTACTTCTCAAACATTTGGTACAAAAAATGTTGAATGATAAATATTTGCTATTTATAATATTCATTATAAATAGCAAATATTTATTTATGTATTCACACCAAATTTCTTTTGAAGACTTTCTCAAATATTTGTTCAACGCATTTGGATTTGACATTAAGCGTAATGACTACTAACAAGAATATATACATAATACTTAATGTGTGTATATAATAAATGTATGTAATAATATCCTGAAGTAATTTCCTCCCCCCCCCCCACCCTAAAATCATCATCATCAGTCATCTGCATTTATTAACTAATTTTTAAGTTGGATTGTATATTTCATATTTCTAACATCACAATTGTATAACAACACCCCTTGAGATACATATATAGCCTTATACCTCCTACAGCCTTAACCTTATACGTCCCACAGCTAGGCAGCGGTCTAAACTAATTTCTGATGAAATAAAACATATAATTACAATGATATTTTTTGTAAAATAAGAGTGAAAGACCAGCACACCGTCCACCGGGTGGTAAGTTGATGCTATGGCATATAAACATTCTATATCTACCCTCGATAAATTATCAATATGTAGGTGCGCTGTCACCCGTGAGGAAAAAGAAATAACGACTCATTTCCAGTAAAAAGGGGTCTCCGGTTCTCTACACTCACTGTACGAAATACCTAATACCTAATATCTTTGCGGTCAGCTGCCGTAGAGTCTACATTACCTGAAGATGCCTCGTGTAGAGGCGAAACACGTGTCGTATTATCACCGATGGTGTGTCTTGCCTGGAATAGTGGTGTTGGGAGTAGTGGTGCTGGGACTAGTGGTGACGGAGATAGTGCATGCAATTGAGGGAGGGCGGGAGGTGCTCTTCAATCCAGGTAAGACACATCATTGTATTTGTTTAGCGGAAGGTTGCGAAGAAATTTATATTTTTATTTTTTATTGTACGAAATACAGCAACGTCAAGTTTTTTTTTCTGGTATTTTGTGAAAGTGTGGTTCTTTCCTAGTCAACCCGACTCATTCGTGCTAAAACCATAATGTTCCAGCTACATTATGGCATATCTCTACCACGTATGCTTAGGTTGTTAGCTTAACAAATGTTTAAATGAATTGCCATATGTCGGCATTTCAAGAAAATCCAACACCGCATTTCATCCCGTGGGTTTTATGAAAAGCCTTCATTTGTCGGTGTTCATCGTTATATTTCTTGTTTACGCCAGTCTTGAAATGCTCAGACCGGCGACGGGCAGCAAAATAATTGGTGCGAGATTACTGATAATAATTATCTCCCCAGATCTCATCAAGGCGGCTTGTCTCAACGGAGATTCGCCACCTGAATAAGACAAAAATGTTGTGCACCATTATGTGCACTAATATAGGTGCTTTATTTATTCCCTTACTTTCATAGTCCGACACCAAAATCTGGACTGGAAAACAATTAGGCGCAGAACCAACCGCTTTATATGTTTCCGAGACACAGTTTGAAACACCGTCATCTTCCTGGTTCCGGGCTGCTACTGAGAATTTCTTGACAGAAAAGCTCAATAAGTGATTTTAGTTAGACCTACGATCTGGACCCAAGATCACATCATTAATGGTCGCGCTTACGACCACCAGCTCAAAATTTCCAAAGTCAAAGAGATGCTTGGTGCTGCGATCGTCAATCCGTCTACTAAGTGTTACAATTTACCTTCCGAATAAGAGCAAAGATCCAGCAGCAGTATATAATAAAGATATAGAAAGATAAAGAAAATAAATATTACAATCGATAAATCCGATCGGCTGACAAACGAAACGATTAAAAATAACAATTAAAAAACAATAAAATAAAATAAAGTAGTAATAGAGCCACCGTGTTGTGTTGGTGTCAGAATATTCACCACCCCATATAGTCCCGTGGGTGTCGGAGACGGTGATAGAGAGAAACGAATCAGGAGATGGGCAGCAGCATCTTCCTGTTAACAACTCAAAGTTTTTAAAAAGTGTCCAGCGTACTAACAATGGAAAATTATCTCCCTTATGAGACAATCTGTGGACGGGGGATTCCATATTGAGCAGTGAATATTTTTAGACTGCAACGGAAAGCCACGCTGCAGCTGGAATGAAGCTGTAGCACGGTTAGCTCAACTGAGGAAAGACAATGTTCTCATCATCATCAACCAGCATAAAGTAGCGGCATAACACTGCAGTTTTTCATATGGTGATAGCGGAGAATCGTAGTCTTCGGACGTGACACATCTGCTTTTTAGTTCGTAATTAATGATAGACACGAGTATATCCACAGTTTACATAATAGATACTACGTAAGTATAGATGTCTGTGGACTACAGACACTTACAATCAGGTGCACTGGGTGCTCGTAGGTCATTCTTACTTCTATAACAATAATAATAAACACTTGAATAATTTGTATTTGAACGAAGCAGTGGTTAAGTGAATTTTCTAATCCCAAGTACAAAACGGAATGAGATTGAAAATTGCTTTACTTTTCAAGTCGTTCCAACTTGCTAATGTTATTTTTTTCTTCTCAGACAAAACATCAAATTTAATGGGAAAGCACAAATTGATTTTGAATGTTACCCTTAGTGTTTTAAAGAAACTTTTCTGTCATTGAAAAACAATTTATTTAAGAGGTTTTTTAAACTTTACCTACCGAATATTACTTTGCAATATTTTTCGCAGATTGTTATTAACTGAATCTAGATTTGCAGTAGGCTGATCAATAAATTTTTGGAATAGGATACTTATCAATGAGTTATTGAAATGGTTTATATATATTTTTTCAAATCTTAAATTCATAATTTCGAGAGAAAACGAACTAAATTAAGAATATACCGAATTGTTTTTCAAACTTCACATTTAGCGGGGAAATTATTTTTTATCCATTATGAGGCAGTAGCGTAAAATAGCATCTTAATGCTGCTGTGTTTCGTACGGTGAGTGTAGAAAATCGGAGACATTTTTACAGACGAGATTTTTTCATCTGCATTTTTATTATAAATCGAGTATAGATATTTATAGGCCACAATAACCACGTATCATTAAGTGAACTGTGTGCTTGTTTGTCATACTTATTTTATAAAAAATGCAAACAAACGTATAGTCCACCTGATGGTAAGTGGGTACTGCAAGTGCGCCTGCTTGATTGTAATATCTGAGGACTAAGATGAAATGCCTCACAGTCTGTAATTATATTGGTTCTCTATAATCTTCTGACCGGAACGTAGCTACTTGGTGACAGAAATGAATATGACAGAGGTACGTAAAGAGGTAGGTAGACTAAGAAGAAGCACTACCGCTGAGAACATTATTATGTTTATGCAAATGCAATATTGAAATAAAATATTATTATAAAGTAATATAGAGATAATGTTTACATTTACTTATAATCACGCTACATGATTCATTATGACAGCTGCAGAAACGGGTCGGCTCGACCACGGAAGCACCAATGTCATCTTGATCACCGTCATTACAACGTATCAAAGTTTACTGCTTAACATGGAACTCTCTATAGGTTGGCTCTCGGGCTCACGTTGCCATAGTTGCCACAGTTGCCAGTTATTAGAAAGACGCTTCTGCTCATCTCTTGGTCTTCTTACGAGACCCGCAGTACGGATATGGATGTAGATAGATCTGTGATACCAAAGCTCTTCATCAGTCAATCAAATAAAAAAGGGTCAAAATGGCGCTGCCTTATCGACGCCATCGATTGTTCCAAGTGTTCCTAATTATTGCCAACGCTGGTTTGCAATTTTTTTAATATATTAGTGATAACATACAACTTTGTGTTTTGTCTCGGCATAAGAAATAATACCTAATATCTATTTTCATGTCTATTGCATGAATTAAAATCTATGACAGATAAATAAATATTATACGAGAAGGTACACATGTTTAGCTTTATTAAATGTATATGATTAATCTATAATTATTTGATGCTAAAGTTTCGACCCTTAGGAACTCCTGAAAACAGTAAGTACAAACAACATAATTTCGTATAATAAAGTTAGAGAAAAACTAAAAGCATCTATTATAAGCTGATTCTATTAAAAATATTCACACAGTCATAATTTAATACTATTGTATTTAACGTATTCTGACCTATTTAGTTAAGCGTATTGTTACGAGCTTGAGGTTCGTGACAATAAAAATTGCCGATAAAATTACCTAAATTAACACTTTAATTTACTTTATACAAATTAAAGTAAAAAAACACTAATAATTAAACACACTAATTCACTTAATTTCACTCCGAAGCTTCGCTTGTGTCGCCGAGTTAAACTCTGTCTCGATCGCATCTTGCGCCATCTATTTATTCAAATCAGCAAAATATCCGGAATGTTCAAGTAAACACGCGCAAGGTACCGAGAAATCGAGTATAGATTTTCTAGAAACTTAGTTCTTCGGGCGGCGCTGTCGGTCGAGAGATCCGCGATGTCATTCTCTGCAAAGCCCACCCCGCTCTCGCTCCTGACACTAGATGGCGCTAGTTGACTTATTCACATAACACTGCCCCCTCCTAAGACATGCTCGTCCCGAGCATTATCGGTCCCATAATAACGTGCCAAGCGATCCACATGGACGATCTTAGGAGTCCCTCTTACGCCTTTCTGTAACGGCTCCGCAATGTCAAGGGCTGTCCTATCCCGTGGTGCACCAATATTGTACAATTTCGGTGCTCCTCTACTACGTGTCTGAGGTCCCCGCACAGCCGCACAACTTGTACATGTACGACACCAATCCTCGACATCGTCACGATAATGGACCCAGTAAAACTGTTCTCGGACCTTCAGCAGAGTTCGTTTAACTCCCAGGTGGACTCTTGAACGACCATTATGGCACAGCTGTAGAACATTCGGCACTTTAGCTTTAGGGACAACCATTTGCAAACGACAGCTGTCTCCTCGACCATTGTCCCATTTACGGCACAGGACTCCATCCTGAAGCAGCAAGCTGTCCCATTGGGCCCAATAGCTTTTCGTGGTTGAACTCATCGCTGAGACGTCCCTCCACTTAGGCTTGGTAGCACGGGCCTTCATCCATCCCAGAATCGGCTTGATGTCTGGATCTTCCTGCTGTGCACGTCGTAGGCTGTCCTTCCACCCGTTACTGCGGTGGTCTGTCCTGAGCATCCTCACGGATACCACTTCCTTACCTTGCCTACTACAATGGTTGCCATCTTCAGGACAAGGTCTTCTTGACAATGCATCTGCGTTGCCATGAGATTTCTCGCTGCGATGTTCGATCTCAAAGTCGTATTCCTGCTGCTGCTGGGCGGTGCTGTTAGCCGCACTTCCTTTCTGAGACCGTTCACCTTCCCTTCCTAGGGTGTGCTTAGGGCAGCTGGACCGAAGATGGCCCCTTTCCCCACAGCCATAGCACCTAGGGCTGTATCCTTTATTGTGGTCGCGAACCGTAACTGCTGCAACCTCCCTAGCGTGAGGTGAACGATGATCCTGTCGCCGCCAGGCAGTGCCGTTAGCTGCACTACCCTCCTGATATCGTTCACCTTCCCTTTCTAGGGTTCGCTTAGGGCAGCTGGATCGAAGATGGCCCTTTTCCCCACAGCCATAGCACCTAGGGCTGTATCCTTTGTCGCGGTCGCGAACTGTAGCTGCTGCAACCTCCCTGACGCGATGGGAACGATGATCCTGCCGCACGGCTTCTACCTCCAGTGCATGGGCCAAGGCGTCCTTAAGCGTCTCGGGGTGCCCGAGCCTCACAGCAGCTCTGACTTCCAGGTCACGGATGCCGTCGATGAATGTCTGCACCAGGTTCCCTTCAATGAGCGCAGGTACAGACCGGTATGCTTTTCGCACCAGCTTCTCCACTTCTAGAGCCCACTGCTGCAGGTTTTCGTTGCTGCGCTGCACACGATCTTTAAGCTGCGCACGAAAGACGTGTTCCAGGTGAGCGTCGCCATATCTCGCCTCCAATGCCTCAAGGAGTTGCTCATAAGTCACTTCCTCACCGAGAGCTTCCAGAACTGTTAAGGCCTGGTCACGCAGGCCTAGTGTGAGGGCAGTCATGGCCTGACTTTTATTCCAGCCATTCGCTTTCATAACAGCCTCGAACTGGATTTTGTAGGCTGACCAGGAAGAAGTCCCGTCGAACGGTGGCACCTTGAACCCACGTAGCGAAGGTGCTGAAGCTACTACGGGAGCTGTAGTTCCATCCCCAAGTTTGAGTTCATCCAGCGTTTTCTTAACTTGGTTGATTTGGGTCTCAGCTTCCGACAGGCGGTTATCATGTTGAACAACCTTATCCTTCACCTCCCTTATCTCTTTCCCGAAGGTCGCGTGAAGGTCCTTCATGAGAAGCATCTGCTCTTCCAACCGACGGGCCTGTTCATCCTGTCCACCCCGCAGCTGCTCTTCCAACCGACGGACCTGTTCCTCCTGTCGGCGAGCCTGTTCCTCCTGCTGCTCTTTCAACAGACGGGCCTGTTCCTCTCGTCCGCGCTGCAGCTGTTCCTGTAGCATGGCCATCAGAGCACCTAAGTCAGGTGCCACAGACGTAGAAGCTGCTGACGGACCGGCTTCCGTGGCCGGCGGCTGGCCCTCAGACATCTGCGGCGTTGCACCACCAAATCTCCTCTGGTCCGTCTCCTGCTGGCGTTGACTTCGGGTACGGACACCCTCCGTTTCCTCCTCAGGTAAAATCGGCATTATTTTATCCCACTTCTGACACCAATTGTTACGAGCTTGAGGTTCGTGACAATAAAAATTGCCGATAAAATTACCTAAATTAACACTTTAATTTACTTTATACAAATTAAAGTAAAAAAACACTAATAATTAAACACACTAATTCACTTAATTTCACTCCGAAGCTTCGCTTGTGTCGCCGAGTTAAACTCTGTCTCGATCGCATCTTGCGCCATCTATTTATTCAAATCAGCAAAACATCCGGAATGTTCAAGTAAACACGCGCAAGGTACCGAGAAATCGAGTATAGATTTTCTAGAAACTTAGTTCTTCGGGCGGCGCTGTCGGTCGAGAGATCCGCGATGTCATTCTCTGCAAAGCCCACCCCGCTCTCGCTCCTGACACTAGATGGCGCTAGTTGACTTATTCACATAACAGTATAATAGCGGTGTAAGCATATCTACCACCCTATATCGCCCTGTGGGTGTCGTAATATTCGATAGATGAAAACAGAAACAGAAGATGAGTAGCATGATGTAATGTTAATAGAAGTATTAAGACGCCAAAAAGTGGTTGAAAACTGAATTAAAAACTCCATTATATACATACATTCATCCATTCATACATACAAACATACATACACACATTTACGTACAGATGAAACTGTAAAAAATAAAGTAAACGTGTCGTAACCGTGGTTGCTGATCATGAGGTGTCCTTTTTCAAAACCCAGAAAAAGTTAAAGTTACAGCCTATATACGTTCCACTGCTGGGCACAGGCCTCCCCTCATTTCTGAGAGGGGTTTAGGACAAGGAAGTGTCCGTCGCGCTGCCCCAATGCGTGTTGGCGAACTTCACATGTCTTCGAAATATTTTTTTTCTCTTATTCTTCAGACATGCAGGTTTCCTCACAATGTTTTCCTTCACCGCCGAGCACGTGGAAAATCAGCACTTAAAATTGCAATTAACAATTTCATTGGTGCCGGCGGGGATCGAACCCGGGTTACTCGCGTTCTATTACATTTACGGCGAGCGTTAACCATCTGAGCTACCACGGCTCACTGTAAAACTATAGCGTGTTATAATTATAAAATGGTAAAGCTTTGAGAAACATTTGACATATTTAAAAAAATAGTGCGGAGCTTTGTAGCATCCGGTTATTTTTTACTTTAGTAATAGTATTATTATTAGAGCTTAAAAAACTTGAACAACACGCACTGATGCTTGCTGTTTGTAATTAGGGATCCTGGTAAGAATACCAACCAGGTCATTGTCATGAAATTGTTGTACTGTCGTCGGTTCTAAATACGTCTGCATAATTTCCAATTATTCAGACTTCCGGTGGTGGATGAAAACTGAATTATAACATTCACAATATTCACACCTATATAAAAATAAATAAGTTATCAGTCATTGGGGACTGCGACCTGAAACGATACCTACCTAAATATTATATAACAGTGTTTATTTTTAAATTAATTATCTATTAAATTAGATATTAAAATGTAACTGCTTGCAGATTCAAATCGTTCACATTAGTCTAGTTTACGTCTCTGGACACAAGAATATATATACTCGTAATTACATCATGGCCGAATACGAAGAGAACTGGCAAAACTTTATGTATTTCTGTTCACTATAACTTTGACCTGAAAAAATTCTAAGCGTTAAAACATACTTTGTAGGTTTGTTCGATTCCTTCACAAGGTGTCTGCTTTATTAAAGTTAGTCAATATACCAATTTAAAAAATGTGTTTAGAAATGATGTCCCAAAATTATTTTTCTTCCAAAACTGTGAATATAAATTTAGGATTTTTTTTTGTATTGTGATTCTGAAGGTGCGCTTGTCTTCTTCATTTTCAACATTTTGCGATAAAATTTTTTTAATTAATTAATATTTATTTTCGTTTTAATTACAAACGCCTAGTAATGATATTGTATATTGCCAGATGAAAGTTTGCCGTCATAAATTACCAGGCGCTTATGTAGTATAATAGTCAGTTATGTTTGTAGTGAAAATCGTTAATTTAGGGGTTTACAAGCCTTTAAGTGACTATAAATGTGAATAAGCGTAGAAAAATAATAATTATTACTTATGTGGTAAAACAAAGAGAGTTTATCGCAGGAAAGCTCCTTGAGAGTGGTACGTTCCACTTTGAGGTTATATTTTTACTTAATTTTAGGGTACTCTTTTGTTGGAGATCGCCTAATAGGCTGGATTTTTACTAATTCACATTAGCAAAACTGATTATTTTTATACGTTTCTGCGTGAAACTCTAAAAATGTAAATATCACGACCGAGTCGGAAAATAATGTACAGAGTAGTGCAAGCACAGAAACCGCAAATAATGTCATAGTCAATGTATTGTCCGAAAGTAAGTAGAGGTATTAAGTGATTGACCGGTCGAAGTAGTCTTGTGAGAATATACACACACAGTACCTACTCCTACTGTTGGGCAAACAGGCACTGTTTAATTTTTTTCTTTATTATTTATGCAATTTGCATTACGGCATCTTGTAAAACTCACAAGAACAAACAGCTTACAATTCAGTTACGTGAAATATTTTACGTACGATGCACCAATTTATAAAAAAATCGATGTCAATTCAATAATTTTTCTTTACAGAATATAACTAATTTACAGAACTTATAATCTATACTAATACTATAAAGAGGAAAGATTATTATTTTTGTATGTTTGTAACAAATAAAGTATAGAATTTATAATCTGTAGGGACTAATATTATAAATAAAAAAGATTTAATTAAGAAGTAAACAATGCTCTCTCTGTTATTCATTACTCTGCATAACGAGTAGCGCACTCGTACGGCTACGTGATGTTTGAAAGACAGCGCGCCTTAGATATTTTTTTTTTGCGCCCGAAGCAATTAAAGGGCTACCCTATACGTAGGGAGGCGGAAAATGTATTACGCATACCACGATAGCCGGTCTATCGTGGTTATGAGGGACTCACTGTCCTACCGGGGACCCTAAGTGATACCCTATAAAAACTGCCTTTAAGGACAGGCAGCCGGCTGATTAAGCTGTATTGTGCCTTATCGTGAGCGACCCTCTTTTGGGAAAAGAGGGCGCAGGCGGCTACGAGCCGCTGAGGGAGTGCCTACGAAGGCAAATTAATATTAGTTAATACAATAATTTAATTTAATTAGAGTTGGCCTGAGCCGCCAAGAGGCAGTTCAGGTCGTTTGTTAGTTTATTAGGCGGGTCCGAGAGAGAGTTTCTCGGCCTGCGGACTCGATAGCGAGAGGGGGGTGGGGCTGCATAAGTAGCTGCCTCACGAATTAATTGGTTTGGATGCGACTCTGAGGCTTTGAAGAAGTTCTCAGAGAGTTTTTTAAGAAATTGTTGAATTGTTGGGAGCTCTAGGTCCCGATGAAGGTCGGCATTACGGACGTGCGTACCAAGGTGCGTTCGCAGCTCGACGACAGAAAAGGTTTTAAACTATTTTGAGTTCATTAATAATATTAGGGTTTGCGTGGGCAAAGACGGGGCCCGCGTAGGACGCCTTAGATATACACTAGAGAGGTATATATACTATAGAGCGCACGGTTCGCCACGAAACAAGCAAGGTCATTCGCTTCGTATTCTTAGGGGACTACAAGAGCCAAATGACCTCGAATGATGCATGCACACATTTACACAATCAATGTGAACGCCATCTAACGACAGTTATGGTCGGTACACACGACAACGATTTATCGTTGCAAACTGACTGCGCAGATCATTTGTGCAGTTTTATCGAACGTATGTACAAAAATCGGCGCAGATTTTTTAGTTGGTGCAAGCCATCGGAGCAAAGTTTAAAATCTATTCGATAAATCGTTGTCGATCGCGTTTGCACAGTTTTATCGTAGTGTGTGTACGAAAGTCGGACCAATCATTCAGTTCGTTTGCAAGTTCGTTCGTTTCAGGAACGAATTGGCTGAGAGCCTCTTTTGATATCAACGTAGAAAACTTCATACATTTGTACGAGCGACCTTTAGCTAAAACCTTAGAGTTGCAGACAATATTTCATGAGAACTTATTGCTTCTCTCATCACGGTATTGCTTTGTTGTATTAGCGGTGTAACTAAAAACAGGAGGTGTAAGTAAGTCTCTTCATTCATCGTCAAATAATTGTACCAGTCTTATGGGGAATTTCAACTCTTTTAAAAAATTTATGTGAGAGTATGACTTTTTTTAGGAAGCCAATCCTTACACCATACACTACGTGTTTTTCTTTTCTTTTTGCACAAAAACGAGCCATTCAATCTATCACGAATGACGTGTTTTTCTTCCGAGTTTTTGCCGAGAACTGACGACCGACGCAGATATAGTAGACGTGTGGACGCACTACCGACGTTCGATAAACTGCGCAAATGAACTGTGCAGTTCGTTTGCGCAGTTTTATCGTTGCCGTGTATACCGGGCTTTAGATCGAACGAACGAATTAGCGAGGTTAGGCCCGAGTGTTTAAATAAATACAACGCAAGTAAGATCTAGATCCAATAAATGAATAGATTCACACATTTTATGATTTACATAATATATTTACGTTGTTCCACATTTAGTTTCAGATTTATATATATACACACAACATTTAACAACACCCCTGTGATTCCCGTTAAGTGTGTTATCAGAATCACTATCCAAGCGTACAGATTTTTTTTTTTCAAAAAACGTTTAAAAAAATTAATGTTAATAAAAAATATATTAATTTGCAAATTGTATGTGTTTTTATTTCCTCTAACTTATACGAGTATCGGTAATGCGGGGTCTTTGACAATCCTCTTACTCTTCGGCCAATGCAGAGATAATAAAACCATATTCAAATTAATATTTTTTTCATGAATTTTTTTTAAAATTTGTTTTTAAAAAAAATATTTCAATATGCTTGGATAATGATTCTGATAACGCAGTTAACGGGAACCACAGGGTTTTTGTTACATGTTGTATATATTATATATAAGTCTAAGTAAAAGACAAAACATTCATACATAAGTATAATTACTATTTGTTATAATTAACCAAAATCTATAAAACTAAACTCTTCCATATGATAAGTCATGTTTATCTTTGAGCCGCGGTCTTTTACAAAAACGTTGGGTATTTTTTATTATTACTATAGCTTAAAAAAGTTGTAGGTACTTACGAATTGGAAATAACTTTCGTGTTGATATATTCAACTTTCTATCTCCGGTAAAAAATTATTATATTTCAAACTTTTTATTTATTTCTAAAAGTGTTTAATTAATTAAGTTAAGTATATTTAATACTATACTACTAACTAATACTAATATATATAAAAAAGAAAAAAGAAATTTTGACTTCACATTCCTGGAATCGAACCCGAGCACTCTCGAGTGCAAACTGCAAATCCAAACCTCTACCACATAATAATTATTTGAATACTCAGTCACTATTGTAATAAACAACTTATTAAAAATTCGGAGGTTTAAAAAATTACATTTAATTTTTTTACATATAAAGTAATTAATAAATGTATCTAAATATATAATATTAAATATATAAAAGATAAAAAAGAAAATTTGAGTTCATATTCCTGGAACTTTCGAATGCAAACTGCAAATGTATACCGCTAATAGTACAAAATACACAACTGTTAGGTATATGCAGTAATCTTCTTCTACTACGTTGCTAAAATTCGTAGGTTTATTGTTGTAAAAATTATTATTTATTATATAGTAATAATTAAATGTTATAGTAATAAGTATAACCTTTTAATATCGTTCATATGTCGGGCGTTTGATTTATATGAACGTTTTTTACTCTTCGTAATACAAATGATAATTAATAACAAGGTGTCTTACTACGCTATTTTAACTTTAAATATTTTTAATCCGATAATCTGACAAAAAATCAGAATGATTGCATGTATATTATAGTATGGTTTTTACGCATTAAAATAAATTTTTAGAGGTATCTTTGTGATTTTTTCTATCGTATCAAATTAGTAGTATCATGTTTTCAATTAGCATATATCAAAAAAATATCAAATATTTTTCTACTTTTGTTTACTGCAGTGTATCATAGTTCGACGCATTATAAAACTTGCGTTTAGCTCCTGTACTTAAGAATACCGAACCAATTCTAACTAGATCTATTACACTGCTTTTGCATTTTTATGTGATGGCCTGTTCAAACTCAATTCAAAATATCAATGCAACTGAAATGATATGATAAATCAACGTATATTTATTTTATAATATATTTGGTATGACAGTATGTTGCTGACGCGAACTCATAAAAACTTTACCTATTCAAAAAGCGTATACACGCATATCGTACGCGCTACACGTCATACTTATAGCTACAGATATACTGTTATCATTGCCATGTCAGTGTAGCAAACTCATAAGATTTTATTCTTAAAAACCCTAAAAATAAAAATATAACGTAACATATAATACGAGTTACTTTACTAACAATTTGTGGCTGCATAAACTTTGAGTAGCAAAGTACTCAATAGAATCAGCGAGGTAGCAACTACAAAGTTCGTTTTAGCTTCGCTCTTTACCGTTGTAAAAGAACAGTGTTTCTATAACAATAGCCTCTAATAGTTTATATAGTGCAAACTTGACTCCACTGCTATTTATTATTACATAGCGTCACCCTGTTATCTGAAAGGGTAGCTAGAGTCTAAAAAGTCAGAGGACTTAGATGAATAATTGCGAAAAGTGACAGCTAGCCCATTGCCTACACAGTGACAAACCTAACATTTCTTTACTCGCCTCTTATGACATGCTAGGCACGAAATACAGTTGGCATTTCTTTTTTGTTACAAAAATAAAACGCCCTCACGTCTGTTACCCAGAGGGGTAGGCAGAAAGTTCATACTTCCATTTGGCACGATCCTGACATACCTCTCTCGCCTCCTTTACAGCCAATTTTCACTATCATACATTAAGGTATTTTGAATTGCCATACGTGTCTTTTTGACACATTCTGCACTTTTCGTTATAAATCCTACATAAATATGGGATCTATAAGTTCCACGTTTAAAAAAAATAAGGATGTAAAACGAGCACATAGTCCGCATGTGATGGTAAGTGAATAATGTGGCCCATATACACATGCATGTGTCTTGTAAAATGTAGATGCGTTGCTACCGCTGAGGACTAAGAAGAAATGCCTCATTTCCTGTAAAAAGGGTCGCCGGTTCTCTACACTCACCTGCCATTTTACTTCTGTATTCGGTGAGAGCGTGGTCCTTCCTCTGTCGAACCGATCCACTCGTGCTACGGCCATAATATAGCTGCAGCATGGTTCTACCATGTAAATTAAACCAATCGATTTGCTTTGTTGATTTTCTTCGCTTTTGTATTACGTACGGCAAAGTAGTGAAATAATTTGTTGGCATCTGTATTTCCATCCCAACTGGGCATCTTCAAAACAAGAGTAAATTGGCTTTTATTGTGCTAAGACATTGCGTTTTACATGTAGTTATTTATCATCACTTACCACCTATAGAGGTTGTAGATATTGTCAAACTTGTAATAAGTTAAAAAATAAAGCTTATAATAGTTAAGTTAAAAAATAAAACCTAAAAGAAGTTAAAAAATAAATAAGTATAAAAATATTAATTTTTGATTTGGAACAGTAACAATAATATCCTCTAGATCGAATTTCGGTCATGGCGACATGATTATAATCCGAAGTGTATACATAATCATAGGTAATCCGATAAGACCGGAGAGTATCAGCGGCTGGGACTAGGATTTTACGTGCTTTTCGAGGCACGGGATTAAAAATACCGCCAACTTCTTGACTCCTGGCTGCTATTGGGAATCACTTGACGAAAAACCCCAATAACTGATTTTGGCCCGCGCGGATTCGAACCCATGAGGTCCTTATGAGTAGCACCCGCTTTTACCAACAATAGTTCAACGACGCATATAGTGTATAGTAAATTGTAAGATTTTTAGAATTGGTTTTGTCCGTATTCAGTGTTAATATGTTTTGTTGGAGCCATTTATTAACTCTATCAAAACCTTGTACTTTACCCAGTCGTCAATCCATTGGGGAGTCGTCCTGTACGAGCGTACCATTTAAGAAACTTTCTTCTCCATTAGTATATAGTTGGGGTGCACTAATAGAATATTTTATTAGTGCACCCCAACAAACGTATTGATCTAATATTTACTTCGTACTAGTACCAATAAGCTTTATCTTCGATATCTCTCTATACTACGTCGATTTGCATTTTATTGAAAAGCGTTTACATCGCCTTGTAAATTATTCAAATGGGAGCGCTTTCTCGGTGCTTGACTTTCCGCAGTAAACCGTCGGATTAGGAATTCCTTCAAATTGATCAAATATGTTGTTACTGTATAACGTTTTTTATTAAAAACCTATTTCATTGAAGTTAGTGCAGCAAATCCGTCACCATTAAATAATAGGACCGAATGTCCCTTAACTACTAAAAGGGGTCTCCAGTTCTCATCGTTATCATCATACGAAATACTCACTTTTGTGCGCCGTGTTTCATCCTGGTCGAGCTAGCCTAGTTGTGCTGGAGCCCCTTTTTATAGAATAAGGGTGTTACCCTTAATTAACGTACAACAATTTAATTAACGTACACACAGTTAATCCACCTGACGAAAAGTGGATGCTACGGCTCATAGACACATTTATATTTAGCCATGAACCAAATTGCAGATGCATTGTTACCCGTGAGGGTAAAGATGTTATGCCTCGTCAGTAAAGTGTTATTGTTAATGTTATTACAATTTATTCTTTTTAAGTTTATTGTTAGTACAATATTTTGGCACTAGTCCTGTTCAAGCTTGTTGCTACAACCCTGCTAAACCTTTTTGTTAATAAAGTATGCAAATGTTTACTGATTTCACATGTCCAAGAGATATATTTAAGTGCTTTAATTTCTCATACTTGTGTGTTTTCCTTTATCATCGAGAACATATCAAATCAGAACTTATTTTTGGTGAAGATCGTACTCGTTCGCATAATATAAAAGTTACAGCGACAGTTTATCGAAGGTTCTACTTTAAGTAAAGAATTTCACTATGTCTTTTCAGAAATATGTGCGGAATGAAGGAAATCATGAAAAGGAACCGTAATAGTGTGAGAGTAAGACAAATGTACGAGGGAGGGAAAAAGTAGATTGATTGACGACGGACGAGGACGTACTGAAAGTTCTTATTAAAAAAAATCGTATGCTTTGTTCCCCACATATGAACATAATTTTATTGGATACAAAATACCGCAAGGTATTCACTGATATCAATTGTAACCTAAAGTTTAGGTGTCATCAAATAATAATTAGTTAAAAGAGATATAAAGACTTTTAAATACGAAACTTTAAAAAATAGTTATTTCATATACTTCCAAAAGAGGTTGTCCGCGACTACATTTCTTTTTAACCAATAAATACACCTCTAGAAAATGATGGCAATAATCTTTTGTAAATGGACACTCGCAGGCTCTTCGAATTGTGCACTGAATTTTATTTTATGTAAAATCTTTTTATTCTTACACTTTCCTTTATATCATTGTACGATTTGTTGTTAATTGCGTTTTAACGCTCTAAGTAACGGAATCTTTTAACGTATTTTCACCAACTTGTACATGAACGATTGACTTGAAAAGCACTCGTATCAGAAAAAGGAAGAAAATACAATAATTTAAAACTTTATTCTAGTATCTTGACCAAGATTACTAGGATAAAATAAAGCAATTTTATCTTTAGCGTGTTTCTGTAGGTTTTCAAACTTTTATTACTATTAGTAAGGGTGAAAGGTGACAAATAACACGATAGATTTTGTGGTCCATAAACATCCACATACACGTACATCCATAAAATGTTCTACAATTTCATGTTTTATAATGAATTACTGACTGACTGCCATCTGACTACAGACTCTGACAGATGTTGTATTTCTGTAAAAAATGTCTTATATGTAAGCAAATGACAAAAATTACCGTAAGTTACTTACTTACTTGTCATTAATTAAATTGGTTTGAAATTTTGGAAGCTTCGACTTTGAAAACAATTTGTATTTAAAAGGAAATGATGTAGTAATTATTATTAATACATATTGTTTTACCGTGCAGTGGCGGTGTAAGAATGTTCGCTAGCCCATATCATCCCGCGGGCGTCGTAAGAGGCGACTGAGGGAAACAAATTATAAAATGGACAACAGATTTTTCGTTATAACGACTAAATATAAAACTTCTGTTGCTAACCCGCTTGCCAATCGTGACAAATATGGCAAGTATTCCCCTATGAGGTAATCTATGGGGGATGCTTATGTACAGCAGTGGACTTTATGTACAGCAGTGGACTTTATGTACAGCATTGTACTTTATGTACAACAGTGTACTTTATCTACAGCAGTGTACTTTATGTACAGCAGTAGACTTTATGTACAGCATTGTACTTTAAGTACAGCAGTGGACTTTATGTACAGCATTGTACTTTATGTACAACAGTGTACTTTATCTACAGCAGTGTACTTTATGTACAGCAGTAGACTTTATGTACAGCATTGTACTTTATGTACAGCAGTGGACTTTATGTACAGCAGTGTACTTTATGTACAGCAGTGTACTTTATGTACAGCAGTGGACTTTATGTACAGCAGTGGACTTTATGTACAGCAGTGGCTGTAACAGTAATGTTATATTAATTATTATTACATTATTTGAGCAAACAGACTAGTTACAATATAGTTGTAGACTTGAAACAAACTTCAATTTGGCCATGTCTTAATCTTTCCGTTCAATGCACAATTCACTCACAGTAGAGTGCCGTTCCAGCATTTATTCCTTAACCTATAATTTAGTTTATCTCCACTCAACTGAAGACATTTATCTTAGTAAATATATATACACTATTTCCATATTTTTTTTCTGGTCCAATGCGAGACAATTCTGTTCAATGACTCATCATAGGCCGCGAGTGTGGATTCCGCACGAGTAAAGTATTTGTATGGCCAACAAACTATTATTTCGGTATTCTTGATTTTTGTTCTTGTGCAATTTATGTGTATGCACTCTCTCCGCGTTAAAAGTGAAAATCCTAATGTTTCGTAATGCTTCGCGCATCACAATATGTGCACCAATACAATCACCAAATACTGGGCACTATGTAATTTGTAAGCATGGACTAAGAGCGCGAAGTGACGGAATTGAACTCGACCGACACGTCCGGAGTCTACTTAGCCCAAGCGTAGAATCTATTGGATTTTTTACTCAAGAAATTGTTAGTAGCTTCCCAGAGTCAGGAAGTTGGCAGGATTTCACCATGGTTTCTCCCCGGTCGTGTCGGATTACCGACCCATCGGGCTATGAGAGTGAGTGAATAGAGAGTGCAACTGTACTTGCATGCACATACACTCGGGCGTTATATTCTGTCCTGGTCAGTGGGCTAGTCTCCATTGAGACTGATCGCCGTGATGATGATGATGGATGAGGATGATGGAATTCTATATGACATTAATATTATCAGAAGGAACTCTTGAATTAGCCCGAATTCACAGAGTTCATTGTTAATTATCATAAACCTTTATTATTTTCTTCTCTTTTCGTTTAAAAAGTTGTATATTTTCTGTCACATAGTTTCACATTTTTTTAAAATAAATTGTAATTCGTTTATCGAGTTTCGTACGCTCAATCTATTTGTGGTTTAACGGGCTTGCTGAAAATTTAACTGATGGTTTTTGATGTGGATCAGTTATTTTTCGCTTGCTCTAAAATACATGGCAGTCTTTTAGAAAATAGTTTATCAATTCCGCGAATACGGTAAAGCTAAATTCTTTGCAAATATAATACTTCGTTTTCAAAATTGTAACTATTTTGAACTATTATTTATAGAAAATAGCGACAAACGGTCACACTGTCCTCTCGATAGTAAGTGATTGCTGTGACCCATAGACATTTATATATATTAAGAATTAAAATGCATATGCATTGTCAACCCCGAAGATTAGATTTGAATACTTTTAACAGAAAACGAGGCATCGTTTCCAGTAAAAAGTATCATCGGTTATTTACCTCACCATTCAAAACGCAGCAGCTGTAACGCAGTAGCTGTAAGCTGGTGTATTACGATGGTGTTGTGTGAGAGAGTGGTCCTTCCCCGATAGAGCAGACCCATTCATGAAGCAAATATAATATATGTATATATATATATATATATATATATATATATATATATATATATATATATATATATATATATATAGCTGCAGTATATCTTTAACACGTAGAAACATGCTATAGCCATTTTCCTACGCCGTATATACTGCGAGTATATATGGTGCAGGAAAATGTCGTGAGAAAGCCCGCATATCTGCGAAATTTATTCGAGGTACCTATAACTTCTTTAACCATTTTCCCATCTGTAACAATTATTTCGACAAAACCTGAACGGAGTATTATGCTGCTCTCTACACTCTGCTTATCCCTTCGAGGATTGTAGGCGTGAGGCTACGTATGTTTGATTCGACTGAAAAAAGATTTAATTTCATCACCATTTATTATTTTCAGGCTATCAAATGTTGAACATAAGCATTCCTGACTGGAGCTGAGCATATGACAATAGAAGAGTTGTAAACTTTTGAAGTGAAAATTTCTTTAACATGGTTGTGATTTGAAAGTCTATGAAACGAAAAAGCGACAGTAAAAAGAGACAGACCTATAAATTCATAAGATTTAACGTAGGAGAAAATGAGATAGGAAGCATTATATATCAATGCTCGCAAGAAAAAGTCGTAAACACCGCCGAAATAGCGGCGATTACGCGTTTTGTTCAACAAGGTACGAAGGTGTCGTGTGCGTATGGAATAAACAAGCAGTGAAGAACGGCCAAAAGAGTATAGAAATTTGAAGGAAAATTAATCTATTCCTCGTAATTATAAGTGGCTTTTATTTACTATAAAATTAAGTTTTCTTATATTTTATGCCGAACTTGTAGTTTAAATTATAATATAATATAAATCATTTATCGTAACGTATTTGTATTTTATATTTCATTTAACTTGAAGGTTTTGCTTCTGTCGTGTGTGAGCTAAACGCTTGTTTTTTTTTCCAAAATAGCGTTTATAAAATTTAACACGTGGTAGAGCCACAAAGGGGTCAGATCGACCGGGGTTTTACCACGCTCTCACAGAATACTAGCGTAAAATAGTAGCTCAATCCTGCTGTGTATCGTATGGTGAGTGAAGAGAACCGGAGACCCTTTTTACTGGAAACGAGGCATTCCATCTTAGTACTCCCCACTGTTACCTCCTGCTCTTCTCGCTGCTTACTACGGCTTAGCAGAATCCCACCTCCTATATGGAATAATATTTTGGGGTAACTCAACCGAAAAAAAATCAGTGTTTAAGGCTTAAAAAAGATGCATAAGGGCGATGTTTAAGCTTAAAACTACCGATATTTGCATAACATATTTTAAACAGCATAAAATACTGACATTACCTTGTTTATACATACTAGAAGTAGCTCTGTTTGTAAAATTGCATCCAAAATGTTTTAAATGCCTTGAGCAAGTAGTTCCACGTAATCGACGCGACAATAATCTTTTGTGACATCAATCTGCTAAGACAGCACTAATGCGCAAAAGTATAATATACTGCATGGCTCCAGTCATAAGTGATGAAATACCAAAAAGTTGGAAAGAATTGCCACTATCGATATTTAAAAAAGGCTTTGAAGCTTCCTGACAGTTAAAGCATACTATAGCGTAACAGAATTCTTGACTGAAATTTTTATTTTATTTTGAGATTAAGATGTATAATGTTAAAATCTGAACTATGTTTGTTTCTGTGTTATTTTATTTTATTATAGCTGTTTAGGTGATTAGTTTATATTTCTGTATTTTTTGCATGCCTACTGGTAAAATATGGCTGCACTCACTACCCATATTAACATGTACTGTACCCATATTTGCATAATAAATTATATTTTATCTTTTATCTTTAACTATGACTGCAGCTGAATAGTAATGCTGGCACTGCTACGTTCCAATGTGAACGGTATTGAAAGCCAGTATGTATATATTTTTAATAGAATAAGGGTGAAAAGTGATTACGTAGTCCACCTGGAGGTAAGTGCATGCTGTGATCCATATACCTCTACATCTATCGTCGAATAAGAATTAAAATGCTGATGCGCTGCCATCCTTAAGAAAGAAGATGGAATGAAATACTTTGTTTCCTGTAAAAATAATCTACGGTGCTCTATACTCTCCATACGAAACACAACATCATTGAGCTACTATTTTACGCTGGTGTGAGGCGTTCCATTTTAGTCCTCAGAGGTAATAACGCAACTATTGCCTGCTTAGTTTGAAGTTGGCTGCAGGTGTACGTGGGCTGCAGTAGCCAAATAACATCAGGAGGGCTATAAGTTCTTGTTATCACTAAAGTTTCATGTAAAAAAACACGATTCCGTAATAAATGTTATTTATTCAATAAGTGTGTTCTTTCCGTCCTGATTTTCTTATGAAGTGCTTAGTTGAAGTAGTCAACGGTAATATTTGTAGTGTTTACAGAACCTTGAAAGCATGGAAGTAAAAGAAATCTCGAATTTGTAATTATTCCATTAATAAAAATTAGATATTTTGTACAATTAAACAAAGTACAAAGAAACTCTTCACCGCTGCTTTGGAAGACGTTTTCAAGCTACTGGACTGGAAAGGATACGGTATTAACATCAATGGCGAGTACATCACTCACCTTCGATTTGCCGACGATATAGTCCTTATAGCAGAATCGCTGGAGGACTTAAGCACTATGCTCAATGACCTCAATAGTGCCTCCCAACGGATAGGTCTTAAGATGAACATGGACAAAACAAAGATCATGTTTAATGTCCATGTCACACCTATGCCGGTAGTTGTTGGGAGCACTATGCTCGAAGCTGTTGACGAGTACATTTACCTGGGACAAATAGTCCGACTAGGTAAGTCCAACTTCGACCGAGAGGTCAATCGACGGATTCAACTCGGCTGGGCAGCGTTCGGGAAATTACGACATATCTTCTCGTCAGGTATACCTCAATCTCTAAAAACTAGATTGTACAACCAGTGCGTGTTGCCAGTGATGACTTACGGATCTGAGACGTGGTCCTTCACTGCTGGCCGTATGAGGACGCTCAAGGTCGCTCAGCGAGCTATGGAGAGGGCTATGCTCGGAGTTTCTCTGCGTGATAGACTCAGAAATGAGGATATCCGCAGTAAAACCAGAGTGACCGACATAGCCCAACGGATTAGTAAGCTGAAGTGGCAATGGGCCGGCCATATAGCTCGAAGAACCGATAACCGATGGGGAAGAAAGGTTCTCGAGTGGCAGCCTCGTACCGGTAGGCGTAGTGTAGGGCGACCCCCCACTAGATGGAGTGACGACCTGGTAAGATATGCAGGAAGTCGATGGATGCAGGTGGCTCAGGACCGTGCTTTGTGGCATTACTTGGGGGAGGCCTATGTTCAGCAGTGGACTTGTGAAGGGCTGTAATGATGATGATGAAAATAATTTACTAAAGCTTGGAGACTATAACATATTTTTCTTAGTATGAGAGAAGCCATTAGCATATACCGCTGAACTGCTGCTGAGCTGTCCCACAGTGAAGTTTATCGGACGCATGTTGTGGTGCAAATAGTGTTTTGTGCGTACTCTCCTACCTGGCTTCCTAGTTTTTGGCAAACCGTAAGTAGAGTGAAACACACCCGCCGCCTCAGAGGAGGCCATATATTAATATTTTTTGTTGCTTTTTGCATTCACGCGTGCCGCGCTCAAGCCCGAAGACGAAGGCTTTACCCTCGTACAGGGCAAAAAGTGCAAGCACGCAACCCCAAAAAGGCAGTCAATATTAACTTGGCCCCCTCGTGCTCCACCGCTACGCCGGCTAATAAGTCAGTCCCCGCAGCGCCCACTCAACCCCCCAAGCCCATGGCCAAGCTCGTAGCGAAAGGGACCTCTGCAGAACGAGAGAAAAGCCGCCGCCACCTATAGTAATACAAGACAAACCTAAGTGGAATAATCTGTCCGACAGATTGAACTCCAATAAATGTACTGCCCAAAGGTGATAACGCCGGTCAGGGCATCAGAACATTTATAAAAACTAATTTCCTGAACGCACAGATGACTAGTCACTAGAAATTAGTTTTTAAACTCACGCCTTACTAGAGGATCGTGATCTTCGTGTGGTCGTTCGAAGACTCCCAAAGAAACTGGAGATCGTACACATTTAAGACAATCTCAAGGCCCAAAATCTCCTGGTCCGGGAAGTGCACATGCAACACCAGACCGACAAAATACGATTCTCAGATCTGTGCCTTGTCATTCTGCAACTGTCTCCGGAAGGAAACGGAAACAGATTTTTTTGAATTCAATATAGATTATAAACAATACTTATTGAAATTCACTTTTTTCGTTTACCACTGGTTCGCAGAAAAAAAACCTCTGTCCTAAGAAGAACCAGCAAGAAACCAAGCAGGACTAATTTTTTTTAATAGCTTACAATCTTGTATGTTACAATTAACAATACAAAACAAATTAGAAATAGCTTGGTAGCAATCACCCTTCCCAGAGGTTATTATCATCCATAAATTCTTTAATATTATAATAAACCTTTTTATACAAATTTAGTTTAATAAAGTTTTTGAAATTTGTGTATGTCAAATTTTGTATATTTTCTTTGATTTGGTTGTAAAAGCGTATACATCGCCCCAAGAATGAATTACCAACTCAGTGGAGTCGAGTAACTAGTACTTCTAGCTCGTGTCTGTTCCTAGTATTTACTTTGAATTTTCTCTGTTTTGAATATCGCTTATTTTTGCAAAACTACTTTTGTTTTTGTGTTCACGTACATTACATTTTCATAAATGTATTGAGAGGCCAGAATTAATATATTAATTTCCTTAATTTTTTTTCTGAGCGACTCTTTTGGTTTTAAATCATATATCGCTCCAAAGGCCATCTTCTGTAAAACAAATATAACTGGTAAACTGGTAAGGCAAGGAGATATTCAACGTTCGGCGCATTGAAGCTCCCATAATAGGGGTATAGTTGGCCAGTGACACCGAACATCCAGCGCATTGAAGCCCCGAAAAAAGGGGCATCGTTGCCAGTGCCATCAATTCCAACTTTACGGCCACTTACCCAGAAATTTCTACAACAGGCCTAGGTACGTAAGCAGGAGTGCTACCAAGCCTGGGTTGATGCATCAGCGTCCCGGGATGTAAACACCAGCGCTCTAAAAAAGAAGTATAATTCCGCCTCTAGGTCCTTCAAAAGAGTCATTGCCAAGGCAAAGTCAGAGCACATAGGCAGAATTGGCGAGAAACTAGTTCGCCTTCCTTCTGGAACCCGTGCATTCTGGTCTCTCGCCAAGGCTGTCCAGGGGAATTTCTGTCAGCCATCTCTTCCATCTCTGCACAGGGAGGACGACTCACTGGCCCATACTGCAAAGGAGAAAGCCGATCTTCTAGGCTCTTTCTTTGCGTCTAACTCGACTCTCGATGACGGGGGGAGTAAGCCGCCGACCATCCCGCGGTGTGAGTGCTCCATGCCGGAAGTGCTGTTCACACAGCGCTCGGTTCGCAAAGCACTCCTCTCCCTGGACATCCACAAGTCGAGTGGGCCTGACGGAATCCCCCCAATTGTGCTGAGGACGTGTGCTCCAGAGTTGGCACCGGTTTTAACGCGTCTTTTCCGGTACTCCTACTCCCTAGGCGTAGTCCCAAAATCATGGAAGACGGCTTTCGTCCACCCGATCCCTAAAAAAGGCGACCGCTCAGACCCGTCCAACTACCGGCCAATCGCCATCACCTCCTTGTTCTCCAAAACAATGGAGTCCATTGTAAACTGCCAGCTCATGAGGTACCTTGAGCATCACCAGCTGATTAGTGACCGCCAATACGGTTTTCGCCGTGGTCGGTCAGCTGGTGATCTTCTGGTCTACCTCACTCACAGATGGGCGGAGGCAGTAGAGTTCAAGGGGGAGGCATTGGCCGTTAGTTTGGACATTGCGAAGGCCTTCGATCGGGTTTGGCACAAAGCGCTTCTTTCGAAGCTCCCTTCCTATGGGCTTCCCGAGAAATTGTGCGATTGGATCACCAGCTTTCTTGCAGATCGGAGCATCAAGGTCGTTGTAGACGGTGCAAGCTCCGATTGCAAGCCTATTAATGCTGGTGTTCCACAGGGCTGCGTGCTATCGCCAACGCTGTTTCTTCTGCATATCAATGATATGTTGCATACCCGTAACATTCATTGCTATGCAGATGACAGCACTGGTGATGCTCTTTACACCGGCCGAGCCAATATTTCTCGGGAAAACGTCTCCGAGTGCCGGGACAAACTTGTGTCTGAAGTCGAGTCTTTGCTGAACAGAGTCTCGGATTGGGGACGACTAAATCTAGTCCAGTTTAACCCCCAGAAGACACAAGTTTGCGCGTTAACCGCTAAAAAGAACCCCTTTGTCGTATCCCCTCAGTTTCAAGGCACTCCCCTTATTGCCTCAGCCAGTATCGGAATCCTAGGCGTCGACATATCGAGTGACGTGCAGTTTCGTGGTCACTTGGAAGGGAAGGCCAAATTGGCCTCTAAAAAGCTTGGCGTGCTCAGCAGAGCGGGACAGTATTTCATGCCGGCACACCGCCTGCAACTTTACAAGGCGCAGGTTCGGCCGCACATGGAATACTGTTCCCATCTCTGGGCTGGGGCTCCCCAGTACCAGCTCCTTCCACTTGACCGCATCCAGCGCAGAGCGGCTCGAATCGTCGACGACCGAGTGCTTTCCGATCGGCTCGATTCACTGGCGCTGCGAAGAGATGTTGCATCTCTTTGCGTATTTTATCGCATCTATCATGGGGAGTGCTCTGAGGAATTGTTCGGATTAATCCCAGCCGCCAAATTTCGTGAACGCACTACACGGCAAACGTCCCGATACCATCCACACCATCTGGATGCTTGGCGGTCCACCACTGTACGTTTCACAAGGAGTTTTCTTCCACGTACAACCTCTCTGTGGAATAGTTTACCACCGGCGATTTTTCCGGACCGATACGACCTGGGGACCTTCAAGAAAAGAGCTTACTCCTTTCTAAAGGGCCGGCAACGCACCCGCAATTCTCCTGGTGTTGCGGTTGATCATGGGCGGCGGTAGTCACTTAACATCAGGTGAGCCGCATGCTCGTTTGCCCCCTCTTCTATAAAAAAAAAAAAAAAAAAAAAAAAAAAAAGGTACGTAAAATGCCTAGGTGATCACGAACTACCAACAGCAGCCGCACGCCCAAGACGTTAGAGCCTCTGAGCTGCGTTATTTGCGCGAGGAGGGACGTCCAGCGAACTATGGCGCGTGTTCCACAGTACGGGAGGTAAAAGCCGTCCCAGACGTGCGGATCAGACCAGTTTGATGCGCTTTCGGCTTCCTCTTCTCTCTGTTGCCTCCCTCTTCCTCTCTATGCCCTCTTCTGCGTCCGCGTTTTTCGCGCCGAAACCAAATGCGTGGGTAAAGCATCCGGCACTAATCGACTCACGGCCATGGCCCCCCTAGGCCCCCGAACTTAAGCCTTTCCCACAAGGCTCATCTCCCTTTGCCCCTAACTTCTCCCTGGTCTGCGGTTTCATTGGCAACATCAACGTCGCTGATATATCCTCCTTGGTCCGCAAACTCCGTAGAGCAACCACCCCTCATGGCAAGCTCAACGCCACGTGATCACAAAATACTGATTAACGCAATCTGGTTTTTCTATAGTAATTTTTCTATAGTAGTTTAATTTTCTATAGTAGTATTAAACCATGCTCTCGGACTGTCGCGTTTCTAACGCAAACGGGACCAGGGAACACAAAAAGATTAGATCAAGCTCTTTCTGCGCAACCATGATGTAGATGTTATGCTAGTACAAGAAACCTTCTTGAAACCTAGCCATTGCGATTTCCAGATTGCAAATTAAACCTTAGTTAGAAAGGACAGGTTGACCAGTCTAAAAGGCGGCACTGCGCACCGATCGACGAACCCCGTAAACTAACATAGAAGCTTGTAAAACTTCTATCTTATTTAACGAGGGAGGTCAGACATAGCTACCTTGCATATAGTTTCTCACAGAATACCGGCGTAAAATAGTAGCTTAATACTGCTGCTGTATGGTGAGTGTAGAGAACTCCTTTTCCTTTTCCAGTAAAAAGGGTCTCCCCTTTTTACTGGAAAAGAGGCATTCCGTCTTAGTCCTCACGGGCAACAACGCATCTGCACTTTGATTTGTAACCGAGGATATATTTAGATGTCTGTGGGCCTCAGCAACCACCTACCATCAGGTGAACTGTGTGCTAGTTTGCAAACCTATTCTATATAAAAAAGGTAGCTATGTCTGGACATCCGCCACTTACTATCGTTTCGGCGAATCAACCGCCAAAGAAGCGCATTATAGATTCAGACATTTTAGGCCCCAGTGTCATAATAGCTGGAGACTACAACAGTAAGCATTCCTCCTGAAACTCGCCTGCAAACAACCCAATGTTACTGTTATGGTCGATGTTACGGTTATGAAGATGCGGCGCCTCGGTCTTCTTTCTCGTACTTTTTCAAGAACATCGGGTAAACAAATGGTGTTGTACCACTGGGCATTAACACTTTTTTGATCTTTAAGTGGGACTGTGTCAACGGGACCCGTGCGCGAGAAAAAAATGCAATCATTTTTTAACCCGCTACCCATTTGCTGGATATCCTAAACGTGGCGATATTCAAAGATGTCCGTTTGTTGATAACATCCATCGAAACGATCCCAGAGCTTAATTCGGTACCATAGACCAGGGGTCGGCAACCTGCGGCTCGAGAGCCACATGCGGCTCCTTGGATGTGAAGCTGCGGCTCTTTAGTTCCTTACGCAAATATTATTTATTTTATAAAATAAAATATTTAAAATCGTTCTGAATCGATTAACGATTAGGTATTAGGCACCATTTCTATCTCTCAGCTACTTGTACTCGCTTTTCACCGCGTCCCTCCCCGGTGACACGCGTCGTCACTGTCGTAAGTCCGTCGAAAGCCCGGAAGTTCTTGAATGTATATATTTATTTATTTTTTCAAAAATATTTATTTATGCAAGTACTATTATGCTTGGCAAGAAAAAAATTCGTGGCTCTTTAAATACTTAGAAATTTTTTAAATTGCAATTTTGACTCTTCCGACTCAAAAGGTTGCCGACCCCTGCCGTAGGTGTCGTAAGTGGGGATAGAGGGAAACTGAAACAGGATAGGATATAGGCAGCAGCGTTGTTCTTTCGACATCCCGCCTTGCCAGCGTGGCAACTATAGCAAAAGCCTACAAGACAATCTAAAGGGGAGGCCAATTAAAGCGCTACTGCTAGCGAACGACCTACAGCATTCGGTTGTCATTCCACGCGCTCTCTCTACAATAATATGTCGCGTAAGAAATTCGCCCAAAGGAGACGGGTGAAAGTTTATAGAAAGCTGGACCTGATGTTACAGTAACGATTACTGCATTATTTTATTTACATACCAATACCATTTCTAAAAAACAAAAATGTTTACGACTGCTTCATGGTAGAAAAAAAATATAGGATGTTATTGGTTTGTATAAAAACAATGTTATTGATTACGTTATGCTTGCAATGTTATTCTTACACTAAGCTCTCACATTAATTACACTTTAAGAAAATAATTATTAGATTTAATTGTAAAATAGACTTTTTCATAACTATATGTATTGTAGAACATTCACACAGAGGATTCAGACGCCGCCGTCCGACTAAATTCTAGAGGTTTGAAATAATTATAAAAAGGCAGAGGGAGTATGAATTAAAAACACTTTTTCTTTGAATGATTTATTAATCGTCCACTTCATCATAAACAAATAAAATATCGTCCAAAAACGGTGCATGCGGTATTCAATTCTCTTGATGCCTTGCCCAGGTTAAGTACTAATTATGGACATTACATAACAACAGCAACCTACAGCTCTTTTCCTACCAAGCAATTAAAATAATACTATTTGATGGCCTCTCTACCATTAAGAGTACTGTCAACTAAAATATATTATGTCAGTCAGTACATTTATATCAATGGTAAAATATGTTTCTAAGCATAAGAGGTCGCATAAAATCGAGATATACTTAATTTGATTTTATTCGACCTCTTAATTGCCAGCTAAAATGGTTGCATATTGGCAGTTCTCTTAGTAGGTTGCTGACCGTTTCTCGACACACTTTTATTTCGTATCTCCCATCTTGTCGTATGTGTTCTCCATAATGGGACCTAGCCTACTTAATTTGATAAATACCTAAAGATATTTTTAATAAATCACTATGTGTGAGCTGGGGAAAATCATTTAAGTTATCATTACATGTATTCTTGTAAAATCAGAAAAAAAACCGTCAGTATGCATTATACGTAACCAGAGTCGTTAAAGATCGGAGTATTATTACATCACACAAAAACAACAGAAAATATTCACTATCACCGCAAGCTCAGACCCAAACAAACCTAACAAATGATTTAATTGATTGAACCATAAAGGTCATGTTTTGAACTAACGTTGACATTTCCCCTTTCTGGCCTATAAAACATTGATAATCGATTGTAGAATCGATTTATTAATCTAACCAGTTAATTTATTTTTACGACTCTTGAAACGTTGAAGTGTCACGAGGAAACCATTATTTAAATGTAAAGTTTCTTAAACTTAGCTAAAGAGAAAAAACACTGAATAACTTTTTATTGTCTTTTTTTCTATTTTTGTATTAAAATCGATTAACTTATCTATTTCATCCGGTAGCATTGTTTAAAATGAAAATAACGGAAGTCAGTATTATTTTTATAAAATATTTAATTTCTTTTGCCGTGATAAAACTGCTTAATATTTCATTATTAACTACAAAAAAACTGTAAAAAAATATTGATAAATATTTCACTTGTGTAACGTTAGGCCCAAATTCGCCCGTCTCCTTTTAAAATATTTTCTTTATAAAATCGAATACTTATGTTTTGAAAAATTAAAAAGATCAAAATGTTCATTAATAAATTGCCTATCCATTAATGGCAATCGTAAAATAAAAAAGTTTGGAAAATCCAAAAGTACACGCCTTATAATTTCATTTGATTATATAAAAGAAAAATATTTTTTTTTCTATATTTGAGACGAACGAAGAGATCCATGAGAATATTTTTTTGTAGACAAGTACCAGTTGTTTTTTTTACATTTTCATTAATTACAATTAAACGAGAACAAATTACTCAGTGATTTTTAAAGTAAACTGTGCGTTGAGATTCTAAACCTAATAAAAAAAGAATTATTTTGATACATTAATTCTAACGACTACGATTAATACTGACTTTCGAGCACCCTCGATAATTTTTTTCAATCAGTTTGTTTTTACACTAAATACAAAAAAATACTTTTAAAATAATATAAACAGGAAAACGATTGATTTTTCTCGATATATGTGTATTTTTATTATTCTTAAAGTGCGGTAGTCTAAAAATGAAGACATTTTTAGCTCAGTAAATTACTGGATTTCCATTGATAGCGTATTTATATTGTTGTAACTAACATGGTGGGTAATTAATTATTTTCATCCTATAAAGTCCGCGGGTACAATGAATTAGATTATGTTTAGTTATTTATTTTTGCTTATGTTTATAACTAGAATGTAAAACTGTTTAAGATAATTATAAGAAATATAGATAATGTTTTATAATGTAAAAACTTATGGCTTAATGTCCGTTTTTATAAAAACTTGTAACGGAAACTGCACAAGCAACGCCATCTGTAGTTTAGCACTGTTAAATTACAAGCCTATAAAAGACAGATGTCGTCGGTTTGAGCGGCAGCGATAAGCGGCAGCTACGAGCGGCAGTCTTACTGAAACAATTGAGTAGAGAATACGTACACGGAAGATAAATTGTGAGTGATAATAATTATTGTTATACCATGTTATTTGTGAGTCGAAAATGTACATTGTTATTATTATGAATATCTGTAACCTTGTTAGATTTGATATTTGATGCAGTTAATAAAATACATGATGTTACTTACGAGTACTTATTAAGTGACTTTACTTAACACCATTAGGTGAGAGTAGAGCATATAACCTCAACGCTTCGCTTATGAGACGTGTAATAATGATTACTTTATGAGGAGATGTATGTCATCAATAATTTTTGTATAATATTTTTTTATTATTAATAATTAATCTGCATTTCTATGGTTTAGTTGTAGAAAGATTCAAGTATTTACTCCTTTAAAAAAAAACTGGAATTGGCTATTACGGAATCAAGATTGTGTAGAAATATAATAGGTTTTTTTATTAGTTGATACATCATTTTAATAAGAAGTAGATAGCTTCTAAAAGCGTCACAAATAACGAATAGCGCTGCATTTTGCACAAACACGCAACTTAAGGGAATTGATAAATACTACTAAATGTATCAATGCCATTAATTCATTCAATAAAGACTATCGACGACCACTGCTGAACATACCCGGGGTTTCACTGCATAGGTTACCTGATAAGGGGGATATTTGCCACAGTTGCCACGCTTGGTGGGTAGGTTGGTAACCGCAGTTTATTTTATTTTCTAGTCGTTATTAGGAAGACGCTGTTGCCTTTGTATTTCTCTGTCTCACCTCTTGCGACACCCACGGGACGATATGGGGTACTGGATATTCTTACACGCTACTACACGTTCTATTACTCAAACTTACTAATAAAAATACACAGGAACCAGCGAACTACGAGTTCTCCTACAAAGTGAGCGACTACGAGAGCGGAAGTGACTTTGGCCACGCGGTAAACCGGCAGGACGATAAAGCAGAAGGAACGTACTTTGTCGTACTTCCTGATGGAAACAAACAGGTACGTTGAAATCATCTTCATCAGCTCTACTGCTTTGGAACCCGAGTAAATTCCACCTATCTATTTCTGCAAACACAAATGCGAATACTATTGTATTTTGGTGTAGCAAGACACACTGAAAGACAATATATAAGTTTTCACGGTACGCGAGCAATTTTAAGCGTTGATTTACCACGTGCTCCACGGTGAAGGAAAACATCGTGTCTGAGAAACAAAAAAAAATATTTCGAAGACGTGTAGACTTCTCTCATTTCTCTTACAGCCTATATACGTCCCACTACGTAGGACGTATGTAGGCTGTAACTTTAACTTTATAGTAAGACAGTCAGCATTGTAAGAGGTTGTGAATGTTAATTCTTTCTTTACTGCGAACAAGACATTCCATCTTGGTCCTTAGTAGTGACAATACATCTGCATTATGATTCATCATCGGATACAGGTGTATGGGCTACAGCACCCACTTGCCATCAGCTGGAACGTGTGCTCGTTTGTCACCATTCTTCTATAAAAAATTGAATTGAAAAACAAATTTACAGTCCACCTGATGGAACGTTGCAGGACTCAGTTGTTCACCTGCAACCAACATAAATAAAGAATTGGCCTCAATGAGGACTAAGATGAAATACCTCATGGCCTGTTATTATACTGAGTTTCTTCTATATTTCTCTACATCTCTTATACACTTAAGATGTGGATGATAATAACCCCCGGGTAGGGTGATCGCTATCAAGCTGATTTTAATTTATTATGTGCTAATTGTAACATACATGATTGCACTAGTAAGCTGTTATTTAAAAAAATCCCGCTTGGTTTCTTGATGGTTCTTCCCAGGATAGAGGTTCTTTTTCCGAATCAGTAGTAAATTAAAAAAGTGACTTTCAATAAGTATTAATTATAATCTATATTGAATAAAAAAGTTTCTGTTTCCGTTTTTGATCTTTTACTTTTTATCCTTGGACTACAGTAGCTAGTTGCTATAATTTGTTAACAAACGAAAGTGTACAAACAAGTTTATTTTTTTAAACATTGTCCTAAGGAATTAATATACCACGTTTTTCACCTACAATTTCGGATTCCGACCTATGATCAAAATTTCATTACTTTAGAAATTATGAGTTACAGTAATAAATAGAGTTTCATTATATTTAGTTTTTTGTAATACAACCAACTTTAAAACATACTTCTTACCGTGTGTTGGTAATATTATAAATAATATAAATGGACATACTATCCCTTAGTCATCTTGGCTTTAATCGTAACACTTTAATGGTATTTGGAATTGACACACACAATCAATCAAAACATGTCAAAAGTCTACTCTTTACTACTCTAGTCTACTCTTTCTTGATATTCGGATAAACTGTCACCGCAGAAATTATTACCAAGCTTAGTAATTCTTAAGTAGCTGTTCTTGTCAGATAGGGCCAAGGGCTCGCTGTAAAGTTCACAGTACGTGAACGCGGTTAACCCGGGTTCGATCCCTATGAACCTATATTCGTTACCAATAGTTAATTATCTTGAATTCGATAATAATCGGCTGTTAAGAAAAACATCGTGATTGAATCTGCAAATTTGAGAAATTAAAAATTATATTTCGAAGATATATGCAATTCGCCAACATGAATTGGAGTCATTTCGTTGCCCTGCAGCCCTCTCAAGAATGACAGGGGACGTGTGCCCAGCTGTGGGACGTATTTTTTCGGCAGTGCAGGTTCAAAAGGCGGACTTAATGCTAAAAGTATTATCTGCCAGTCAACCTAAGGGTAGTGATAGGTAACAGTACAAAGGCAGAGAACAAAGAAAATTACAGAAATAACCATATACACACTAAGTGTCAATAGAATACTATACTTAGCGTATATAAAATATGTATAAAAAGTATGCTGGGGCTGAATCTGAATGACAGGATGAGAATGAGTTGTTTGCAAGATGATGTTGTGACCAGGATTGGGAAAGAAATCCTTCGGTAGTTTGGTTATGTAAAAAGAATGAAGGAGTAAAGAGTGACAAAGCAAATTAATATTGCAGATGTGAGCGGTAGAGTCATTAAGGCACGTCCTAGATGAAATTTTATTGACTAAAGTGGCGAAAACAAGGCTGATTAGAAGTACTAAACTAAGTACTAAACTAAGTACTAAACGAAAGTACTAAAGGAGGGGAGAGATGTGTGTCAGGATCGCACCAAATGGAAGTCCGTAGTCTCTGCCTACCTCTCTAGGTGACGGGCGTGAGAGTTTATTTTATTTTTATTAATTTATTTAAAACTTATTTATTTATTCTTTTTTGTACACCACAATACAGAAACATCAATATAGTTAAAACTAATTAAAGTATGTACAATAGGCGGTCTTATCACTGAAAGTGATTTCTTCCAGACAACCTTTGCGCAGAGGAATGATGCAAACAAAAGTTACAAATAGAGGGGGGCATACGAAATGATAATAAAAAAAATACAATAATACATACAAATAAAAGTAAGTGAAAGTTATATATAAAATATCATATAATAGATTAAATGAAAAGAGTAAGAGAAAGGTAAAGTAATTTATCTGATAGAGTTCTAAATAATACGATTTAACAAGAATTTTGAAAGAGTGAAGAGATTTAGCACGACGAATATGGAGAGGTAAGGAGTTCCACAATCGCACAGCGGTTACGGTGAAGGGTTTCTTGAAAAAGGAAGAAGAGTGCAAAGGCGTAGAGAGAGAAAGATTGATGAAGGATCGAAGGAACCGATTATGGCTAAAAGAAAGATACTGGAAACGGTTTTTTAAATAAAGAGGAGTAGAAGGATTAAACAGCACACTATACAACGCGGAGAGAATGTGAGTATTCCTGCGAAGGCAGATCGGGAGCCATTTGAGCTGTTTGCGAAATTCGGAGATATGATCATATTTGCGAAGCCCAAATATAAATCTAATGCATAAATTTTGAATGCGCTCAAGCTTATTAAGCTGCTCCTCGGTAATGTCAAGATAGCAAATATCAGCATAGTCAAGGATAGGCAGAAGTAGAGACTAGGCGAGCGTAACTTTAGTTGCTGTGGGAAGGAAATTACGTAATATACGTAAAGAGCTTAACGCAGCATACATTTTTCTACTGACCTCATTAACCTGTGCGGTCCAAGACATACAGGAGTCAAGATACAACCCCAGGTTTTTAACCTTCTAGTATAATAGGGGGTAGGGAAGAACAGTCAATTTTACCAATTAATCTAGAACTACCGATGACAATGACCTGAGTTTTCTTAGGATTAATCGTTAAACCATAACATTTACTCCAATTCGAAATACAAGTCAGATCAGCGTTAATAGTGTCAACTGCTTTAGATAGATCTTCAAGAGAGGACTGAGTATAGATTTGGAGATCATCAGCATACAAGTGGTAGGAAGATGACAAATTATGTCTTATAGAGTTAATGAAAATTGCAAAAAGGAGAGGAGACAACATGCCACCTTGTGGTACACCAGCAGCTGTAGTAATCCAGGTGGAGAAAACCTCTTGCACCTGAATTCGCTGTCGGCGACCAAACAAGTAACTTCGAAACCAGTCAACTACAGTTGGAGATATGTTGAGAGAGCGTAGGATGCTTAACAAGATATCAAAATCTACAGTATTAAATGCGTTACTAAAATCAAGCAACGTGAGAATAGTAAGCTTTTGTTTCTCCATACCATACCGAATATAAATAGTGATTTGTAAAAGTGCAGTAGTCGTACTATGGCCAGCACGGAAACCGGATTGCAAGGGATTTAAAAGATTGTGTTTTAAAAGATAAGTGCTTAATTGATTGTGCACAAGACGTTCTAGAACTTTGGAAAAGAAAGGTAAAATAGAGATAGGTCTATAATCGGAAAAACTAGAGGAATTTACTTTTTCTGAAGAGAAACTACAAATGCGTCTTTCCAAGCTGAAGGGAAAAAAGCAGAATTCAGTGATTTATTCAGGATAGACGTGATTATAGGTAAAAGGAGATCAATGAGAGGGATGACCATTTTCCGACTAATACAGTCACTACCAATCGAATTTGAATGGATGGACATTATGGCTCTCTTAACATCACAACTGTTAAATTGGCTAAAATTAAAAGCAGTGGTGTTCGGAGTGGGAGCTTTTGAAAGAGAATCTAAAGTATTATGTTTTGCTTTATCGTTAATGCAAGACGAAGATGAGAAATGCAAATTAAGTTGATTGAGATCAAGGTTATGGTGTGTGAGATTTTGTCGTAATTTCCCAACTCCTAAGGACTTAAGAAATTTCAAGACCCTAGCAGGATCAGGATCTTGTACTGATTCATGGATATGGCGTCGTTGTGCTTACTACTTACATGTAACACTTTAAGCTAAAGGGTGCATAGGGCGGACCTAATGCCATGTGGCATTCTCTGCCAGTCAACCTTGGGTGCAAAGGACAATTGTTGCCAGGTGCGAACAGAAGACATAAAGTGTACATATATTAAAATATATACATAAAGTACATACATACACACACCCACATATATATATATATATATATATATATATATATATATATAGTACCCGGTTGACCGAGCTTTGCTCGGTATTTTTCGCTCGGTTTTTTTTTAATTCGTGTGTTTTGGAAATTATATTAAGATACAAATTACATACTGATGAAATACGAATAATATTTTTTGATCGTAGCGACATAATAGAAAAAACGGAACTGGTTATTTGATTAAAAAATCATGAGTGCAATTAGTTTAATTTAAATTTTCGTGTTTTTAAAAAATACTAAAAAAAGGGCTCGAAAAAATAGATTTTCTCAAAAAAGAAAGGAACTTGAAAAAAAAATTTAAAAAAAAGTCGGTCGGCCGGTCTGGGCTCGAACCATGGTATTACGATTTTGTGACTGCCCAATATACCAGTTAAGCTATTTGTAATCACTAATAAACCGTCAAAATTTACCTTCTTATTCTAACGATATTAAAGCAGTTATTCATTGCCTAAAAACACGGACAAAAAGACATTTTCTGAAAATAAATCCTAGCTAGATCGATTTATTGCCCCCGAAACTCCCTGCACACAAAATTTTATGAAAATCGTTGGAGCCGTTCCCGAGAATCCGATTATATATTTATATATATACAAGAATTGCTCGTTTAAAGGTTTATGATATATATATATATATATATATATATATATATATATATATATATATATATATATATATATATATATATATATATATATATATATATATATATATATATATATATATATATATATATATATATATATATATATATATATATATATTATTTTATAAATATTTGAAGTAAAAGGAAAAAGAAAAGAATAAAGGAAAATAATGTCAATTAGTAGTTACCCTTAGGTAATGTTGTCGTAGAAGAACTTCGAAGAGTTTTTTATCTGTGGCATTCTTAATATTATTGGGGAGGGTTTTCCAAAGTTTATGTATGTAATACGTACAATGCTGCTGGCCGTATGAGAACGCTTAAAGTCACTCAGCGAGCTATAGAGAGAGTTATGCTCGGGGATTCTTTTCTGTGATAAACTTAGATATGAGGATATCCGTAGTAAAACCAGACCAACGGATTAGTAAGCTAAAGTGGCAATGGGCCGGCCATATAGCTCGAAGAACCGACAATCGATGAACCGACACTAGATTGAGTGACGACCCGGTAAGACATGCAGGAAATCATTGGATGCAAGTGGCTCAGAACCGTGCTTTGTGTCATTCCTTGGTGGAGGCCTATGTTCAGTAGTGGACTTGTGAAGGCCTGTAATAATATTGATGACGTATAAAGCGTAACATTAATTAAGACATAACTCTTAATAAGCCCTATACACTTTCACAGATGGTATGACTCTATTTCGGCACAGGAGGCCATCTGCGTAGGTTGAGCCTAGTCCCGATTTCTGTCACTGACTGCCTCGTTGGTCTAGTGGTTGTAATAGTGTGACTGCTGATCACGAGGTCCCGGGTTCGAATCCCGGGTCGGGCAAAAACTATCAGTTATTGAGTTTTTCCATCAAGAAATTCTCAGTATCTGCCCGGAGGCACGTAAAATCGTTGGTCCTGCGCCTCTCTCTCCAGTCATGTCGGCTTACCATCCCATCTAATTATGAGAGTGAGGGAATAGAGAGTGCACCTGTGCTTGCACATACACTTGGGAACTATAATCCCGTCCTGTGCCGATGGCTAGCCTTCGTGGCCGCCGTTTGTCACCTTTATTCTATAAATTCCATAAATTATTATACAACAATCTTCTATATAACTATACAACATCTTGAATAATTATGGGCGTCGGTTCGATTCGGTCAGGCTACACCATCAACTTCCCATGAATGTTCTATTTCTAATTAAAAAAAAACTTATTTATTTACTTACTTTTTTAATTAGTGAATTCACTAACTTTTATGCGCAACGATTATGAGTAAACAAGCACAGACAATCACAGAGAGATATTTTTAGAAATAAAGTAAAAGTGAACTCTATGGACCTCAGAACGTCTTTTTAACGGAGATAATATATTAAAAAGTCTTTCAAATGTTGGATCCATAACAATGATTTCCATATATTCCGATATTTTATCATATACCTTTAAAGATCCATCTGTGTAGAAACCTAACTTGATAGTTTATTTTATAATCACTTCATTTTCTAATCCACCACTCTTCATCACACTATCGATGGACCCCAGAAATGGTGACCCTTATAAGGAATTTTAAAGTTCACAGCTACGTTCTCTCTTAATTTTGCCAAGTACACGACTTCTACCTCTAAGGCACCCTTATTTGCTGACAGTACCGCGGTCACCGCCTGCCCAGGCAGCAGTTCCGTCTCAACACCACTTGTGGTTCCAATCGCAATAGTTTCAGATCGTTCTTCACTTTCGCCCCAACTAGTTGTATATGAGAAACCAGTCGTGCCCATCATCTTCGCAAACATCACGTTCATATCATATTCAATTTCCTGAGAAACCGTCGTCTCCTTGCTTTTGGTCCAACTTGTCAAAATTGTATTTTCCACTGTTTTACTTATCCCTGTATTTACCTTAATCGTCTTATTTGAAACGTTATCGAAGTCGTGAGACAACACTATTACAGGTTTCTTCGTTATTGTCTTTAATCTTGCTGATTTGACAGTCAAAACTCGCGATACCTGTTCCCAGTTATATTTTCGGAACAAATCTCCCCAGGGTGTCAGACTTTTTAAGTAAACATTGCTGGGAGACCACTGGTAGTGTCCCTTTACAGCCTTGCTTATGTTAGAGTTTCCAATATTAAATAATTCAATTTCCCGATGACCAATAACGTCGACTCCGAAACCAGAATATATATCTAATGAGATCTTCGAATCAACTTTTTTTGCGGCAACTATAAATAAAATCAGTGCTTCAATAAATGTGTTCATTTTATATACTATAAAATTACATTGAATAAGACGTGCACTACATAGGAACTTAATGGTTTCTGATCTTAAAACCCACTCAATTTTTTAAGTTTATTATTTTTATCAGTTTATCCCTGCCTCTTTTAACAAAATTTATTCTGTTAAGACTTTTTTATAGAGATGTGTTGAAACTAACGAAGTAAACTTTATTTTATTATTTCAATATACTTTTGTATTTTGGTTATGCAATTTCTTAAAGACAAATGTGTTACGAACTTAGAAAGGCCTTTTAAAAGGCAAAACTGGTATTGGTTAAGTGATGACCCATAAGTTTTACTTACAAACTCATTAAAAATAAAATAATATAAAGTTAAGTATTTTAATCTGAACTATTTCACGTCGAGTTTTAGTTAGAGTTTTCCTGTCAACGAAATTGTGCCTGATCTCTCTCATTGTCAGGTCGTGTCGGATTGGCATGTGAGTTAGGAAACAGTGAGTGCATGTGTGCTTGCGCACACACTTGAGTACTATAACCCTGCCCTGCGCAGATGGCTAGACTCTGTTGAAATGAAACTGGGATAATATAAAGTTAAGTATTTTAATCTGAACTATTTCACGTCGAGTTTTAGTTAGAGTTTTCCTGTCAACGAAATTGTGCCTGATCTCTCTCATTGTCAGGTCGTGTCGGATTGGCATGTGAGTTAGGAAACAGTGAGTGCATGTGTGCTTGCGCACACACTTGAGTACTATAACCCTGCCCTGCGTAGATGGCTAGACTCTGTTGAAATGAAACTGGGCATCGTGACCAAAATTCTGTCTGAAGGATGTTATATATTGATTTATATTAAATTTCTAATTGCTGCCTCAGATTTTGCAAATATTTGTGTAAAAATATGAATTATTTTTCACAATCAGTTAGTAATAGTTGTTCTTGGGCTTGTAGTAGCTTAGATATAATAAAGATACCATAATTTTGAGTTTTGAGACTGATTAGTAAATTAGTATATATTCTCTACAAACATCTAGACTGACTAAAACCTTCATTTAATTTACGAATAAAGACTTCAATCGGACATTCTAAAATTATAAATTTTGATCAGTTGATATAATTCAGTCATGAAAGTTACTGGTAATGATCCACGTTTGATCTTCGGTATCGTCACACGCATGCTATGAAGGTTTTTATAAACAATAGGACGAATTTTGACACACGTGTGTTTGTACCTCCTCTAACTCTACTTGTTCTTATTATAATGATATAGAGTCGAATATTCAGTGCAATGTAGTTGTGAAACGTAGCCTGTGATGCGGTCGAGCTTTCCTTCATTGATTTATATATTACACTAGATCAGGGGTCGGCAACCTGCGACTTGAGAGCCACATGCGGCTCTTTGGATGTGAAGCTGCGGCTCTTTAGTTTCTTACGCAAATATTATTTATTTTATTAAATAAAATATTTAAAATCGTTCTGAATCGATTAACGAGTAAGTATTAGGCACCATTTCTATCTCTCATCCACTTGTACTCGCTTTTCACAGCGCCCCTCCCCGGTGACACGCGTCGTCACTGTCGTAAGTCCGTCGAAAGCTCGGAAGTTCTTGAATGTATATATTTCTTTTTTTTTCAAAAATATTTATTTATGCAAGTACTATTATGCTTGGCAAGAAAAAAAATTGTGGCTCTTTAAATAAAGGTTGCCGACCCCTGCCATAGACCAATCTTCATGCACCTGGGCCAACCCGCAGGTGAGGTTTCTTACACCAATTCCACCGTAGACTGGCGTAAATTCCAAGACAAACTCAAGTCTACGACCTTCCAGCACTAAGACACGATCCCTGACAAAATAGACTCACCAGAGGATATCAGTAAGGCGATTAACACCCTATCGGTCCACCTCACCTCAACAGTCTACGAATGCTCTCGAAAGATTTGCGTGTCGAAAAATCGACACCTGAAGTTTTCGCGTAATATTGATCTGATTAGAGCGAAGAACGCCGTCCTAAGGCAACACGATCATTACTGACATAAATAGAAACTGCGCAACCTGTAATATGAGACAAAAGAGCGCATTGCCGAATTTAAAAAGGATAAGTGGGATAACCTGCTGGAGAATATCGAACTATCCCAAATTGCCTTCTGACAGTTGACCCGAGCTCTGAAAGCGGATCAATCTTCACCCATGCTACCTCTCTTTAGGTCAGAAAACCCTGATGTCGCCTTTAACGACTGTGAAAAACCTGAATGCCTCGAGAACAGTTTAGAGAGCCAATTCTAGCGAACCCATAGACCCCGCTCACCTCGCAGAGGTCGAAGCGAAGGTCGAGTGTAGGTCTTCATAACCACCCAGAGACGACCGTTTAGAACCTGTGAATGTCAAGCAATTAAAAACCTTAAAAATAAATCAGCACACGGCCCTGATGGCCATAGCAACGGGGTGCTTAATTCACTTTCCGCAAACAGGCGCACCGCGCACCCCTCCACACCGCGCACATACCGTACACCCGAGTCCCAGGGGGGTTCTCACCGCCCAGAACATCGAACGATACGATCGCCACCCCCTGTTCGGACGACCGTTAGATATCTCATTTACGTGCACTTTAAACTTTTTTTTTAATAGAATAGGCTGACAAACGAACACACAGTCCACCTGATGGTAAGTGGTTGCTGCGGCCCATAGACATCTACATCTATGTTCCATTATAAATCAAAATGCAGATGCGTTGTCACCAGTGAGGACTGAGATGGAATGCCTCATTTCCAGTAAAAAGGGTCTCCGGTTCTCTACACTCACCATACGAAATACAGCAGCATTAAGCTACTATTTCGCGCTGGTATTCTGTGAGAGCGTGGTCCTTCCCCGGTCGAGCCGACCCATTCCTGCTATAACTATACTACTAATATAACTGCAGCATGGCTCTACCACCTAAACATCTGACTGATGTAGGTAAACATCGTTACGCAAGTAACGATGCAGAATGCAGATGCTTAAATTTAGAGATCGATAAAGCTGTAAAAACCAAAAGGCTAACAGCACAACTATCACAGAAACTAACTAACCAAATTCCAATAACAGATTTTAGCCCGATTCGATTCGAAGCCAAGACGTCATGGTAAGCAATCGCGCAACAAGTGCAAAAGAACTTAAAAGCATAAGTCAGCCCTTGTATTAATTATAAAACTTTTGGTAAAGAAATAAAAATAATCTACCGCTATAATTAACAGACTTTATTTTTACTTTTATAATCTCAAAAGAAATATTTTATATCTGTTACATAAGAGAGATAAACTTATTTTATTCTAGTTAAATAACGGAGAAGTGTTTTCTCTGCCAAACAAGACATTCCTAAGATTAAAAAATTGCCTGTACAATATATTTTGCAGCTGTTTATCAATTCATAAAGCACAATGATTAAATGAAAGATAGAAAGCAAAAATACACTTTTCCGTCATTTACAATTGTTTCTTTGTCCGCCAAAATGAGTGAATGTACTCGTAACGAATAAATTCGATAATAATATATTCTGAAGTTTTATTACAATAAATTAATAGTGAAAAAACCATTTTTAAAAACAGGCTTTTATTTGAATGCTCTAAGAAAAGAAAATAAACTTTATATTAAATCGAACCCATCAAGTTATTACGTAACAAAGTTAATATGTTATAAAGGTTTGTCGCGAGATATACCCGTATAAATAAACAAGAATACAAAACATTATTCATAAACATCTTCATATTGACATAGGTAGGTAATTCTAAGAAAAAGAATTATGTTTTTTCTAAAATTGGAAAATCTCGCAACAAGCTTTTATATCATTTTGATGGGTTTGAATTAATTAATCCAAAGTTTATTTTCTTCTTATATGAGCATTTAAATAAAGAATGTTTAAAAAAAATGTTTTTACTATTAATTTACTCATAGGTAATCCAAGTTGCAGATGTGTCTCTCGGTTGTATAGCTCCGTAGTCAGGCACAGCTTATTAACAAAAGTTTGTTAAAACACCAGTTATCGTTCGAATTTCTCACAGCCCAGATATCTTAGGGTAAATCCTCTCTTAAAAGAGAGAGGGCCATGTCAAGTGGCAGACTTTTATGGGCTTAAGAAGAAGAAGAAAGAGAAACATAAAAGTAAGAAATGCGAGTTTATAAACTAAATATAAAATAAATTAAAAAGGATAAAACGACTTTAAAAGCAGTTCTGCTTCGTAAACATCGTCGCTTTTACTTTTAAAATATATTCTGTTCGAGAATTGTCTAAAAGTCACAACAACGCTGGTGCCGAGTTTTACTCAGCAAATGCAAACATTAGCCTTTGTTCATGAACATCAAATGAGTTTAGTGCACGCCGCACACTCGTTTCGTCCGAAATATTAGGAAGATAAAATTTAAAATGAAATTTGCAAATGGAATATAATTTTATGTTCTTACTGTTTTATATTGTAAAAAATTAGTTAAAAATATTTATTTATTTATTATACAGCTCACGGTCGAAATCAAAACTTATTATTCAGTTTTAGATCTATTTTGAACAAACCTAAATTCGGTTCGTAAAAACAAGTCCCTCTCAACAAAGAACCGGTAAGAAACGCTTTGTGTGGTAGCATGTTACAATTTCATTTACAAATATTCTGAAATTATTAGTTTTGATATCCACATTGTCTCTTGGGTGGATTAGGAGAGTGCGATTGTGGAGAGTAACTGGAACAGGAGATATTTGGAAGCATGTTCCTGATGAAAACTAAAAATAATAAAAACTATAGCTACCAACCCACGCCTGTCAAACGTAGCAACTATGGCCAAATCCACCTTATGAGGCAATCCGTTCGGGAGGCCTATATTTAAAGGTGGATTTTTATAGGCTGTAATGGATCCTCTTCTTTAAGTACCTCTCCATTACTGAAGGTCGGCAGTCTCTTAAATTCTTCTTTGTTCAGTGCTAGCCTGAACAGATCTTCTACTTTATTTACCCCGGTCCATTTCCGGATGTTACAGAGCCAGGAAATTTTCCTTCTACCAACACTTCTTTTACCCGCTACTTTGCCCATCATAATAGTGTGCAGCAGTTGGTAATGTTCATGCCTTAGCACGTGTCCTAGGTACGCAACTTTTCTCTGTTTGATTATTTTAACAAGTAAGGGCTTATTCCTTTTCATCTGCTTGAGGACCTCAGTGTTGGTAACTTTGTCTGTCCAACTTATTCGGATAGTCAGATTTAATTTAATTAATTTCACACATAATTTTCCTCAGTAGACTGATCTTTTTATATAAGGCGTTTCTAACTAAATTTGAAGGGTGACAGAGCATTATGATAAATAACATTTCAAGCGATTTAGAACAGGATCTCTTCCGCATACCTGAATTGCTCAATACTGTGCCCCATATATATATATATATATATATATATATATATATATATATATATATATATATATATATATATATATATGCAACTTGTCTCTAAAAATTGGTCTAAAAATAATGGTAGTGTTTGTGATTTAGGTGATAAAAATCTATGTGTGATACTAGTAATCCTAAGTTTTCATTTAAAGGGCTAATTTGGGAAGATTGAAGATCAGAAAAAAATAATTTGTAACACAGTGCAATTTGTCACGATAGTCTAGGATGTAAGTTAACCTTCTGAATTCGCACCCTGTGCCGATAAGATTTGTCGCAACTAAAATCACATTTTATTATTATATAAAATGTACAATATACATTTATACGTGGTAGAGCCATGCTGCAGTTCTAGTAGTAGTATCAGTTGTAGCACGAATGGGTCAGCTCGACCGAGGAATAATCACGCTCTCATATATATATATATATATATATATATATATATATATATATATATATATATATATATATATATATATATATAATATATATATATATATATAATATATATACATATATATATAATATATATACATATATATATATATATATATATATATATATATATATATATATATATATATATATATATATATATATATATATATATATATATGGGGCACAGTATTGAGCAATTCAGGTATGCGGAAGAGATCCTGTTCTAAATCGCTTGAAATGTTATTTATCATAATGCTCTGTCACCCTTCAAATTTAGTTAGAAACGCCTTATATAAAAAGATCAGTCTACTGAGGAAAATTATGTGTGAAATTAATTAAATCTGACTATCCGAATAAGTTGGACAGACAAAGTTACCAACACTGAGGTCCTCAAGCAGATGAAAAGGAATAAGCCCTTACTTGTTAAAATAATCAAACAGAGAAAAGTTGCGTACCTAGGACACGTGCTAAGGCATGAACATTACCAACTGCTGCACACTATTATGATGGGCAAAGTAGCGGGTAAAAGAAGTGTTGGTAGAAGGAAAATTTCCTGGCTCTGTAACATCCGGAAATGGACCGGGGTAAATAAAGTAGAAGATCTGTTCAGGCTAGCACTGAACAAAGAAGAATTTAAGAGACTGCCGACCTTCAGTAATGGAGAGGTACTTAAAGAAGAGGATCCATTACAGCCTATAAAAATCCACCTTTAAATATAGGCCTCCCGAACGGATTGCCTCATAAGGTGGATTTGGCCATAGTTGCTACGTTTGACAGGCGTGGGTTGGTAGCTATAGTTTTTATTATTTTTAGTTTTCATCAGGAACATGCTTCCAAATATCTCCTGTTCCAGTTACTCTCCACAATCGCACTCTCCTAATCCACCCAAGAGACAATGTGGATATCAAAACTAATAATTTCAGAATATTTGTAAATGAAATTGTAACATGCTACCACACAAAGCGTTTCTTACCGGTTCTTTGTTGAGAGGGACTTGTTTTTACGACCCGAATTTAGGTTTGTTCAAAATAGATCTAAAACTGAATAATAAGTTTTGATTTCGACCGTGAGCTGTATAATAAATAAATAAATATTTTTAACTAATTTTTTACAATATAAAACAGTAAGAATATGCAGCTGGAGCAAAAACAGGTCAGCTTGCCCCTGAGCGCCAAAATCGAATAAGGTAAGTTACGAGTAAAAAGGGTTTCCAGCTCTCCTCACTCACCGCACGAAACACGGCAGTACCAATATTATGCTGGTATTCTGTGCTAGTAACCGTGGTTCCCTGTTGCCATAAATGCTGTCAAGCACAAGAAACGTTGAAAATTGAACAGTTACAATTCAACGCGATATATTTGATGATTTTTGAACTTTAAATAAAAGGATGACGTTTATAATAACACTGTATGTTTTTCACGCGATATCTTCGTCTAACTTTGAAGCTATTTTGATTTTTTTTAATTAAATGATTAATACTTTTGGAGTGGTTCCAAAGGTATTTGGAGAAAAAATTTAAACCCCTAATGGTGGCAAACCAGGAGATGAATTTTAATGTAACTATTAACAGGATATTAATGTCAACACAAAACGGTAAAAAATAAATTTTAATAAAAAGGAAAAACCGTCCTTAAAGAACTAAAAAAAAACATCATTCCCACCGCACCGAATTCAGAATGCGAAATTATTTACTTTTTTTTATTAAACTATTTTTGTTTGTTTCGATATTGTACATTGTATGTATTTATTATGGTACTGTTGTGTGAATAAGTCAAGTGTCAGGAACGAGAGCGAGGGGAGCTTTGCAGAGAATGACATCACAGATCTCTCAACCGACAGCGCCATCCGAAGAACTAAGTTTCTAGAAACTCTATACTCGCAAACTCGTCCCTTTGCGCGCATTTACCTGAATATTCGGGATTTTTCTTTGCTAATTTAAATAAATAGGCGCTGCAAGATGCGACCGGGGCAGAGTTGAACTCGGCGACCCAAGCGAAGCTTCGGAGCGGAGTAAAGTGAATTAGTGTGTTTAATTATTAGTGTTTTTAACTTTAATTTGTATAAAGTAAATTAAAGTGTTAATTTAGGTAATTCTATCGGCAATTTTTACTGTCACGAACCTCAAGCTCGTAACAATTGGTGTCAGAAGTGGGATAAAATCATGCCGATTTTACCTAAGGAGGAAACGGAGGGTGTCCGTACCCGAAGTCAACGCCAGCAGGAGACGGACCAACGAAGATTTGGTGGTGCAACGCCGCAGACGTCGGAGGGCCAGCCACCGGCTGCAGGCCCGTCAGTAGCTCCTACATCTGCAACACCCGATTTAGGTGCTCTGATGGTGATGTTGCAGGAACAGGCCCGCCGACAGGAGGAGCAGGTCCGTCGGTTGGAAGAACAGCTGCGGGGCGGACAGGAGGAACAGGCCCGCCGGCAGGAGGAACAGGCCCGCCGGCAGGAGGAACAGGCCCGCCGGCAGGAGGAACAGGCCCGCCGGCAGGAGGAACAGGCCCGCCGGCAGGAAGAACAAGCCCACCGGCAGGAGGAACAGGCTCGTCGTTTAGAAGAGCAACTCCAACGCGATAAGGAAGAGCAGATGCTCCTCATGAAGGACCTTCACGCTATCTTCGGAAAAGATATACGGGAGGTGAAGGATAAGGTTGCTCAACATGACAACCGCCTGTCGGAGGCCGAAACCCGAATCGACCAAGTAAACAATCGGGTTGACAACGTAATGGCTGACGTGAAGAAAACGCTGGAGGACCTCAAACTTGGGGATGGAACAACAGCTCCCGTAGTAGCTACAACACCTTCGCCACGTGGGTTCAAGGTGCCACCGTTCGACGGTACCTCTTCCTGGTCAGCCTACAAAATCCAGTTCGAGGCTGTAATGAAGGCGAACGGCTGAAATAAAAGTCAGGCCATGACTGCTCTCACACTAGGCCTGCGCGACCAGGCCTTAACAGTTCTGGAAGCTCTCGGTGAGGAAGTGACTTATGAGCAACTCCTTGAGGCATTGGAGGCGAGATATGGCGACGCTCACCTGGAACACGTCTTTCGTGCGCAGCTTAAAGATCGCGTGCAGCGCATCAACGAAAACCTGCAGCAGTGGGCTCTAGAGGTGGAGAAGCTGGTGCGAAAAGCATACCGGTCTGCGCTCATTGAAGGGAACCTGGTGCAGACATTTATCGACGGCATCCGTAACCTGGAAGTCAGAGCTGCTGTGAGGCTCGGGCACCACGAGACGCTTAAGGACGCCTTGGCCCATGCACTGGAGGTAGAAGCCGTGCGGCAGGATCATCGTTCCCATCGTGTCAGGGAGGTTGCAGCAGCTACAGTTCGCGACCGCAACAAAGGATACAGCCCAAGGTGCTATGGCTGTGGGGAAAAGGGCCATCTTCGATCCATCTGCCCTAAGCGAACCCTAGAAAGGGAAGGTTAACGATCTCAGGAGGGTAGTGCGGCCAACAGCACCGCCCAGCAGCAGCAGGGAAACGAGTAAAATCCAGAACTGCGGGGCGGGTGCTGGCTGATGTTAAAAGAGCCCCAAGGATCTCGATCTCACAAACCCATGATGGGAACAGTCTAATCATCAAAGGCGAGGTCAACGGAATGCCGTGTAAACTGACCATAGACACTGGAGCCTCTCGTACGGTTGTTAGTTCCCAACTTATAAGTCAGTTCCTTGGGGACTCCGCATACAACCGAGAACGCATTAATTTGGTAACAGCCACGGGTCAGCGTATACCCGTCCGTGGAGAGAAGGAGATGGAATTGAAGCTAGGCAACGTGATCTACCTGCATAATGTCATCGTGGCTGATATAATGGATGACTGCATCCTAGGCCTACACTTTATGAGGAATAATTGTTGTGAGATCGACGTTAAGCAAGGTGTTTTGAAATGTGGACAGGAGGAACTTTTTATGGAAGGTGCGTTACCAGGGAACGTGTACAGCATTAGGAAGATTGTTCTTCCGCCTAGATCGGAAACGATTGTTCCGGTTAGTCTTCCTCGAAACGCTGGGCAAGCTCACCGTTGTGTACTTGTGGAAAGGGTAAACAATGACCTTCCATGGAAAGTAGCTCGAACCGTGGTCAGGACCACTGACATCTCAGGAGTACGTGTGCTGAACCTTTGCGACCGGGAACAGATTATAGAAAAAGGCACACTGATTGGTACTTGTGAGGAAGTGGATTGGTTACGTCGGTGCCAATATCTATTGACTGGGACCCCCAGAAAGGATGCAGAAACGAGAGTGACCACACTTTTGGAAGACTGTCGCAGTGTTCTCTCCCCGAACGAATTGGTCAAGGCGAAGAAGTTGTTACTCAAGTACGCTGATGTATTCTCATCACACGATGCTGACATAGGAAAGACTGGCTTAGTTCAACACAAAATAAACACAGGAGAAGAATTGCCTATCCGTCAGCGCCCAAGAAGATTGCCGGTAGCACGTGAAAAGGAAGTGGAAATCATGATTGAAGGAATGGTGAAGGATGGTGTTATTGAACCTTCCTCTAGTCCATGGTGTTCACCAGTGGTGCTGGCGAAGAAGAAGGATGGCAGCATGCGGTTTTGTTTTTACTACCGCCGTCTGAACGACGTTACGAAGAAGGACAGCTATCCCTTGCCAAGAATTGATGACACGCTGGACATGCTTACAGGAGTAAAGTGGTTTAGTACGCTGGATCTAAAAAGTGGCTACTGGCAAGTTGAAATTGACCCTAAGGACAAGGAGAAAGGAAAGGGTCTGTGGCAATTTAAAGTAATGCCGTTTGGGTTGTGCAATGCTCCAGCAACGTTTGAAAGGCTGATGGAGCTTATACTTACTGGGCTAATTTGCGATGCCTGTCTGGTCTACTTGGATGACATCATCATCGTGGGCCGTACGTTTGAGGAACACCTTCAGAACCTGGAACGCGTGCTCATGAAGATTCCGAGTGCCAACCTCAAGTTGAGTCCGAAGAAATGTTCACTATTCAAACGACAAGTTAACTTTTTAGGGTATGTAGTGTCGGAAGAAGGTATCCGTACGGATCCGGAGAAAATCGCCGCTGTCAAGGGTTGGCCGGTTCCAAAAGACAAGACGCAGGTTAGAGCATTTTTGGGTTTGTGCTCCTATTATCGGCGATTTGTGAAGAACTTTGCAGATATAGCCAAACCTCTGCACAAGCTAACCGAGGAGAAGCGACATTTCTGCTGGGATGAAAGTTGTAATATCGCATTCCAGGAGCTCAAGGACCGTCTGTGCAAAACACCTATTTTGGGATACCCTGATGCAAGCAAAGAATTTATAGTTGACACAGACGCAAGTGATATAGGACTTGGCGGTGTGTTGTCTCAACGGAATGGTGACCAAGAGGTCGTGATAGCGTACTTAGGCAAGTCGTTGTCAAAACCGGAAAGGAACTATTGTGTCACAAGACGCGAATTGCTCGCTGTGGTAAAGTCGTTGCAGCATTTTAGCAAATATCTTCTGGGGCGAAAATTTCACTTAAGATCTGACCATGCTGCACTAAAATGGCTATTGCAGTTTAAAAATCCAGAAGGACAAGTTGCGAGGTGGATTGAACTACTGCAGGAATACAACTTTGAGATCGAACATCGCAGCGGAAAATCTCACGGCAACGCAGATGCATTGTCAAGAAGACCTTGTCCTGAAGATTGCAACCATTGTACTAGGCAAGAGAGTAAGGATGAGGTATCCGTGAGGATGCTCAGGAAGGACCACCTCGGCAACGAATGGAAGGACAGCTCAAGCTCGTAACAGTACAATAAAGAATTTATCTAACCTAGTATAATCTAGAATCAAATTTTCAGATCGTAGAGCTTGGCACAGCCTGAGAAGAACATATTATAGTCAGTAATCGTGTTTGATGTTGTCAGAAAAGCCGACATAAATCATAAATTGCTAGGGTTGCCAGAATGGGAAGTAATAAAAAATAAACAACTGATGTTATTTTATTTTACTATTACTTTTTTATTGAAAATAGTGTTGAAATATAATGAAACTAGGTTATAGGACTCACAGTTCTTTTACGGCACGTGAAGTGCGAACCATTTTAATTTATTTGCGTGACAGATCTACTAACAGGACTACTAACAGCCGCTCGAGAACTCTCCTCCCGCGTCTCGCCCCACACCACAGCACACGATTGCCGCGTCTACACGCCTTTGATGATCGGCTGTGGTTTGGGTTAATCTTGAGATTATATTTGAATGCCAGCCTAAGCGTGTGTCTACTTGGATTGCTCTCAATAGTTAAAAGAGTTAAAATGTTTTTTCCTTCTTTTCTCTGAATTTTGTTTGGTCAAACCAAACCAAAGCATGTCACTGCAAGACTTCGAAGTATTATTAGTTCTTTCGACGTAGATCGGACCAAAAATTAATGATTTTAAGCTGATGGTAGCAAAACATTAAGCACCTCAGTCGCCCAATTACTATGGATGCTGCAAATTTCATAAAACGTGGGAAATATTAAAAAATTTGGGTATGGTTTTGTCGTCGTGTGTTTTACGAGAATACGTTTACATAACGCCAAAATTTATACTTAACGGAAATTACGACTTTGTGACGCGGCAAAACGACCTCAGAATTGCAGCTCTCCTCCACTCCGCCGCTCAAGACTAGTTACAGTCTATGAAGAAATCGTTAAAAGAATTCGTTACTTTGTATGAACAAAGTAACGAATTCTTTTACCCTTTAGTTATCGAGTGGTGTAAAAAAATATTGGGTGTAGATGATAGAAACGTAGCTGCAATACCAAACTGGATCGCTCAATTTTGTTATCATCAGTTTTCAGAATTGTCTCCCACTATGGGAGCAGATTTAAAGACGTATTCACGTCAAAAGTTGTTTGACTAAACGTCATACAAACCGTAATAAACTGGTTTCACTTTATGTGTAGTCTTGGGAAAATAGGAGATATTCTAAATGAAAAATCCCAAGAAATATGAATAACGCTTGTTTGTGGGTTTCAGTACTTCATTCTTCTGACGCCCAGCCGAGCTAGCATGGCCCGGAGACAAAATTTTTATCCCCGGATTATATCTCCTGACAAGAGATAAAATAATCTTATCCCTATGCCAGAGTTTTATCCACCCTGGGAGTATATATAGTATATATTATCCACAGTAGATAAAGTAGGAGATAAACTTATCCCCGCATTTATTGTCATTATAAGAAAATTACAAAATACATCAATATTGATGTCTACTCTATGAAATTAAAAGTGTAAGTATTTTTTACCTTTGCCCGTGATTGTGACAATGATTTCAAAAGGAAGGATAGGCCCATCTAAATATTTTACTCATAACTTTTTCATACAAGAAACGGTAGCGCATCTGTCATAATACAAACGTCATATCAAAACACGGCGTAACCAGGGTCGGATTTCGTAGTATAATTATCCTAATTGTACCATTGTTTCCATAGTCTGTAGTTTATGGTATCGTATAAATACTAAGCGAAAATACCATAATTTTTACCCAAAGGTCGACTTGTATTATTATTGGGTCCTTTTACATTTTAATATTAACCCTACGTTATCGAGAATTTCTGTATTTTACATGAGTACCGCGTTTTTTAAATAAAATTAGAATTAGCTCCCTTTCCGGTCAATCGATGCTCGATCGATGCATTTATGTTGCATCCTTGATACAACTATAATAAGGCGCTATCACGATAAAAACTCTATGCTCCGGAAGCAATAGGTTTGAAAACAGTATTTCAAAATATTTTATGAATCAGATTTTCAGATTCAAATAAGCAGATACGGTTTCTTTTGTACTCTTTTCGTTTTAGCCTTATTAAATATAAAATATACTTGAATTTTTCAATTAAATATAATTGAAGATGGTAACAATATTCAAAATTTAACTTAAATAAGTTCTTTAGACAAAAATTGAAGAGAAATAAAAATAAAACCGACAGAAAATGAAACGTATAGACAAACTAGATGCGTGATGCCAAAACCCCGGTACATGGGAAAAAACATGATACCTACGTCAAACGTGATATAATTTTTTTTAAATAGTATAATTTTATTTTCCATGTACAATGTTTTTGAGGTTCTGTATCCAACCCTGGCCTATTCTTGGTAACGTAACTAAACTAACTGTAAATAAAACTATAAACATGCGTTTATATAATAATTTAATTGTAACAAAATTATTATAAGGTTATACCGATGATAAGATATCCTATTTTTTTTAAATCTTTGTATCGTAATTTTTGCATTATTTTACCACGCAACTAGACATATTTAAGACAGGCAAATCTGTCCTACGCGCGCACCACTGTCGACCGATTTGCGTTGACCCTAAACTGTAATTTTAGAGCCAGCGCACTGGTTCAGTTAAAATAATGCATCAACACGCATTTTAAATTTTAAAAACTTTCTTTAGTTTTTAAATTCAAAATGCGTAGTAAATTTCTGAACCTTCTCTGCTGTGAGACTATTTAAATGACAACATTCGTATTTATTAACTTTCTTGCGTTGCGTTATTTTTGGCTATTATAAGCCAGAGCTTGACGACTATCTCACCTTATGGTAGGCCGTAAGGTAGCTGAAGATGGTAAAGCGCACTGATTTAGCAGAACAAAAGCTTATTTTTACTCTTGCCATAAAGGCATTGTAATTCGATAGACTGATGCTAGCAAATTAATCCACTCCATTACTGTACGCATTCCGGATGACAAAACAAATCGTTCGCTTCAAATGCGTGGTATGTAAACAACACAGGAGCGTGGAGATTGCCCGAGCGTCTGGCTGTCCGCCGGTTTCTTTCCCTTTCCCTCTTACTCTCGACCGTTTGATCTCACCTGCCGAGGGCCTCCATCTGGTTGGGTTTTAATAAGAACTAAGAAGGTAGAGAGAGGAATAAAGTCGTGAAATTAATTTGTTGTGATATTATTCTAATTACGAGGATAAAACTGCAACAAAAGCAAAGAATGCCTTGAGCTATCTACTAGAACTAAATTGAAAGTGTAGGTCCCATCGCGAGACTTACAGCCTAGAGATGAACCGTAAAAGCAACCTGGTGGTTCTTACAAGTAAAAAGAGGCAGAGGGAGACACCTGAAATGATGTGAAGATCAAAATAATCAAAAGAATAGGTGTCTCAAGCTGGGGCCAAATAGCACAAGAAATAGACAAATGGGCATCTGTGAAGGAGGCTTTCACCCAATCTGAGGTTCTTGCATAAAAAAACTAACAAAAAATCTAAGTTAACTAACCAAATAACATATCTACTAGAACCATGTTAACCGTGTAAAAATCCATTATATAAAAGGCTTTTTAATTTTTATTTTAGTTTATTTATTTTCATACATGAGGTTTGAAAAAATAAAATAAATACTTCATTCGAGATATAAATAGGTTTTCAATAGTAACATTGTAATTCAAAGTTTATGTAATGGTAACGTAGTCGAGGGGACCTGAGCGCGCTTGAACCGCGATACGTAGTTAGTGTTAAATCTAAACAATATGAATTTGTTACTTTTTAGGGTTCCGTAGTCAACTAGGAACCCTTATAGTTTCGCCATGTCTGTCTGTCCGTCTGACCGTCATCGCTTAATCTCTGTGACCGTTAGCACTAGAATGCTGAAATTTGGTACCAATATGTGTATCAATCACGCCGACAAAGTGGTAAAATAAAAATTGGAAAAAATATGTTTTATTAGGGTGCCCCCTTATATGTAAAGTGGGAAGTGATTTTTTTAATTTCAACGCTAACGTGTGATATATTGTTGGAAAGGTATTTAAAAATAAACAGATTGTGACGGCCCAATATTATTATTAATAATTAAATTCAATATAAAGGGCGTCAAAAATAGTCTTAAAAGATATATATTAAGCAATTAAGTCAAATTAATAAACATAAAGTTAATATATTTCAGACATTATCGCAATAAAATAGTAAATTAAAGGCAAAATTATTGTTTTTTCGTAATAAATAAATTTATTTAAAAACTTGAAAAAAATATTTAAAATAAGATAAATAATAGAAATACAAGTCAAAAAATATTATAAAATTAAGTTAAATAACGTTTATAAGATAATTAGAAAATTTGTTAAAAATTGTTTAAGTCATGGGAGGTGTTCATGTATAAAAGAAAATTTTCCTAAGTTATTGAAGGAGTTCACGTATAAAAGAAATTTCCTAAGTTGTTGAAGGAGTTCACGTATAAAAGAAAATTTTCCTAAGTTATTGAAGGTGTTCATGTATAGATGTCTTGTATGGATGAGCTGCCGGAGATACATTCCTGCAGTTCTACATATATATGGGGTGGTCGGGAGCCCGACTGCCTGAAGTACTGTAGCACAATGACTAGTCCTATATTAGGGACTTATGATATTAAACTCAATGATACAAAAGCAATACTATAGAAGGTCTCCATGATGAATTTGCAATACAATAGTAGGGTCGTGGGTTCGAACCCTATATATGAATGACTTATGAAAGTAAGGTCTATGATTCAAAAGCAATACTATAGAAGGTCTCTGTGATTAATATGCATTACAATAGTAGGGTCGTGGGTTCGAACCCTATATATGAATGACTAATGAAAGTAAGGTCTATGATTCAAAAGCAATACTATAGAAGGTCTCTGTGATTAATATGCATTACAATAGTAGGGTCGTGGGTTCGAATCCTATATATGAATGATTTATGAAAGTAAGGTCTGTGATTCAAAAGCAATACTATAGAAGGTCTCTATGATTAATATGCATTACAATAGTAGGGTCATGGGTTCGAATCCTATATATACATGACTTATGAAAGTAAGGTCTATGATACAAAAGCAATTTTATGGGAGGTCTCCTTGATGCATAAGCATTGTATGGGGTGGTCGGGTGACTGACTGCTCCTAGTACTGTAGCAAAATGACTAGTCCTTATTAGGGACTTGAAAAGGAATATTATGGTGACGTGTGTGCTGCTTCACGAGCAATTGGTCCGAGGTAAACTTGGACTCGCTAACCGATGTGTCCTAGACATATCATCTTAGTACCGGTGGTAAGCGGGTTGTAGCAATACGGCTTTCCCGTGGACATCGCACACCCATACCGTTTGTGGGCGGCGTAGTAGCGCATAGCGATGCGTCGTCTATATTTCGGATTGGGATGATGAGTGTGTTTGGTAGCACTTTTAAGTGTAACAGGCATACTCAACTTCATGTCTTAGTGCATTAGCGCTATGATACGTGGAGTTTTGTTCATTGACGTCTTAGTAGCGTGCTACTATGATACGTTGGTGATATTTTTATATAACAACAATACTAACTTTGTTGCCAAAGTCAATAGAAGTCATGTGGGTGTGTTGTGAGGGTGCGCCACCCGTATGATAATTGCATTGATGCTTACTGCTACTTGCGGTATTGCGTCTTGTGATGGATCTGCGGGTGTGCTGCGCCTGATTCGACGCATTCTTGTGGTTCTGGTCGATGGAGGTATACAATTAACATCTTAGTGCCGGTGGTAAGCGGGTTTGTTGTAGCAATACGGCTTTCCCGTGGACATCGCACACCCATACCGTTTGTGGGCGACGTCGTTGCGCATAGCGATGTGTCGTCTATCTTTCGGATTGGGATGATGAGTGTGTTTGGTAGCACTTTTAAGTGTAACAGGCATACTCAACTTCATGTCTTAGTGCATTAGCGCTATGATCGTGGAGTTTTGTTCATTGACGTCTTAGTAGCGTGCTACTATGATACGTTGGTGATATTTTTATATAACAACAATACTAACTTTGTTGCCAAAGTCGATAGGAGTCATATGGGTGTGTTGTAAGGGTTCGCCACCCGTATGATAATTGCATTGATGCTTACTGCTACTTGCGGTATTGCGTCTTGTGATGGATCTGCGGGTGTGCTGCGCCTGATTCGACGCTCTCTTGTGGTTCTGGTCGATGGAGGTATGCGGGTGGTGATGTCTGCTGGGATGTATGGTGCACCTTGGGATGGTGTAAGCCCGACGATAGTCGTATTGATGCTTGTTGCGTTCTGCAGCATTGCGTCTCTGCGATGGTTGTTTGGTGGGACGCTATTCTCAATGGCGCTCTCTGCGTCTTGGTTTGACTCACACCTAAGTAGCTTTGCCCAAGTCGGGTCCCTTCATTGCGGGGCTGCAGACTGTCTGCCCTCCACGATGTTTTATATAACAACATAATATTATATCTCTGTAACTTTCCCACCTTTGAATGATTGAAGGCAACTTGTTGGTGGGTGAGACAAACATGATCGAAAATGCATTTACTCAACGTCAGTGACACAAACCCTTTCTGATGGCGAATTATTACTCTTATCTTATAACTGCCTTTTGGCTATATCTGCCGTTGTATTGGTTGGTGGAGCATATGTGTCGACCTCATGTGGGTGGTAGCTGGCGGGAGGATCTGAGGAGACTCTCAAGGCTGCGGCCGAAAGCCGCACAACGTGGGACCCCATTCCCTTGAGATGAGCAGTAGTCTCATGACACGCTCTGCGGCTAGTAGCCGTGCTGATCATGCAATTGGTGGTGATGCCATACACTTACATGACGTCTGCAGGAGCAGCGGTCTGGCAGGTGGTGGCGCTCACGGAGGGTTTACGGCCAGTGTGCCTATTTGCCTAAACCGTGTGACGTACATTCACTGTGGCTGGATTCGTTCGTATTCTGTATGGCGTTTACACGCATTGACATGCGCGACTTCGGTCGATGTTTGTGCTTACGCACTAACAAGGGGAAAAGCCTCTTTTACTGTTTCGCCAGTTATTTTGCTGTGGACTACGGTCCAGTTCCCGAATTAGCGTTCCCTTCGGGGGGAGTGCATCAAAATGGTTGGCGCTCACCGTGCACGGCGTGTGTGGGGCCGTGTACCTCCCCTACATTTTTTTTAATAAATGTAGGAGAGCGAAGCCCTTGTATCGGGTATTTTTTGTATAAATATATTGTGAGCCTTTTCCAAGCGGGAAGGGATAAATGATAATAAATTAATAATGTAAACCTGATACAAGTGGAATAGAGACGTTTATGTTCTTAACCTTTTTCGAGCCCTGTCTTCGTGAACGGGGTTCACTTAGCTTATAAGGCACTACCAACAGATTTCAATTGCTCTAGTGAATATTCATTCTTCCAAAAGACACCTAAAAGAACTAAGTTACAAACAAACACAACGTAAATAAGAGTCCTAACTAAGACGATCACGCCAAAAGATTACAAACGGCCTATTATTAAACCTTCAGAGAGATCATTTAGAAAGATCTAAACATAGTTTATTAATCCTGGTCACATATATATAATGTTATTAAAAAGGGGATATTTTTAATATTATAAAATTTTTATATAGAGGGGGGGGGGAAGAGCGTTACAATTTGGTGCCGTGACCAGGATTTATTTTAAAGAAGGTCGTCTGTTTAAGAATTATTAAGTAGGCATTATGCCTACAATTTTTTGTCCGTGAAATGGAGAGGTGTCTTGGAGGATGGTGTTTGCTGGCGGTGGTTGAGAGTCTGGGGGTGGGGCTTTAATATTCATATCTTTTGTTTGTTATAGATGGTGTGTGCATAGTTAACTAAGACAAAATAAACTAAAAGGTGAAATAAGTGAAAAGTACTCAGTAACATTTGTATAAGTGAAAGACATAACAGTCCTAAAAACTGGAAAATATAAAAATATAAAAATGGCTAAAACAAAGAAAAGTTCAAATTTAGTGAAGGCTAAGCCTAAAAATGAATTAAAAATACTTCAAAAATTAATTAAGAATATAGTGAAAACCTTTGAGGTTAAAATAAAAGATCTTGAAGAGAAGTTTATCAATCAAACGAAAGATCACCAAATTAAAGTAAACCAAGAAGTGTACGGGGCGAGCACCTCATTTGTTACTGACCCTAAACAGAATATTGTATATAATATACATAATGTGACAATAAACAAGCCGAAATTTGAAAATGGGAATACTCATCCAGTAACATTTTTAGAAGATCTCACCAATTATTTAAAGAAAGTCCCATCTAATGGACTTGAAATATCAATAGCTCAAGAGTGCTTAGTAGGTGAAGCCAAATATTGGGCTCGAATTAATAGTGTGCGTTGGACAACTTTTGATGATTTTAAAGCAGACTTTCTAAGAGTATTTTGGGGTGAAGAGGAACAAAATAAAGTAAGAAGATTCCTTGTACAAAACAAATGGAATAGATATACGCACCCCACCACGGTTGGTTACTTTCTTTATGTCATTGAAAAAGCACAAACATTATCATATCCGATACCAGAAAAACAATTAGTTGCTGATGTTATTAGACATTATCCTAAAACAGTGCAGCAGTTATGGAGAATAGCTAAAATTGAGACAATAATTGAGACAACAGATTTCTTGAGAAATTTAGATGACATTGATAAACGGGAAGAAGATCGTGAACCTTACAATACTGAGAAAAAACGAAAATTTAATAATGAAGCTGAGCGAAAACAAAAAGAAATACAGCAATTATATAAATCATGGCGGAAACCTGAAGAAGGAAGAAAGGAGGTTAACGAAATGAATGAAATACAAGTCACTAACGAACAAGTAAATGTTTCGGCTCCCGAGCCAAATTTAGAGCAATAGAGGTCGAACTAGTTCCCGGTTCGATCCCTTATAATGTACAAGGGCACAAAGCATTAAATATATTATTAAAGCTGGGTTGGAGACCTGGTCAAACACTTGGCAAAAATAATAGGGGTTTGCGAAATCCTATTTCTTTAAAAGCAACTTTTAATAGAGAAGGACTTGGTTATAACAATAATGTCAATAGTATAATTAAGACTTTAAAAACCAAATCAGATTTGCTCATAACGGAGTTGTTCGTGCAAACTGTTTTCGAGGAAGACGAAGATAAATATCAAAAGGAATTTATAGGGAATATGAGGTCTGAACTTCAAGTTTCAATATTTGATAAAGAAATTGATGCGCTTCTCGATACTGGGAGCGATATTACATGCATTTCAGAGAGTTTATTTTTACAAATTAAAAGTGGTAATCACAAAATATCAGTAATGCCAGTTAAAGCAATGCAAATAAAAGGTGCTGTTGGGCAGCGCAGCACAAAAATACAACAGATGATCATATTGCCTATAAAAATAGATGAAGTAGTCTTTGAAACACAAACTTTAATTGTTAATAATTTAATAAGACCATTAATATTGGGCTTTGACTGGCTCAAGAAAAATAAAATATTGATAGATTTTAGAAATACGGCAATTGGTATAGAATTTAAGTTGAAAAACAAAGACTACTTCATACCGTTTAAATATAACTGTAATTCAGTATTATATAACAATTGCGTTGAACAAAGTACTGATGATCCTTTAACAAATATAAAGATAGGATCAAAATTGGAGGCCTCTGAAAAAGCTAAGCTAAGTAAGGTTTTGGAAAAGCATAAGAATATATTTTCGAGCAAGTTGGGTAGAGCGAATTGCTACGAACATAAAATTAAAATGATCGATGATGAACCTATAGTTACTAGATCTTATCCGATTCCACATGCATATAGATCGAAAATGGAAGAGAAATTAAGTGAGATGGAACAAGCTGGTATCATCACAAGGGCATCGACACCTTACAGTAGCCCATTAACATTCACACTTAAAAGGGATGGCACAATTAGAGTCTTATTAGATGCTAGAAGCATAAATAAGAAAATGATTGCAGAAACAGAGAAGCCACCTATACAATTAGATGTTTTGAATTCATTTCATGGAGCGAATTATATTACTACTATTGATTTAAATAATGCATATTTTCAAATTCCAATAAATAAAGATGGTAGAAAATATACTGAATCCACATTCAATGGAAGGTCATACGTATATAATGTTCTGCCACAAGGATTAAAAACATCGGTAGGAAGCTTTAGTAGAGCCATGAGCTTAATAATGGGACCAGAAGTCCAAGAATTTTGTGTGAATTACTTAGATGATTTAGCTATTATAACATAAGGAACATTAGATAAACATTTGGAGCACATTGACATTGTTTTAAGCAAATTAAACAAAGCTGGCTTAACGTGCAATTTGCAAAAATGTGAATTTATTTGTAAAGAAATTAAGATGCTGGGTTTTATAATTTCAACAAAAGGCATAAAGACAGATCCCGATAAAATTCGCGCAATTCAAGATTTTCCAGCACCCAAAAAGATTAAGCAATTGAGAGCATTTTTGGGGCTTTGCAATTTTTATAGAAGGTTCATACCAAATTATAGTGTATGTATAATACCTCTTTGTGAATTATTAAAAAAGGGACGTAAGGAGCGAAAAGGTACAGAAGGCATTTGATTTTATAAAGCAACAATTTATTAATACAATAGAATTGCATCACCCTGATTTTAGTAAACCTTATTATTTGCAAACAGACTGTTCCGGTGTGGGTATGGCCGGAGTACTTTATCAGATAGATAATAATAGTGAAATGAGAATATTAGGCTATCACAGTAAAGCCTTAAAAGGTTCTGAATTGAATTGGTCTGTCACTGAACAAGAGTTTTATGCTGTAATAAGTTATTTAAAGAAGTTCGAGACATATTTAAGAGGCAGCAAAGTAATAATTTTAACTGATCATAAAGCATTATTGTTTATTAATAATATGAAATTATTCAATGGCAGAGTTACTCGATGGATATTGTATATAGAACAATTTAATTACGAAGTACAGCATATATCGGGTAGAAGCAATATTGTTGCAGATGTGCTATCACGTTACCCTCCTGATAGTGATTTAATACAAGAGGATAAAAATAAAAGTTTAGAAATAGCTTATACAGAAAGTGAACCAAATGACGAGTTGATAGAAAAGTTAAAATCCATATCAGTATATCAAACACAAGATACAGAGTCGTTGGCTATTATTGAAAAATTAAAGACGCTAAATATTTCAACATTAGAACAAAATGATAAACTGAAACGTTATAGTTTGAGAAATAATATATTATATTACAAAACAAATTTAAAGGAAGTAATTTATTTACCTGTACCCTTGAGACGAGATGTTATAAACCAAGTACATATAGAAATGGGACATCAAGGGCCCTATAAAGTAATTAAATATGTGAGAGATAGATTCTTTTGGAAAGGATTAACAAAAGACATTAAAAAGCAATTAAGGGTGTGTCATTTATGCCAGTTATCAAAGAAAAGTAATATAACATATGTGGGTCCATGCAAATCTATAATAACAGAAAATATCGGAGACATGGTTATGGCTGACTTATATGGACCATTGGCATCGGGTACCTTTGTGTACACTTTAATATTTGTTATACAAGATTCATTTAGTAAATTTATCAAATTATATCCTTTAAAACAATCAACAGCAAAGTGTGTTGTAACGAAAGTAAAGCATTTTGTTGAGATTATAAAGCCCAAAGCAATAATGACAGATAATGGGAAGCAGTTTATAAGTAATCATTGGAAACGATCAATGAAAGAATTGAATATTAAACCGATATATACCACAGTAAGAAATCCTAGGCCAAATACAACAGAGCGTGTAAATAGAGAGTTGAGCAGATTATTCAGGACACTTTGTCATACTAACCACAAAGATTGGGCAATAATATTGCCTAAAATAGAAGAATTGTATAATAATTCATATCACAATAGTACGGGATTTACACCAAGTGAGATTCTTTATGGTGAGTCTAATGAAATGTCTTTCGACAAGATAATATTTAATAGTAAGATCAAAACCAATGTCGAACAGATTAGACAGCAAGTGCGAAAGAATTTAAAAGAGGCAAGCCGCATTAGAAACACAAAATTTGATAAGAGCAATAGATTAGTGACATATCATGTTGGCGATTTAGTAAAAGTTTCAAGATCTAGTAGATCAGATGCAGATAACAAAGTTATGAGTAAATTTAATTTGGCGTATGAAGGGCCATATATAATAGCAGCCGTACCATTTGACAATGTATATACTTTAACAAACCCAGAAACAAATGAAATTAGGGGAAATTTTAATGCTATTCATTTATTAAAATATTTTAAATAATAGGTTTGGCTTATATACATTCTAGAATAAATACTGTAATATAATTTGGTCCCGTGGGTGGCCTTTTGAAAAATAGATTAAAATTATTAAAGTTATGAGCAACACAAATTAATTAAAAATAAGAAAAATGTTGTAATAATTTTATTAATAACTATCTGTAAATATTGAGTGTAAGATAATTTTGTAAAATATGTTTTTATTGAATAAATTTTGGGAGTTGGGTCAGGGTGAATGGCTCAATCACATCTATCCTGTGGGTGTGGTGTAGCCATCTGATTTCAACTCATAATAAAAATACTGTGCATATAAAGACAACATTGCTGAATTTATATTTTAAAGATTTAAAATGTAATTCAAAAACAAAAGAGAACCATTATTAAATTTTATTATATACAATAAATCAAGATGACAATTTATGGTTTATCACATTGGGATAGATGTGGTTGAAGGGGTGTGTGGCGGCGGCCATTCCCTGGGGTAGGTGGGATGAAAATATATACTGAATTGTAACAGATTGAAAGAGGAAAGAACAGATACACATAAGTTCAAAATTTTGAGTGTAGTGCATATGCTCTCAATATAGTAAAATTTTATATCAACGACTCCACTGTGTGGGTCATTAACATAAAATTTGGGTATGGATTGTGACGGCCCAATATTATTATTAATAATTAAATTCAATATAAAGGGGCGTCAAAAATAGTCTTAAAAGATATATATTAAGCAATTAAGTCAAATTAATAAACATAAAGTTAATATATTTCAGACATTATCCCAATAACATAGTAAATTAAAGGCAAAATTATTGTTTTTTCGTAATAAATAAATTTATTTAAAAACTTGAAAAAAATATTTAAAATAAGATAAATAATAGAAATACAAGTTGAAAAATATTATAAAATTAAGTTAAATAACGTTTATAAGATAATTAGAAAATTTGTTAAAAATTGTTTAAGTCATGGGAGGTGTTCATGTATAAAAGAAAATTTTCCTAAGTTATTGAAGGAGTTCACGTATAAAAGAAATTTCCTAAGTTGTTGAAGGAGTTCACGTATAAAAGAAAATTTTCCTAAGTTATTGAAGGTGTTCATGTATAGATGTCTTGTATGGATGAGCTGCCGGAGATATATTCCTGCAGTTCTACATATATATGGGGTGGTCGGGAGCCCGACTGCCTGAAGTACTGTAGCACAATGACTAGTCCTATATTAGGGACTTATGATATTAAACTCAATGATACAACAGCAATACTATAGAAGGTCTCCATGATGAATTTGCAATACAATAGTAGGGTCGTGGGTTCGAACCCTATATATGAATGACTTATGAAAGTAAGGTCTATGATTCAAAAGCAATACTATAGAAGGTCTCTGTGATTAATATGCATTACAATAGTAGGGTCGTGGGTTCGAACCCTATATATGAATGACTTATGAAAGTAAGGTCTATGATTCAAAAGCAATACTATAGAAGGTCTCTGTGATTAATATGCATTACAATAGTAGGGTCGTGGGTTCGAATCCTATATATGAATGATTTATGAAAGTAAGGTCTGTGATTCAAAAGCAATACTATAAAAGGTCTCTATGATTAATATGCATTACAATAGTAGGGTCATGGGTTCGAATCCTATATATACATGACTTATGAAAGTAAGGTCTATGATACAAAAGCAATTTTATGGGAGGTCTCCTTGATGCATAAGCATTGTATGGGGTGGTCGGGTGACTGACTGCTCCTAGTACTGTAGCAAAATGACTAGTCCTTATTAGGGACTTGAAAAGGAATATTATGGTGACGTGTGTGCTGCTTCACGAGCAATAATTGGTCCGAGGTAAACTTGGACTCGCTAACCGATGTGTCCTAGACATATCATCTTAGTACCGGTGGTAAGCGGGTTGTAGCAATACGGCTTTCCCGTGGACATCGCACACCCATACCGTTTGTGGGCGGCGTAGTAGCGCATAGCGATGCGTCGTCTATATTTCGGATTGGGATGATGAGTGTGTTTGGTAGCACTTTTAAGTGTAACAAGCATACTCAACTTCATGTCTTAGTGCATTAGCGCTATGATACGTGGAGTTTTGTTCATTGACGTCTTAGTAGCGTGCTACTATGATACGTTGGTGATATTTTTATATAACAACAATACTAACTTTGTTGCCAAAGTCGATAGAAGTCATGTGGGTGTGTTGTGAGGGTGCGCCACCCGTATGATAATTGCATTGATGCTTACTGCTACTTGCGGTATTGCGTCTTGTGATGGATCTGCGGGTGTGCTGCGCCTGATTCGACGCATTCTTGTGGTTCTGGTCGATGGAGGTATACAATTAACATCTTAGTGCCGGTGGTAAGCGGGTTTGTTGTAGCAATACGGCTTTCCCGTGGACATCGCACACCCATACCGTTTGTGGGCGACGTCGTTGCGCATAGCGATGTGTCGTCTATCTTTCGGATTGGGATGATGAGTGTGTTTGGTAGCACTTTTAAGTGTAACAGGCATACTCAACTTCATGTCTTAGTGCATTAGCGCTATGATACGTGGAGTTTTGTTCATTGACGTCTTAGTAGCGTGCTACTATGATACGTTGGTGATATTTTTATATAACAACAATACTAACTTTGTTGCCAAAGTTGATAGGAGTCATGTGGGTGTGTTGTAAGGGTGCGCCACCCGTATGATAATTGCATTGATGCTTACTGCTACTTGCGGTATTGCGTCTTGTGATGGATCTGCGGGTGTGCTGCGCCTGATTCGACGCTCTCTTGTGGTTCTGGTCGATGGAGGTATGCGGGTGGTGATGTCTGCTGGGATGTATGGTGGACCTTGGGATGGTGTAAGCCCGACGATAGTCGTATTGATGCTTGTTGCGTTCTGCAGCATTGCGTCTCTGCGATGGTTGTTTGGTGGGACGCTATTCTCAATGGCGCTCTCTGCGTCTTGGTTTGACTCACACCTAAGTAGCTTTGCCCAAGTCGGGTCCCTTCATTGCGGGGCTGCAGACTGTCTGCCCTCCACGATGTTTTATATAACAACATAATATTATATCTCTGTAACTTTCCCACCTTTGAATGATTGAAGGCAACTTGTTGGTGGGTGAGACAAACATGATCGAAAATGCATTTACTCAACGTCAGTGACACAAACCCTTTCTGATGGCGAATTATTACTCTTATCTTATAACTGCCTTTTGGCTATATCTGCCGTTGTATTGGTTGGTGGAGCATATGTGTCGACCTCATGCGGGTGGTGGCTGGCGGGAGGATCTGAGGAGACTCTCAAGGCTGCGGCCGAAAGCCGCACAACGTGGGACCCCATACACTTGAGGTGAGCAGTAGTCTCATGACACGCTCTGCGGCTAGTAGCCGTGCTGATCATGCAATTGGTGGTGATGCCATACACTTACATCACGTCTGCAGGAGCGGCGGTCTGGCAGGTGGTGGCGCTCACGGAGGGTTTACGGCCAGTGTGCCTATTTGCCTAAACCGTGTGACGTACATTCACTGTGGCTGGATTCGTTCGTATTCTGTATGGCGTTTACACGCATTGACATGCGCGACTTCGGTCGATGTTTGTGCTTACGCACTAACAAGGGGCCAAGCCTCTTTTACTGGTTCGCCAGTTATTTTGCTGTGGACTACGGTCCAGTTCCCGAATTAGCGTTCCCTTCGGGGGGAGTGCATCAAAATGGTTGGCGCTCACCGTGCACGGCGTGTGTGGGGCCGTGTACCTCCCCTACATTTTTTTTAATAAATGTAGGAGAGCGAAGCCCTTGTATCGGGTATTTTTGTATAAATATATTGTGAGCCTTTTCCAAGCGGGAAGGGATAAATGATAATAAATTAATAATGTAAACCTGATACAAGTGGAATAGAGACGTTTATGTTCTTAACCTTTTTCGAGCCCTGTCTTCGTGAACGGGGTTCACTTAGCTTATAAGGCACTACCAACAGCTTTCAATTGCTCTAGTGAATATTCATTCTTCCAAAAGACACCTAAAAGAACTAAGTTACAAACAAACACAACGTAAATAAGAGTCCTAACTAAGACGATCACGCCAAAAGATTACAAACGGCCTATTATTAAACCTTCAGAGAGATCATTTAGAAAGATCTAAACATAGTTTATTAATCCTGGTTACATATATATAATGTTATTAAAAAGGGGATATTTTTAATATTATAAAATTTTTATATAGAGGGGGGGGGGGGGAAGAGCGTTACAAGGGGTTTACTAAAATCATTTTTGATAATGTCAATATTTACCGAAATAATCGCTCCAAAAGTAAAAAAAACAATGTGTCTCCCTCCCTCTAACTTTTGAACCATAAGTTTAGAAAATATAAAAAAAATTTGAAAAGTAGAACTCTATAAGGACTTTCTAGGAAAATCATATTGCACTTTGATGGGAACAACAGTACCCACTACCGGGAGCAGTTGCAGGAGCGCGGAGCGCTGCTGGAGCGCGAACATAATGGATACCCACCCTTAAACTCATAAGTGGGAACACTTATTGTGACGGACGGGAAGCTACGGAACCCTACACTGAGCGTGGCCCGACACGCTCTTGGCCGGTTTTTTATATTACGCCCGTTTAAATGACTGTATTTCGTTATAGCCTATTAAAGTGCATTACTCAATAACATAGTATACTAAAGAACATAAGCCTTCACTATAGATTGCCTCATATGGTGTATATTTGCCATTGTTGCCACGCTTGGCATGCGGTTTGGCAACCGCAGTTTTTTTATTAGTTCTTATTATAAAGACGTTGCTGCCGATCTGGTTTGTTTCCCTCTGTCGCCTCTTACGATACCCACGGGATTATATGAGGTAGTGAATATTCTTAGTCCTCCACTACACGGGAACCTACATTGTACACAGAGTATTCAAGTCGTTTTTTTTATCCACCAACAAGAGCTATCGAAAATTAACACACTTATTAACATTATACTATAAAACAGGTTAAATAATTACTAGCAGAAATCATTATAGATACAGATTGTAAGCGATTATAACATTTCCAGTGGATTTTAACAACCATGTTTTCATATATATTACAATAACCTTATTTTAAATATCCGTTTATTAGAAAATGTAAACTTGGTAGTAGAGAGCGTTTGTATATTTTCTGTGACTTTGTTGAATGATTTACTAACTGAGGCTGTAATTTGTATCAATAGCTTGTGTTTGTTTTTGGTGTTTACATAGGGAATAGCGATTTTTTCGAACAACTTTTGTTTTCGACGACATACCTTGCATTTTCGTAAGCGTACTAAGAGGCTAAAGTTAATGTATTTATTTATTTAAATTCAGGTTTAGGATTATATATAAATAATAGTATTTTGTATACTGTAGTGACAGATATAGCCATGAGAGTTACTAACAAACTAAGTGTAAAAGCATTCCCGCACTCCCTACGCGTAATATCGCTCGTAAAGCGCTACGTGTCCCACGTTTAATGGCCCACCATCAGCCACAAATGCATCGCCATATTAAATATTTAAAATACACTGCTCTCTCTACTCAACATCAATTTTGTTGGGTTTTGTTGTGTTTCCCCAATAATGTATTTCTGTTATAACATTGAAGATTGTAACTGTATGAGAGGGGGTAGCCAGAGTTTTTTTTTAAAAAGAAGTGACAAACGAACAAATTCCGCCTAACGACATCTACGTGGTTGAGCCTTGCTGCAGCTATGTTATAATTATATGTATGGTATGTATACGCTTTTTTTTATATTTATTTTCAAATAAAGAGGTTTTGTCACACAGTGACTATGTCAACCCGTGATATACACATAAAAATAATAACAGAAAATAAAGTGTTCCTTACACATAAAAACATAGAAAGTAACAGAGTTAGGCACATAAAATAAAAGTAAATTTAGCAACAAACATAGATATTATGCAAAATCCTGTGATATGATTACCCTTATAAGTAAGAAAATATTATCGCATAATCAATATCACATCGCAAAACTCGCATTACATGTGAATAAAGTTTGATTAGCATTTTGGCCTCATGACAAAGTGGAGAGGATAGGATAGTATTACAAATGCCTACATTGCGATTGCGCAAAAATGTCATATCTTGCCTTTGAACCTCGTTCCGAGCACATTCCATCAAAACATGGTGCATATCATCTACACTACACTCCGAGCAATTAGGAGAGTCAGAAATTCCTATCAGAAATCGGAACTTATTTGACGGGATGTGCCCCGAGCGAAGTCTTAAGAGCGCAACAATATTCTTCCTGTTAATTTCATTTTTTTCAAACCATGGATAACGAGAAAGTTGACACTGAATGGTTTTGTACCATATTCCCTTACTAAGTGAGCGTTCATCAAAATACTCTTGCCGTAACTGCCTACAATTTACTTTAACCTCACGTAACAGTTCGCTGTGTACTGGTAAAATACTATATGTAATACGGTCACTAATAGCTCGGCTTGCAGCTCGATCAGCCTCCTCGTTACCCATGATGCCTGTATGAGAAGGTATCCTTTTGAAGATTACTTACCTAATCCTTAAGACCTTATTTAATGTACTAAGCTTACAAATGGAATCTAGGATACAGTAGGCTATCGCAAGTCCTCGAATACTCGAGGGCAGCCGAGCCAAATGTAACAGGGCGCTCTTAGAATCGGATAATATGTCAAATTGATTGTAATTCGACGTTGTAACGTACGATAAAGGGTGCGTGCGTTATATGTTGCCAGGTCGAGTCGTCGTAGGTGGCAACCAAACCTCCACCGGAGATTCTTAGCACCCCCTGCCCCGCCGCAAGTTGCAATATATATTACGTAAATTATCTATATCGACATGCCTCTTTGGGCATTCCATTTCGTCAACTATAGTCTTAATATTATGAGATATTTCATATCTACTAATCCAATCCCTGAAAGAGTAAATCAATAGTTTGGACGCTGAATGGATAGCAAAATGATAATATTTGTTATAAGTTTGAACCGGTAACGGATCTTTCTTTTTCTTCCAGTATAAGCCCTGACACTGACTGTTTAGTTCTTCTATAACGCGTGTTGTTATATTACTTTTGATTGACCTAGACTTTAACCGAAATTTTTCCGGAAGATATCTTCTACGAATTAACAGTGGTTGTAGACACAGTTCACTTTCCATGACATGAATAGGGGTGCTTCTTATGAATCCGCCTATCAATCTCATCGTTTGATTCTGTACTTTATCTAGTTTATATAAATGACTTTTTACACTACTATCATATAAGAAACAACTGCAGTCTAGTCTGCTTCTAATTAATGAAATATAAAGACGTCTTAAATGCTTTGGATGAACACCCCATTTGGAACCTGCTAACACTTTAAAGATGTTTCGAAACTTAAGTTGTTTTTCCCTCGTTTCATTTATGTGTCTACGCCATTTTAAATTTCTGTCCAGCCACACGCCTAAATATTTAACACTATCGACTCTTTCAACACGTCCGTTGTTGATGTTTAAAGTAATATTACTACTGTTTGAGTTTTTCAAGTTTCCTCTTGTAAATACGCAAACTTTGGTTTTTCTGTGAGAGATGTTTAAACCGATATCTGTTATCATAGAGTTTAAAGCAACTAGAGCATCTTGAGTAACAGAAACTGCATCCATTATATTTTTACGGCTAGTATAAAGTACAAAATCATCAGCGTATTGAGATATAAATACTTGATTCAGATTTTTACAGATATTGATAGTGTCTGCGTTAAATAATAATGGAGATAAGGGGTCAAAAATGTGGAACGCTTCTCGATTTTGTGTGTCATCCATTGCGCAGGGGCCATGCTAATCTTCTCTGTATCGTTCCAATTTTAGTATATGTACCGCTGAAGCAAGTACATATATACGCTTGCAGAACGAATGGGGTGGCTGAACCGGAGCAGGAGCCCTTTCACAGAATACTAGCATAAGTAGCAGCTTAATGCTGCTGTGTTTCGTATGGTGAGTGTAGAGAGCCGGATACCCTTTTTACTCATAACAAGGCATTTCATCTTAGTCTACAGGGGTAACAAGGCATATGCATTTTTATTTGTATTGTATTAATATTATTTGTATTAATTGAGGCTAAATGTAGATGTAATAAAAAAGCATAGTTCAAATAGGTTTAGCCGTTTTTGAGAAATCGGTGAACATCTATAAAAATCTAATATTTAGAAAAGAAAACGAATCGTGTGCGGTACGAATGTAACATGAAGCAATATATTGAATGTAATTTATAAAAATTATATGTGTTGAAAAATGGAGTACATCGTGTGTCGGTTGGGTACCGAGATGCCTTAATAGCGCTGTGACAGGAGTAAGATAACGCGGTAGACTCACAAGTCGGTGACGTGAAATATGAGAGTTTAAGGACTCACTACCGAGGACGCTTCAGACTGGGCAGAGCGGAGATGGATTAACACGAAAGCGGATATTGATAATAGTTAGGATAACGTATAGAAAAAGAAGTATGTATACCTTTTATAAGTATTTTCATCACTTTCTTTTAATTTTTAAAATTATAGTTTAGTTATTTAATAGAAACTAATTCAAAAACCAAATTTTAAAACAGATGGCTTGATTTTGTTTTATTTAAAATGCTTTTACAATATTTTAACTACAGAAAACCATTCAAGTTTGCAGACATTGCTTAAAGCTGCAAACCACTTCAAGCTATTCAAAGCGTAAGTGAAGTGCTCCAATGCACGTTGGTAAGTTCACTAAGCAGGCTATGCTGTTCAGTGATGGACAAAGCACATGTTTTAAACTGGTGCTATTATTTGTTTATTTACAATTTTGTTTTGCAGGGTGAATCTACACAACAATAAATATATTTTTGAATTCACATGTATATTTTTGATTTGAAATATGTTTTTAAAACGTTCTAATTTTTGAAAACTCTGCTTGCAGCCTTGAATTTTTTTTTAATTTCCGAAGGGTATTTTACTATTAATTTATTCTGAAACAACTATTTCTGCGTCATAAAAATAGTTGATACACAATGTAACAAAGTATTGTATCAATAATCTATTTGGTCATAATCTGACTATCAAAAAGAACAAATTTTAATGGTTTTAATGACGCTCGTGGAATTACGTAATACATTTCGTAATTTTTTTAATAATAGATTATTGAAAATTACCGCTGCTAATGAGGTGATCGCTTTCGTGCTGTTTCTAAATATTTTCATATTTAGAAACAGGGGGTGGGTGCTTTCAAGGCGAGAGTGAATAAGCCTTTGTTAAATCAGTGGCCCTTCGTGATTTTAGGCTACATCACCACTTGTCATCAGATGAAATTGTAGTTAAGCTCTAGCTTGAAATAATACAAAAAAATATATTTTAATGATAGAAAGTATTATATTGTAATTTTCTTGTTGGTTTCTTTTTGGCTTCCTTTTAACGAACCAGTCGTAAAAGCATAAAAGTCTTTCAATAAGTGATCTATATTTAATAAAAGTTATTCTATTTCACTATATCCTTCTTACATTGGTCTTATTATTTCGGTTAAGTTCCGGAGGTGGAAACGGGAGAATACGAAATGATGTCGTCAATTTTTCATGGATGTAACAGTCCAGGTTGCAGTTGCTTCGCTCGGTTTTATATTAGCTTGTTAGTTTAGGTACCGCGCATAAACAAGCGTTTGTTAAAAAACCTATCGTTCGAATTTCCTGCGGCTCAGATATCTATAGACAAATCCTCGATTAAAAGGAAGAGGGCCATGTCCAGCGTTAGAACTTTATAGGCTAAAGAAGAAGAAGATGCGTAAAAATAAGAAATGCAGGTTTCTCCACATAGTATAAAATACAGTCGCTGCTCGTCGTCAGCTTGCTTAGATCTTTTAAACTATGCAACGGATTTTGATGCGGTTTTCATCAATAGACAAAATTATTAAATAAGAGAAATGAAGGTTTAAGTGTATATTACATGCATATTATAGTAATCTATAAATATAAAAATTATGTCCTGTCTGCTGTCCGCTGGTCTCGCTAAAACTAAAAACAGATGGATAGATTTTGATGTTTTTTTTGTGTGTAGTTCAGATGATTGGATGCTTTAGATTTACGATTGGGGCTGGTAAGTAGCGCTGTTGCCGATAATCATCCATAGCATTACGTCATAATCTAGAGTGCTACCTGACCCGGACTCGCGCATCGACATCTCGGGATGGAAATACCAGCGCCTTTAAAAAGAAGTATAATTCTGCCTCCACGTCTTTCAAAAGTATCATTGTCACGGCAAAGTCAGAGCACATCGGCAGAAATGGCGAGAAACTAGTTTGTCTTCCTTCGGGAACACGTGAATTTTCGTCCTTCGCCAAGGCTTTCCAAGGGAACTTTTGTCAGCCACCTCTCCTATTTTTGCAGAGAAAGGGCGACTCACTGGCCCCTGCCGCAAAGGACAAAGCCAACCTGCTGGGCTCTCTCTTTCCAACTCTCTCTCGGTCCAACTCGACCCGTGATGATACACCGCTGACCACCCCGCGGTGTAAGTGCTCCATGCAGGATGTGCTGCTTACCCAACGCTAGGTGCGCGGAGCACTCCGCTCCCTGGACGTCAAAAAGTCGAGTGGGCACGATGACGTCCTCCGGCGTTGGCACCGGTTTTAACACGTCTTTTCCAGTACTCCTAAGCGCAGTTCCGAAATCATAAAAGACAGTTTTCGGACACCCGATCCCTAAAAGGGAATCGCTTTGATCCGTACAACGAATAGGTCTATCGCCATCACCTCTTTGTTCTCTAAAATAATGGAATCCATTATTAACAACCAGTTCATGCGGTACCTTAAAGATCGTCGTAAGATGACGGAAATCGTAGTGGCAGTCACTAGTTAGCTGGTGATCTTGTGGATTACCTAACTCATAAATCAGCGGAGGCAGTAAAGTCCAAGGGGGAGGCGTTGGCCATTAGTTTGGACAGTGAAGCCCTTCGATCGAGTTTGGCACAATGCGCTTCTTTCGAAGCTTTGATCCTATAGGCTTCCCGAGAAATGGTGCAATTGAATCACCATTTTTCTTGCTGATCGGAGCATCAAGGTCGTAGTAGACGGTGCATGCTCCGATTACAAGCCCATTAACGCTAGTGTTCCACAAGGCTGCGTGCTATCACCAACACTGTTTCTTCTGCATATTAATGACATGTTGCAAATCGGTAGCGTGCATTGCTATGGAGGGACAGCACTGGTGATGATTTATACACCGGCTGTGCCAATATTTCTCGGGGAAAACGTCGCCGAGTATCAGGACAAACTTGTGTCTGAAGTCAACACTTTGTTGAACGAAATCTTGGACTGGGGGCGACTAAATCTAGTCCAGTGTAATCCCCAGAAGACACAAGTTTGCGCGTTTCCCGCTATAAAGAACCCCTTTGTCGTATTTCTTCAGTTTCAGGGCACTCACTCCTTGTTGCCTCAGCTAGTATCGGAATCCTTGTGTTAACATGTCGAGTGACGTACAGTTTTGTAGTTAGAAGAGAATGCGGCCTGCGGAAATCGGCCTCTAAAAAGCTTGGCGTGCTTAGCAGAGTGGGACAGTATTTCATGCCGGCTAACCGCCTGCAACGTTACAAGACGTTGATTCAGCCGCACATGGAATACTGTTCCAATCTCTGGGCTGGGACTCCCCAGTGCCAACTCCTTCCATTCGATCGCATCTAGCGCAGAGCAGTTCGAATCGTCGGTGACCAAGCTCTTTTCGACCGGCTTTACTCACCGGCACTACTGTTGCATCTCTTTGCGTATTTTATCGCATCTACCAAGAGGAGTGCTCGAAGGAATTGTTCGGACTAATTCCAGCCGCATAATTTCACCATCGCATATCGCAACAAAACTCGCGATACCATCCATACTATCTAGAAGTTTACTTCCTCGCACAACTTCCTTGTGGAATCGATTACCACCAGAGATTTTTTCGGATCGATACGTCTTAGGGACCTTGAAGAAAAGAGCGTACTTCTTTTTAAAAGGCGGGCAAAGCATCTGCAATTCCCCTGGTGTTGCTGTTGTTCATGGGCGGCGGTAATCACTTACCATCAGGTAAGCCGTATGCACATTTGCCCTCTCCTATAAAAAAAAACTACCCGAGCGATGCTAAGGCGGATCTCTAGTATAAAGTAAATTAAAATGAAATAAAAAAGTGTACAAACACTTTTTGAAAGTCTGCGTCTGCTGCGTCGAAAAACGCTTTAATTTTTATTATATATTCTGTTCAAGAATTCTCTAAAAGGCACAACAACGTTGTTGCCTAGTTTTACTCAGCGAATGCAAATATTAGCCTTTGTTCGTGAACATCGAATGAGTTTATTGCACGTCGCAGACTCGTTTTGTCCACAATATTAGGAAGATAAAATTTAAAATGAAATTTGAATATATAATAAAATTATATAACATATAGAAATTATAATATTTATATATACAGTACTCTCTCGCTAATCCGCCGCTCGATTATCCGACACGTGCTATAATGACTGGAGATTTGTCTTGATTAATATCTTTAATCCGCCGAAACTCAAAATCTTCGACTTGATAGTCCACCGTTTTACCTCTCGTTCATGCGTAAGATGAACAGAATTCTATAGTCCGCCGCAAGATACTAAGCTACCATTCTTTAGTCCTTCCACGACTGGGGTAAAAGATCCTGCGCGCATTTCACGCTGGGTTTCGTGAAATAAAGCATCCAAAATGGCGTCGTCATCGCAAAATGGAAAGTCATGCGAAATGGTTACAAATTTACGTAAAATGCGCTATGAAGTTATCAACAACATATATTTTGGTATAAAAACAAGCAAAATTAGACCCATTTTCTTTCGAAATATGAGTAATTGCTTGAATAAAAGATTCATGTTAGTTGATTTCTTAAGTACAATATATAAATAAATAATAATATTTTTTTTCAATTTGTTGTTCCCGTAGATTATAATCTGCCGTTTTCAGTTATCCGCCGATGCTAGGGTTAGGATTTTATGGTAGCGAAGCGAGAGAGTACTGTACTTACGTACACACATTGTGCAAAGTCGCTTCTATCATTGTTACTGGCCAATATCAAAAGATTTTATTAAGTTTAGGTTGGTTCAAAATCTAAACTGGTTCTCAAAACCCGACCTTCTCAGCGAAAAACCGGTAAGAAACGCTGTTTCTTTTTGTTTGCACGCCCCAATGTTTTGACAGACAAACGCACAGTTCACTTGATGGTTAGTGGATGCTGTGGACTATAGATATCCACATTTATCCTCAATTAATAATCATAATGCAAATGCGTTGTCACCCCTGAGGATTAAGATGGAATGCCTCGGTTCCAGTAAAACAGGGTCTCCAATACTCTACACTCACCATACAAAACCTAGCAGTGTTAAGCTGTTATTTTACTACTCTAAGTTTGTTTATCACTTAAGTTTTATAAAATTAGTTCTTATACGGTATTATTGTCAGCGTATAACCTCCTACCGAAGTTCTAATCCCACGCCGAACAAGTATTCGTTTGGCCCACAAATACTTTTCCGGGTCTAGATGTTTGGCCATGTGAAATCAGTGTATGTCAACTGCCTCAATGATATAGAAGAAAATCTTAGTGACGTTTTTATAAAAAGAAGGTAAATTCTAAGTCAGACAGAACAGCGAAATATTACCAGACAATTCTTGTAATGAATGCAATACTTGCAGCTTCTCTGCGGTAAATAGTTTATCCTACCGCAAGGGATTTAATGTTCGCAAAAGAATAAAATGAATTGCTGGCTCTGAGTACTCGCTTAGGCTTAAATTTAATCAACAAAATAAAAAGAACGAAAAGGTCTTTATTTTACTTTCAATAATCATCATCATCACAACCTTTAAAGCTGCTGAACATATGCCTCACTCAAGGAATGCCACGAAACACCTAAACAACCTGCATCTAGTGGGGGCTGCCATACTTCGTTTCCCTGTCCTCATTTCCAATAAAAATTGTACCTCCTGTAAATTATAACATTAAATAAGTAAATTTTATCTTAGCTTTACAAGTCTGTAAGTATATATAATTGTTGAATCTCTTTCTCATTCAGTCTCGTCATATTACTTCAAAATAAATCAGACTTCTTGCTACCGATATAAACGAACACACAATTATCTTGATATTTAGTGGAAGTTTTTGCTTCTGTTATTATACTTTTCGGTAGATGCTGCGGCCATAGACACCTACATCTACCCTAGTTTCCGAATCAAAATTTTGTTATAATATTTTTATTTATGTGCAACTTTGCACTAACTATGAGAGCGTGGTATTTCTTCAGTCGGATTGATTTATTTACACCACAGCCATAAGGCAGTTGCTAGCAAAACAGGTCTCTGTATACGTCTTACATACTACGATGTACAGCGCTATTAATATTAAGCTGCTATTATACCCTCTGCAAGCTCGTTTAATAACTTAGCTGATGTTGAGGTGAGTGATGGTGAAACCATCATTACAGAGCTTAACATCAACATCTCGGAAAAGGGTGTAAATTCAGTGATTATGAACATGCGAGGAATATTACCTGGTCATGATGGCCTTAGTATCGAACATCTCATGTATGTGGAAGTGCTCCTTTATTGTAAATAGGAATTACCAGCCTACATAGCAACATACATCATTTTAAACGTGGGAGAGCCACGTTGCTGCTATATTATGGTTATGGCATGAACGGGTTGGCTCGACCAGGGGAAGAACAACGCTCTCACAGAATACTAGCGTAAAATAGCAGATTAATACTGCTGAGTTTCGCATGGTTAGTGTAGGGATTCGGGCATACTTTTTTACTGGAAACGAGGCATTACACTTTAGTGATCAGGCGTGACAACGAATCTGAGTTTTAATACTCAATGGGGGTAAATGTAGATGTCTATGGGCCACAGCATCTACTTACCATCAGGTGGACTGTTTGCTCGTTTATCACCATTATTCTATAAAAAAAAATCAGGATACTACGATAGTATCTTCCTTTTTTGAATTAAGTTGCAGTCAGATTAAAAAAGATTTTATTTAAAACGCAATTATTTTTAAGTTACTTATCTTGTAATAAAGAAGTGTTTACAGAGATCTCTTGGGGTGAGAGTAGGATTTGTAGCTTAGTTGCAGTAAATAATTGCACTTCGTAATGGGAACCATTTCTTAGATGGAAATTTATTTGTTTGTTCTCGTTCTAACTGCACAATTTTATCTTCATAAGAATAGGAATGAAAATGAATTCAAAATATTTTCAAAACTAATATTAGTTACTGAGATCGAGTTAAGCAAATTAAAAAATAAAATAGTTAAAGTTAAGAAAACTAATTTGCATAATAGTGAATTAATTTCCTTTGCAAGCCGTACTTTTTAAGTAGTTGTAGCGCATTGCAATTCTGAGGATATGGTTGAATTTAAAGTAAGTGCCTCATAAAAATAAATTTTTACTTTTAAGCGTTGTTTTAATAAAATGTTCATTTATAAAAAGTGGTTGTCTATTTAAATTTAATTAATCAAAAATTATACTACCAAGGGTTACTAGAACCTCTATAGTATGAGGTGGTATGAGGTAAGATAGGAGGTAGGAGGTATGAGGTAACTTCTGAGAATGAGGTGATCGCTGCCATGCTGTTTCTAGTTGTTTTCATATTGAATTTTAATACATTGTCACTCTATTATATACTATATTGTTACGAGCTTGAGGTTCGTGACAATAAAAATTGCCGATAAAATTACCTAAATTAACACTTTAATTTACTTTACACAAATTAAAACTAAAAACACTAATAATTAAACACACTAATTCACTTAATTCCGCTCCGAAGCTTCGCTTGTGTCGCCGAGTTCAACTCTGTCTCGATCGCATCTTGCGCCACCTATTTATTTAAATTAGCAAAGAAGCGTCCCGAACATTCACGTAAATGCGCGCCAGGCAACGAGAATTCGAGTATAGATTTTCTAGAAACTTAGTTCTTCGGGTGGCGCTGTCGGTCGAAAGATCTGGGATGTCATTCTTTACACGCTCTACTCGCTCTCGTTCCTGACACTAGATGGCGCTAGTATATCGTCGATTGGAGCGCGTAACAATATTATTAATGGTTGTGATGGTTTCTTGCTGGATCTTCCAAGTAAGGAGTTTATTCCAAACCAGTGGTAAAAGCATAAACGACTTTCAACAAGTACTCTTGTAATCTATATTAAACAGACATTATTTTATTCTATTCACCACAACCAGCATCAGATAATTTATTTCCTCATAACGTTCCGTGAGTAGTACAAGAATGACTAGCTGACAAGCTAGAAATAGCTAATGATATCCTATTGGAAGGTGGAAAAACATCTCGCATCTTCTTCTTGTATCCTATATAGTCTACTGCTGGACATGGACCGCTACCGTTGTAAGGAGGATTAGCCGAAACCGTCACGCTTTAGGCAGATTAACGATCGTCGCCCGTCACAGGTGACAATATTTCAATGAGATGATTATACCGACAGTTGATGAGCCACCCTCCAGCTTAACTGTGGTTTTAGAAAAAATAAATCTTCTTGATCGGAGTAGGAACACGTTCTCACAGAATACCAGCGAAAAATAAGCACATAGCTTATAGTATATTTTTGATATATTAATGCTGTAGAGAAACGGAGACCCTTTTTACTGAAAACGAGGCATTGCAATTTAGTCCTTAGGGACAATGCATCTGCATTTCGATTCTTTTATTTATTCATTTAAGTCTTTATTTTCCAAAAAAGAACTACATAAAATTAAATATATTACATAACTTCGCTTAAATTTACAAAACCAATCACGCTTTTAAAGAACACATCAACAAACATAGAGATATAAAAATATCCAGAATTTGGAATAAATTTTATAAATTATGCTCAACAACTCGAGTTAAGTAATATCATTAAAATCAAAATTCCAGGTATATATAAAGTACTCAGTGCGTTTAACGTAGCTAGCTATATATAGGTAGTTGTCTTTTTTGTTAACAGTCTCTTTATGTTTACAGTAGAGGGTTGTGGTCTATTACTCCCACGGGGACTAGCCGTGTTGGGAGAGTAAATGCAAATTTTGTTAAAGCAACAAAATTCACTCTTTAAACTCTAAAATTCAATTTACTGTAGAGTTAGAATTCCTTGGCTTTCCTAGATGTGTTAGACATCTGAAATCCTAAAAATACCATAGGTCACTGTGTTTTGAAAAAAGACCTATACAAACTGATATTTAAACACTGAATCTTACAACTGACCTTCACAGTTAGCTACCACGGAATATTTTTGTTACAGAGAGCACGAGGGATCTGTGACAGCAAACACCTGGCTGCCGACCTTCAGCACGTCAAGCAAGTTCTGCACGACAACAAGCTTCGGGTCCCGCGCCTACGTCACAGTGACCGCGTGAAGCCGATCACAGTCGAGCGTGTGCCTGCTTTACTACCATATATCGGAGGTGTCACAGACAAGATTAGCTACTATCTTGAAGCGAGATTCTATTAAAACATTCTACAAGCCGATGAAGAAGATTAGTTAGTTCTTATTATATGTCAAGTGTCATATTCCTATACAAGATGCAGGAGTGTACAAGCTTTGAAGATTGTGAATATGGTCTCTCATACATAGGGCAAACAAAAAATCAATTAGAACCCGCGTCAAATAAACATATAGCTGATGTGAAGCATCAACGTTCCGAGGAGTCTACAGTTTGTGATCATATCCTAGGTAGGTTTTTTTTTTTTTTTTTTTTTTATAGAAGAGGGGGCAAACGAGCATGCGGCTCACCTGATGTTAAGTGACTACCGCCGCCCATGATCAACCGCAACACCAGGAGAATTGCGGGTGCGTTGCCGGCCCTTTAGAAAGGAGTAAGCTCTTTTCTTGAAGGTCCCCAGGTCGTATCGGTCCGGAAAAATCGCCGGTGATAAACTATTCCACAGAGAGGTTGTACGTGGAAGAAAGCTCCTTGTGAAACGTACAGTGGTGGACCGCCAAGCATCCAGATGGTGTGGATGGTATCGGGACGTTTGCCGTGTCGTGCGTTCACGAAATTTGGCGGCTGGGATTAATCCGAACAATTCCTCAGAGCACTCCCCGTGATAGGTGGTCCCAACCATTACATCAGATTTGATAGACCACGAATCGTCACAAAAGAACATCGATTTCCTACCAAGGATGATACGTGTGGCTATTGAAATTAAAAAAATATCCTAATTTCAATAGAGAAGGAGGCTCGCTACTACCACCTGCTTGGGACCCTGTAATTAATAAAATTAAAACTAAGTCCAAGCATACCACTGCAAGACTTCAAGACACAATGAGTTTATTCTGCGTAGGTCGGACTATATATAGTATTTAAAAAGCTAAAGATACCCCGGGTTAACATTGACATCGAAACGTTAATCACCTCAGCACCTCTAAGCGAAACGTCGGAAATTAAAAATTATTTAAATTAAACGCGATATATTCCGTAGAAGTAGTTTTAATCAATGACAATATATTTTCAGAATGTATTTTTACTCGTAAGTTGGTGAATTAGTAAACTCTTAACGCTCCAACTGGGAATTGGAAACGTTCTAGCTTAATTTTATCAACCATGGCCTCGGCAATGTATTTAATTAAGTTTTCCTATTTTATGGATATTAAGTTAGTTTATTCTATTTCAATTCACAAGTGAAATACATTAGTTTTACGTCGACACAACCAACCTTGTTCTTATGGGTTTTATTAAAGGCGACTATAGAAAATGCAGAAAAAATGTTACGGTGTACCAACTTCACTTACGCCAGAAGTAAAATAGTACACCTATCAATAACATGATGCAACGTTAAAGTTGCTCCCGTTTGCCAAACGACGATTTAGCTAAATCTTGCCTAGAACGGGAGGGTTTAGCTAAATCGTCAATAGCAATGGTCTATTTAGGATGACAATTTCATGAGTATTTTATTTAATTTTATCTACTGAAACTAATTAACTGTGTAGTGACAGTGTAATAATATCCAACAGCCAATTATTATCTAGTATCGTAAGAGGCGATATATTGAAACTATACCAGGGGATGGGTAGTAGCATCTTCCTGAAAATAGCTGAATAATTGCTTGCTGTAACCGCCTACAAAGCGCAATAGGTGTTCTATCTACTATGCAATCTAAGGGAGAGGCCTATGTTCAGCAGTGAACTGAGAGGCTGTAATGGCAATAGTAAATAAGTAGACTAAAAACAGGAGTGGGCCAAGAATCGAGCCCTGAGGAACGCCCATTGGTACTTCTAATCCAGAGGAACCTTTATCATTGATAACGACATTATGAGGCCTGTTATTTAGATTTAAAATAATAAGTATAAGCGCAATATTTTACTCACCATAGTGTTGACATCCAAATGGTGTAGTTTCCTGATTAATATCTCATGATGGACAAAATCGAAAACCTTGGAAAGATTATAAAAAATACCTTAGAAATGTAGTGAATTCTCCCGACATTAAAAATATATTTCATAAGATCGACACCTGCGTCAGTCGTCGAGCAAACCCTTGTGATACAAAATTGATTTTTAAGGAGTTTTTTATATTTATTAGAAAAAAATTAACAAATGATATAAAATTATCTTTTCAAAAAATTTACTAAGAGTTGGTAGTATAGAAATAGGTCTAAAATTAGCGGGGTCCAATGTACTACCAGTGTTAAATACAGGAATAATTTTACTATTTTTCGATTAATCATTAAACACACCAGATTCGATACTAGTATTAAAAATAATTGCAAGATTAGGTGCAATTAAATCTATTATGGATGCAATAACTGTAACAGAAATCCCCCATAAATCTGCGGTTTCCTTTACTTCAAGGGTTTTGAAATATTTTACAATATACTCAAAGGATTTTTAAGCTATTGCATAGCTTCTATCGCGGGCCTTGAGCGCGGGGACCGAATCCAGAAATTCCGTAACGAAAAAACCTCACGCTCCCCATTTCGACGGGCACGGAGGTGTGGCTTGAAGGCCGTGCATTGTCTAACGTCGTTTCTTTTCGGCAGTCTTCGACACGGTGTTTGTGTGCGTGCAACTAGACGTTTTGTACGACTCTACGAAGCTCGCACGAATCGAGACGAGCTGCTCCGAAATCGGACGAATACATAAGCAGCTGTTTATGAGAAAGTATATAGGTGTATAGGTATTTATGTACAACAGTGAATAGCTGTACTTGTAAAATTTGTGTACAAAGTGATTTGAATATGAATGAACAAAGTGCATTTATTATTTATTTATTTAATAAAAGAAAAAAAATTTGTTTTCTTATCGGTCACCATGCTCAAAAAGAGTAACTTGAATTAATATCAAAGAAAAAGAAATACTGCATAAATAAAAAAAATAAATAATTATAATTGCATAAGTTGATACAAAATGCTATGCAATAGCTTTACCGCGGCAGTCCCCGGGTGCCACACGTCTTTTTTTTAATGGGAACTTACCAATAGTTTTACTAGGAAAACTATTGGGAATATTCGTGGCATGTTGTGTTCCCAGTGGTCTTACCAAATAATCGTATTAGTAAAACTACGTGAAATTTTTTCACCAAGTATATTTACACCGCGAAATAAAATCCTCACTGGTCCTACGCTATAAATTACATGGTATTTGGAATTTTTATTAGTACATTAGTAGTTTATTTTAGGAATAGTACTAGAGAAGCATACACTTGCAACAGGCTGTAGGATAGTTTTAGTTTACAGTTTGTACACAATTGTAGACTTGGGTCGGTACAAAAATCACTTTTTGGGTTATTCTGTTAAAAAATTCTCAGTAGCAGCCCACAGTCAGAAAGCACGTACAGCCGTTCTCGGCTCAGCCTCTGATTTTTCTCCGGTCGTGTCGGATTACTGTCCCATCGAAACTGAGGGAATGGTGAGCGTGACCGAAATACGGTCCGTAGAACCATTCCACTCCATCTTTTACGTTTATGTTTACCTAGTATTTTTCTTATTATTTATAAAACAAACATCACTCAAATTAGGCCAAAAAACGTTAACTATTTTATAGGATAAGGTAACCAACGAGCACACAGTCCACCCGATGGTAAGTGGTTGTCACCTGTAAGGACTAAGATGGAATGCCTCGTTTCCAGTAGAAAGGGTCTCCGGTTCTCTACACTCACTATACGGAAAAGCAGCATTAAGCTACTAATTTACGCTGGTATTCTGCGAGAGCGCGGTCCTTCCCCGGTCAAGCCGACCCATTCGTGCTACAACAATACTACTAATATATACAGCATGGCTCTACCACGTATACAAACGTGATATGCATCCTTAAAATGAAATAAAATAAATTATTTAGACTGATTGAAATATTCTACTGGACTAATCATTTTCATGTTTTGAGGTATAGCTTATGCTTGCCTAGTACTATTCTTGAAATAAACTACAATACTGATAAAAAATTCCATGTATTTCATACACTACGATTTTTTTAAGAATAAGTGTAGTAAAGGTAATTATAATAAAATATTTTTAACATTTTTGGTAAGACAACAGGGAATACAACACCCCACGAGGATTCCCAATAATTTTACTATTAAGACTATTGGGAAGATCCCACCAGGAAATTCCCATTAGTCTTACCAATAAAACTACTGGGAAGAAAATTTCCAGTAGTTTTGCTATTAATACCATTGCTGAGTGAAGCTCCTCTCATTTCTAAGTATAATTTTTGGAGCAGAAGAGAATCCGCCACTGTGTTTTAATATTTTCGCGAAGTTTTCGTTACCACTGAGCAAGAGGTAAATCAGCATTTAAAGTTGCAACAAACAATTTTATTGGTGTCAGCTCGGATCGTATTATCTCGTGTACCGTAAAATTTTACCACAAGCTACTATGACTCTCAGTTACAATGGAGGGTTAATTATAATCAGGGTTGAAATAATACTAGTTTTTACGGAATTTATCGCGTATATTTAACTTTTTAATACCCGACGTTTCGAGAGCTTTACAGCACCCATGGTCACGGGAAGGACTGTCAGTCACACGGGAAGGAAGTATACGCGATAAATTCCGTAAAAACTAGTATTATTTCAATGTGTAGTGTTCGCGTAAATATAAGAAATCATTATAATCAGGGTTACCAAACATTTTTATATTTAATACAGCATTTAAGCACTACATACCGTGGGTGCCATTATTTTATAACATATTGTGTAATTATTAGGTTGATTCTAATAACAATTTGTTTAATGAATGCTATAAGCATATTTTATCATTTTTGCTGTTTTGTTGTTTAGCTAACTTAATAACAAGGCTTAAAGGAAGGTTATTCCGGATTTTTCCGTTACAGTCCATCACAAGCTGAACACGGGCCTCCCTATAAAATGCATCATAGGAGGAAATTTACCCTTGTTGCCACACTTGACAGGTTGGCAATCCTCAATCGCTGTTTTTATTTAGTTACTATTTGTTATTAAGGAGAAGCGTTACCCATCTCCTTATTATATTTGTTTATCGACCGTTTTATGTGTTGCTATTTATTACTCCTTAGTGTGTTATGTCTACATATATGCATCTATAAGTCTCCTTGGTTTTGCCTGTATGTCCTAAATAAATGTCTGATTCTTTTATTATTTCATATTATTGAAGCCATAAACTATAAAAATAAATAAAATTATGTACAAAAATATTACATTTCAATTATTATCAAGCGATCATCCCCAAGTTGGCACAGGTGATATCTTGATTCTACAACAACGCCGCCTGACAGGTTCAACAATGGTTGACAAAGTTTTAGCGCAATCTGGTGAGCGATAAAAGCATAAAATACGAACAAAAATATTGAATTTTACAGAAATATGTTTTGCTACTTTGAACCTCTTAACTATCTGACGCCATAGTTAACCATTATTTTTCTGCCTTATTGTATTCACATTACTTATATAGTATGATATTATACAGTAAATTAATTAATAAATATACAAATAACGTTAGAAAAAGCGGATTATATATACTATTTGGTGGCCTTATCGCTACATAGTGATAACTTCCAGGAAACCAAGGGTGTAAAGGAATAAAACAATGAATACTTGGTAGGTGGTGCAATAAAAATATACATAATATAGTATCAATTCATGCGAAATATAGTTAATACATGTGATAGTATAACATAAATAAACATCCTACTATACTAAATAGTATAATACATGAATATATTATACTATTTAGTATAGTAGGATTGGCAACCCTAATTACAGTGCACGAGAATATGATGATTTTAACTCCGGGAAATGTGTATCAATATTCAACAAAAAAACTGTGTGAAAAAGTGAGTTAAGCGAATATCACGCTTTAATTTCTTCTTTTGTTAAAAAAGATTGAATGCGTTAATTGCCGTATGAAATAAACTCATTTGGTTTCATGGACATTGTTCGTATTTGTTAAACGATTTAAATACCCGTATTCTTAAACATGTTTTATAACTTTCTTTAATCACAACTCGGGACAACATCTAATTTAATAAAAAGAAAACACTTTTTACTAGTTACGACTGATGAATGTCGTCACTTCTCCGGGACCATTTTATGAGTCAAGTTCAATGGCAAAAACAGTAATTAAAAAACCGACTGCGTAAAAATAATTACTACAGTAATAGTTTGTTTTTAATTCTTTTTTTAATTTTAGGGCTCGTTATATTTAACATGTCAGTTCCACAGTTATGGTTATAGTTCTACATAACACAATATAAAAGTTAATAGCTATTTGAAACTGTAGGATTAGAAAGCGATAGTAAAAAGCAAATTATTAGATAAGAATTATGGATCCATGGTGGTAGGACTTCTTATCTGCCAAAGAGTCTATCTGGGTAGCAGCCTGCAATATTGTGTTCCGGTCTGAAACAGATTGGGAGTTATTACATTTTAGTCTAGTCTAGACTCTACGGTGGTTGACCGCGGGCAGCAACGAACTGAAGCTGTTATAGCTAAGCAGGTGGCTGACTAATAAGTGAGCGGTAGGCTCACTTATTAGTCAGCCACCGCAGAGTCTACATCTCCTGAGAATGCCTTGTGTAGAGGCAAAGCACGTGTCGTATCATCGTCGATGATTTCTCTTTCCTAGTGTAGTGGGGTTGGAAGTAGTGGTGCTGGGATTGGTGGTGACGGGATTAGTGTACGTAATTGAGGGAGGGCGGGAGGTGCTCTTCAAACTAGGGAAGACACATCTGTTTATTAAATTTAGCGGATGGTTGCAAAATAACTATTAATATCTTTATTAAAAAATATTTATTTTGCTACATAGCATCCTCACAAGTCAATGCATTTAATCCATCCTTTCTAATCCCAGAATTCCTTTAGGAAAAAAATTTTATCTTGACCCTCCAGAAAAGCCCACAGCGTCCCACATTTCGCTATTATCTGCAAATTTCTTGCCTCGAAGGCGTTCCTTGAGCCGAGGAAATAGATAGAAGTTACTGGGGGATCTGGTGAATAGAACAGAATAGGTGTTTGAGCAATTCAAATCCCGTTTCTCGTATGACAGCCGTTGCAACTGCGGTTTTGTGAGCCGGAGCTTTGTCTCGGTGAAACAGCACCCCAGCTTGAAGATTGCCGCGTATTTATTTTTTAATAACCTCCTGCAATCTTCTTATTCGGCCTGCGTAGTAATTGCCCAAAATAGTGGCTCCCTTTTCCAAATAATCCATCATAATTATTCTTTCAGCGCCCCAAAAAACGGACGCCATCACTTTTTCCGCCGACCTTAACACTTTGAATTTCTTCGGCGTAAGTGAGTTGCTCGTTTCCAAACCATTGATTGTTAGTTTTCGGGATCAAAATGGTGGATCCCAGGTCTCGTCCATGGTCACGAAATATGACAAAAATTTTTTCGTTTTTTCTTTTGTTCGTCGAATAATATTTTCGGTACCCAACGCGCAGAGACCTTTTCATATACAATTCTTTTTGCAAGGATTCTATTAATTCTACTATACGAAATCCCTGTAATGTACGGCTCTATGCCTGATGGTAACTCTTTGATCAACCAATACGACATCTTCAATGTTTTTTACGTTATCTCCAGTGAATGGTGTGGATGTACATCTTTCGTGGATGTTCATCTTTCGTGGATGTTCTGCTCAGCTTAAACTCTTTGACTTAGCGTGCAACTATTAAATATGGAAGAACAGAGTCCGCCAATGTTTCCACAGAGTCGCTATATAAGTCTTTCCTAGACATTTTTAAACAAAGGTAATTCTTAATGATTTCTTATATTTACGCGAACACTACACATTGAAATAATACTTGTTTTTAAGGAATTTATCGCGTATATTTAACTTTTTAATACCCGACGTTTCGAACGCTTTACAGCACTCATGGTCACGGGCGGGACTATGTTCAACGTCCATATGTCATAGTTAACCGCGGTTACCATAGATTAAAATTTTACTTTTGTTCCGATTTATGCAGTATGAACTTATGGTATCTTGAAGTCTTGCAGTTGTATGCTTGGGTTGGGATTTAATTTTATTTATTATAGGATCCCAAGCAGATGGTAGCACCCAGCCATCTTCTCTATTGAAATTAGGATGTTTTTTGATTTCAATAGCCTCGCGATTATCATTACTTTAGGGTCACCCCTCGTAATGTATGTTTCCATGGTTTACACATATAAAACATAGATAAGAAAATCACGTTCAGTGAAGAATCCTAAAGTAATAAAAAGTATTAGGTAATCAATTCCAAGATAATTAAGATCTTACTCATTAACTTTGTAAACTGCATCCAAAAGTTTAATTAACATCACACCTCGTTCCAGACAAATACACGAAGCTGAAACATTCAGAGTTTGCTAATTCCAAGAAATAACATCTGTGGGACCTACTAATAATAAGTCCAACAATTTGTATTGAATTGCATAAAACTTTAAATTGTACAGTCCTTATCTCACTTCTATTAGTCCGCAATACCGCTTCGGCTGTTTTAAATATTTTATTTCCATAGACAATTTTTTCACGATGTTTTCCTTCTGAATCTGGGTTACTATTCAAACATGTGGTGAAATGGTAAAACTGCCAACAAATTCATGTACGTCAACTCGGATCAAATCTAGGTTACTCTTCAAAAACGGCAAGCTCTACTTAGTTTAGCCACAGTTTTCAATACGTTCAACTCCCGATGAAAAAGAAGGATGTTATAAGTTTGACGGCTATGTGTGTTTGTGTGTGTGTGTGCGTGTGTGTGTGTGTGTGTGTGTGTGTGTGTGTGTGTGTGTGTGTGTGTGTGTGTGTATGTATGTGTCTTTCTGTGTGTTCTGTGGCAACGTTTCTCTTAAACGAATGAACCGATTAGGGACCGGTTTTTTAATTTAACATCTCAACCCCCTAGCGGTCTCATGAGACCGCGGCCATATTCCGTGAAATCCCTAGCGGTCTCATGAGGTCGCGCCCACCCACAGCACTTTAAGTCATAAAACTTATATATAGAGACCACTTTTCTATGTAGAAGTTGTATAATCAATATGAAATACTCTATCCTCTAGTGCAATAAAAAAAAACTGTTATCCTATAAATATTTATTCATAATCTACTTTCATTTCATACGCCATTTTCGCGTGAATTTTATTGTGTTGATTTTTAGATTTTTTCTAGTGTTTTATTAGTGTTTTATTATAAAATTGTAATGAAAGTTTTTGTGTGAATATAATTTATCTTTTACATAAATAATTTCGAGTAAACATTACTAGAGAAAACATTACCTCCACACTGGGATTTTTACCATGTTGTGGACGCAATTTTTATACATAAATTTCACAAGGACATCCATATAGAACTAAATTTTTTTTTACTGTTTCGTGGGGAGATAAACAAGCACACAGTACACCTGTTGGTTCGTGGATGCTGTGGCCCATTAACACCTACATTTCGTGATGATTAAGCATCAAAATGTAAATGTGTTGTCACCCATGAGGTTAGTCCCCGTTTCTTGGAATTTCTAGTTTCTAGTAAAAAGGGTTTCCGGTTTTCTACAATCACCATATGAAACATAGCTATATTAAGCTGCTAATTTACGGTGGTATTTTGTGAAAGCATGGTCCTGCCCCTTTCGAGACGACACATTCCTGCTATGACCATATTCTAGTTGCTATTAATATCCGTCCGTAATAACAATCTGTAATATCGGCCTGTAATATCAGTCTGTAACATACAAGTATGGTCTCGGTGTTGCACACACTTGTTTATTTAACAAATTTATTTTTTCTATTAATGATTTATAGTCTTTTAAACGCCTGCTAATGAACATAAGCACCCCTATAGATCATAACTAAAGTTGTTCAAAACGACTATAAATCAATAGCACGGTACACACTATAAACTATAAATTTCCAGGGCGCTATGAAATACGCTATGTTATAGCGCGCTATATATAAGAAAGCGTGTAGGAGGCCGGTAAGCGCGTTAAGTTTTGCAGCACGTTATATCTCTTAGCACGTCACATTACATGTCGTTCATTGGATAGATCGCATGCTATATAAGAACATTATTTCGTAATAAGTCGCATTTTAGACTAAAATGAAATAAAGCGGTTAAGAAAAACCAATGCACGCTTTTTCGTACTTTTCAGGCTTACTACTTTCTATAATACCAAAAATATTTTTAAGTCATGTGTTTTTTAAAATAGAGTTAATTTTATTTTTAGAATCGAAATAAAATTAAATATTTTTTATTGTAATTGATGTTAACATTATTATAACCTTAATATAAATTATAAATCACATAAAGGTGTATTTAAAAGTTTATTTATTGTATTTATAAAAATCAATTATTTACATACACTATTATGTACACTTTTGTATTCTTTTCTGTCTCATTTCCTTCTGTTGCCACTTACTCATATGGGATGATATGGGTAGTGGATATTCTAGCGCAAGCGTGTTCTTGCTCCGTTCGAGTTCGACCCATTCAGATTATTTTCAAACCAATTGGTAGTGACGTGAATGGGTCAGATTCATGGCACTACCAATTGCTCTGAAAATAATCCGCTTATTATTGAATCTGATTTAGGCAATTAAATCTATGTATGATACGAAGAAATCCTAAGTTGTCATGTGATAGGAAGATTCAAAAAAAATCCAAGATCAGAACAAATTAATTTTTATCCCAGTGTAATATGTCACAACAGACAAAAGGATGTAATACATACCCTTCTGTACATATATAACAGTCAAAATTTAAATCACACTTCATTACTACACAAAATGTACAATAACATAAATTGTACTTTCATAACGCCCGTCCATCCATTACCAGTACAGCCCTTCAAACGTCCATCACGACGAAACGAACATAGGCCTCCCACATAGATTGCTTTATAGACAGGATATTTTACATAGTTGCCACGTTAGGTTCATGGGTTGGCAACTGCAGTTTCAAAGTTTCTTGTTTTTATTAGAAAGATGTTGTAGAAACATCAGCATAATAAACAACGGCATCAGAATTATCTTGAGCGCGCAATGTCTCAGAAAGGTGAAACCCTGACTGAGAAAGCGAAAATAAAATTTTTGTGTTGGGTTCTTATACATACATAGTACATTGTTGGTAAGCCTTTAGGAGGTAAGAAGTATAATGATACATTTATTTTTATTTTTTATTTTATCTGTTTCAGTATCGAGTAACTCAGATATGAGGAAGTGATCTCGTACTGAATAGCTTGAAATGTTATTTATCAATATGCTTTGTAACTCTTACCTCAAATGTAGCTAAAAATACCTCATATAAAATCACAACTCGGGACAACATCTCAATATCAAATCTCCGGAAAAATATCAATCTCCGGGAATAACTCTAATTATATATAATTATATATAGATATTATTATATGAAATCTGACTATTTATTTATTTTTTATAGGAAAAGGGTCACAAGCGAGTACACTGTCTACCTGATGGTAATTGGTTGCTGTGGCCCATAGACATCTACATCCATCCTCGTTTGCGAATCAAAATGAAGATGCGTTGTTACCGTTGAGGACTAAGATGAAATACCTCTTTTCCAGTAAAAAGGGTCTCCGGTTCTCTACACTCACCATACGAAACGCAACAGCATTAAGCTACTATTTTATGCTGGCATTCTGTGAGAGCGTGGTCCTTCCCCGGTCGAGCCGACCCATTCGTGCTACAACTATACAATTAATATAGCTGCAGCATGGCTCTACCACGTAAAAAACACAGCAGAACATATCATAGGAGGATTTTGGCAAAGTTGCCACGTTTGGCAGGCGTGGATTGGCAACTGTAGTTTTTTATTATTTTTTATTTTTATCAAGAAAATGCATCAATTCATCTCCTGTTTCAGTTACCCTCTGTCGCTTCTTACTACGCCCGAGGGACGATATGAATTTCTTTTTTTTCTCGTACCGGTATAGATTTTAAACAAACCTAAATTTAATAAAATGTTTTGTTGTTGGCCAGTAACAATGTAAGCAACGCCTTTGCACAATGTGTGTACGTAAGTGGTTGAATCTTAATATATATATATATATATATATATATATATATATATATATATATATATATATATATATATATATATATATAAATTACGTGTCACGTCGTTTGTCCGCGATGGACTCCTAAACTATTTAACCGATTTTAATCAAATTTGCACACCGTGTACAGTTTGGTTCAACTTGAGAGATAAGATAGTTTTTTTGCGCATGAGTGGACCCACAATTTTTTTGTGAATTTAAGGATTTCTAATAGGACATGACAAAGGGTCGTCGAACAGGGCAGAGCAACGTCTGCCTGGCAAGCATATGTATAAATAAATACTTTTAAAATTTTTCTTGTTATATAAAACTATTCTACATTTCGAACACTAAATTATGTTATATAATTATATTCTTTTTCTAAATCTCATTAAAAAAATTATCTTCCTAATATTTCGGACAAAACGAGTCTGCGGCGTGCACTAAACTCATTTGATGTTCATGGACAAAGGCTAATATTTGCATTCGCTGAGTAAAACTCGGCAACAGCGTTGTTGTTAAATTTAGACAATTCTCTAACAGAATATATTATAAAACTATAAGGGACGATGTTTTCAACGTAGAACTGCTTTTAAAAAGTCGTTGTACCCTTTTTATTTCATTTTAATTTGGTTTATATTAGTGATCCGCCTTGGCTTCGCTCCGGTTGTTTCTGGATATCGGCAACAGCGCCACCTAACAAGTCTAATTGTAAATCTAAACGGTTGGTTTACTTCACCCAGCTACACACAAAACCTTTCATCAAAATCTGTCAAGTTGTTTTTAGTTTTAGCGAGTCTAATGGACAGCAATTGAATTTATATTTATAAACTAGCTTTTCACCCGCGGCATCGCGCTTGAATTTAGAAATATCGATAATACTATTTCGTACTTAAGTTAGCAAAACTGGATCTCCTGTAGAGACACGTCGGTAACTGTGTCTATATTATAGACTACAGAAACACATAAGTTAGTTTATCTGAATCGTATAACTATCACACATCAAGCAACACCTTTTTTATATCGGGCACGTTTTCCGATGTGTCGTTATGAAAGGAAATATTGTCCTGGAATCGGAAATGCGTTATTTACATAATATTCATTATTTAAGTTAATATAGTTTTCCCGTAGTATAATATATAGTAGTTAATATATTAGTCCCATTGAACATTGCTTACCACATACATGCTAGTATTTTTTTACGTTCGAGTAGACTTCATAATTTTCTAAATGTAGTTCTACTCACGGAGAACGTGTGAGTAGAATTAAATTCATGAACAGCAGTAGAAATCTACATAAGATGGGCAGCAGCGTTTTCCTGATCATAGCTTATAATAATAATAATTGTAGTTGACAACTTGCATGCCACGCGTGGCAACTATGGCAAATATCCAACTTTATGGCCGTTTGTGGAGGAAATTCGTGGCGAAAAAGACACCACTACCCCATTTGGTCCCGCGGGTGTCTTAAGAGGCGACAGACGAAATTGAAACAGGAGATGGATAGCATTTTCCCGATAAGAGCGCAAAGTAATAAAGAGCTGCGTTTGCCAACCTGCTTGCCAAGCGTAAATACTACTGCAAATACCCGGTCTTTTTGACACAGGCAATGGGGGAAGCCTATGATCAGCAGTGAAAAGCCCCATTAAAAGTAAAAAAGTAGCAGCCTAAATACATCCCACAACTGGGCACAAACCACAGCGAGTTTTAGGTCAAAAAGTTAAGTTAAGTTGTTAAGTTAAGTTAAGTTGACTCCAACGCGGAAAGACCAACTTCACATACCTATACCTAAAAATAATTTCCGAAATATTTTTTTTCATCCCGGATATACAGATGTTTTTCTTCACCACCGAGATCGTGGTAAATCGAAACTTCAAATTGCAGTTAAAATATTAGTGGATTCGGCGCGGATCTAATTTGAGTTGCTTACGCATCAAATTTACATCACAAATCCGTGTTTATAATTTGCTTTCTTTGATTTTTTTTTAGTATTTTTTCACAAGAGCCTGTTAATTTACTTGCGTGAGCTATGCAACAAAAATATGAAAGCTATCTTAATATATGACATATGACATGACATATGACTGTTTTAAGAATCTCAAAATAGAAAAGGCTCCTTCAACGATATCACAAACTATTCCATCAATTATGAATAAAAATCTCATAGTGCATTTAATTTTCGTTTATGCTACTTATATCGGACTTGATACAAAAAGAATTTGGTGAAATATTGCTATGCCGATAGGTAGACACATAAAATATTCAACTATACATTTTTATTTACACAACATGAGCATATTATTATGTAACACATTACCTATGAATTTAAAAGAAAAAGAAGGAGCCCCTTTCAAAAAAACAAAACTAACGAAATAGTTATTTGAAAATTGACGCACGCCTGAGAGCAGATTAAACACATGTACCTGTCTATATTATAGATATTTAACTGAAGACTCTGTCAACTGTGTTTTATGTTGTTCGTTGCTCGTTATTTTTTTTTAGAAATCGTGTTTTTTAGAAGTTATATTTATACAAATTACATACTGATGAAATATGAATAATACTTTTCGATCTTACCGACATAATAAAAACAACTCAACTTGTTCTTTAAATAAAAAATCATGAGAGTAATTACTTTAACTTGACTAAATTTCATGAAAATCGTTGGAGCCATTTCCGTGCTTCCGATTATATATATGTATATATATATATATATATATATATATATATATATATGTGTGTGTGTGTATGTACAAGCATTGCTCGTTTAAAGGTATTAGTACCCGGATGACCTTTTGACTGGATGATTTTTTTTGAAATTACATTTAGATACAAATTACATACTGATGGATAATATTTTTTGATCTTATTGACATAATAGAAAAAACTGAACTGGTTATTTGAATAAAATATTATGGGTGCAATTGGTTTCATTAAAATTTTCGTATTTTTAAAAAATATTAAAAAAAGGGTTAGAATTAATAAATTTTTCGCACAAAAGAAGGGAACTTGAAAAAAAAAAGGAAAAAAGTCGGACCGAAGACGGGACGCGAACCAATGCATTACGATTTCGCGACCGCTTGATCTACTTGAGCTATTACGATCATTAACACAGTGTCAAAATTTACCTTCTTATATTGTAGCAGTTTTTCACTGCCTGAAAACACGGACAAAAAAACATTTTCTAAAAATAAACCCTAGCTAGATCGATTTATTGCCCCCGAAACTCCCTGGACACTAAATTTTGTGAAAATCGTTGGAGCCGTTTTCGAGTTTCCGATTATATATATATATATATATATATATATATATATATATATATATATATATATATATATATATATATATATATATATATATATATATCCAGTCAGGGGGTTTTCATGCTGGTCTACCTTTCCGGTGATCCTGTTATGGAATACGGGTACGCGACCCCGGCTCCCCGAGCTACTGTTATTCTCATACCTTTCCTGCCGAGATAACAGTATCCTTACACCTACGCTCCTACCCCCAACCTTTTTTTTCCTTTTTCCAAAATGGTAGCTTCCTCTACCAACAATAGCATACCCAAAGAGGGTTGGTGTCAGGCAGGCGGCCGACTGTAAAACTTTTGCCAAATCCCATGCAGTAAACTTATGAATATTACGAGTTGTGGGATATATGACAGGGCTAGGGCGTACCCCGCAGGCGACGCGCAGGAGCAGCACCCGGCTCCTGTGGGAAGTGGGCAAGGGTTGTCGCACCTTACGGAGCGGGTGCGACGTAAGAGGCGAGCCCGTAGAGAGAAGAATGTCAGAGTGAGGTTTGCAAGCTGGAATATAGGTACGATGACTGGAAGAGGAAGAGAGTTAGCAGATGTTTTGAAACGACGAAGAGTGAATGTTGCCTGTTTGCAGGAAACAAAATGGAAGGGCAATAAAGCAAGAGAGATTGGGGAGGGATACAAGTTTTATTACTGTGGAAGTGACGGGAAGCGAAATAGAGTAGGAGTTGTGTTAGATAGTGGAATGAAAGAACGAGTGACAGATGTGAAAAGAGTAAATGACAGAATGATAGTTGTTAAATTAATGATTGAAAACAAAGTAGTGAATGTTGTAAGTGTGTATGCTCCGCAAACAGGCTGTGAAGAGAGTGTGAAAGAGAAGTTTTGGGAGGAATTTGATTGTATGATGATGGGAATACCTGAGAGTGAGGATGTTTATATGGGAGGAGATTTTAATGGACATGTAGGGAGAGTGAATGACGGGTATGAAAGAGTACACGGTGGATGGGGGTACGGAGTACGCAACCGTGAGGGGGAAGTTCTTCTGCAAGCAGCATGTGCTTTCGACCTGGCTGTAGTAAACACGTGGTTCCAAAAACGAGATCAGCATCTTGTTACTTATAAAAGTGGCCACCACGCGACACAGATCGACTATCTTCTGTTAAGACGGAACCAAATCAAGAGTGTAAAAAACTGCAAAGTGCTTCCAGGTGAAGACTTAGTATCCCAGCACCGAATTCTGCTGGCTGACATCTGCTTAACTGTTCGCCTCAACAAACATAAGGATCGTCCCCCACCCAAAATAAAGTGGCATTTGTTGCATAAGGAGGAGTATGCAAGTGAATTTAGAGAGCTAGTTGTAAACAAGATGATAGAGATGGGTGATATGGAAGGAATGAGTGTGAATGAGTGCTGGAAGGAAATGGCTGATTGTATCCGAAGTGTGGCAAGGAAGGTGTTAGGAGAAACAAAAGGGAAGCGTATGATAGATAAGGATGGGTGGTGGTGGAGTGAAAGTATTAGAGAAGTTTTGAGAGAAAAGAAAAATGCCTTTAAAGAATGGCAGAGCGTAGAAGACCAGAATGAATCCATAAAAGAAAGTAAGAGAGAGGCGTATAAAGAATGTAAGAAGAGAGCGAAGAAGGAAGTTGCTATTTGTAGGGGAGAGGCGCAAGATAAATTATATCGGTCCCTTGAAAGCCCCGAAGGTCAAAAACGACTTTTTCAAATTGCAAGAGCGAGAGAAAGGAATGGAAGAGATGTTTCACATGTAAAATGTATAAAAGATGATTCTGGAAGGATTTTGACTGACGATGAAAGTATAAAGAAGCGATGGAAGGAGTATTTTGAGAAATTGATGAATGAGGAGAATGAATGGAATGGTATGCTTGAAAACCCACCAGTGAATATGGGCTTAGTGAGAGAAATTAGTGTGGAAGAAGTAAAAATGGCTGTTAGGAATATGAAGAATGGGAAGGCAGTCGGCCCAGATGGAATACCAGTAGAAGTGTGGAAGTTGCTGAGTGCGGATGGATGGAAGTGGTTGAGTTTATTTTTCGGTAAATTGTTGCAGGAAGAACAAATACCTGAGGATGGTGCAGTAGTATACTGGTCCCCATTTTTAAAAACAAAGGAGACGTTCAAAACTGCAGCAGTTACCGGGGAATAAAACTCATGTCACATACTATGAAAGTCTGGGAAAGAATAATAGAGAGAAGAATGAGAGAAGAGTGTGAGATAACACAAAACCAGTTCGGATTCATGCCCGGTCGAGGTACGACAGATGCCATTTTCGCATTACGCCAATTGTGCGAAAAGTACAAGCGCGTGCATAAAAATCTGCACATGGTTTTTGTCGACCTTGAAAAGGCGTACGATCGGGTTCCCCGTGAGGTTTTGTGGTGGGCGTTAAAGATGAAAGGTATGCCTGGGAAGTATGTGAGGTTAGTCCGTGCTATGTACAGAGCATCCCGTACATGTGTACGATCTGCCGCGGGAACTACGGGCAGTATCGATGTGGCGGTAGGGCTGCACCAAGGGTCGGCATTGAGCCCTTACCTCTTCCTACTGATTATGAACGCTTTGACGTCGGACCTGCAGGATGAGGCACCCTGGTGCATGCTCTTTGCCGATGACATCGTGCTTGTCGGGGAAGAAGGCATCGAGGTACAGAGCAGACTGACGGGGTGGCAACAGAGGCTGGAAAGTGTTGGCTTGAAGATCAGCAGATCCAAAACCGAATATCTGTGCTGTGATTTCGGCGGTCTTTCCAGTCCTGTACCCATGTCGTTGGATGGCGCTATACTGCCTACCTGCTCAGATTTCAAGTACCTCGGTTCCCTCATTCAAGGCGACGGCGGAATAGATAGAGCTGTGCAGCATAGGATTAACGCAGGGTGGATGAAATGGCGACAGGTCACAGCCACAACGTGCGATCCCCGAATGCCAATAAGGCTGAAGGGGAAAATTTACAAATCGATCATCCGACCTGTCGTCATGTATGGAAGTGAATGCTGGGCCGTCAAGAAGAAGGATGAAAATAGACTGCATGCGAATGAAATGAGAATGTTACGATGGATGTGTGGTGTGACAAGGATGGATAAGATAAGGAATGAGTATATAAGAGGAAGCCTGAAAGTAGCGCCAGTGGTAGAAAAGGTGAGAGGAAGCAGATTGGCATGGTTTGGGCATGTGATGCGGAGGAATGAAAGTCATGTCACAATACGAGTGTTGAATATGAATGTGGAGGGACACACGGGCAGAGGAAGGCCGAATAAAAGATGGATCGATTGTGTGAAGAGTGATATGAGAATGAAAGGAGTAAGTATGGAAATGACGGCTGATAGAGAGGAATGGAACAAGAAGGTTTACTGCGCCGACCCCAGATAATGGGAAATGGTTTAGAGAATGATGATATATATATATATATATATATATATATATATATATATGTATATATATATATATATATATATATATATATATATATATATATATATATATATATATATATATATATATATATATATATATATATATATATATAGTTGTTAATATCGCCAAACAATCTCTATTCATTGAGTTATAAATCAATGGGTCAAGCTTTGTTATCATAATATAGTCACTTTCAATAATCGACTAATTTATGACATTATTAATTCTAAGATATGACCAATACATACATAAAAATATTTTTATTTAAACTATAAGGATAATAACAGTTTTGTACTAATTGCAATTTTTATCAGTTTATTTATAGATAAAAAACAAATACCCACTAAAACTTTTATTGATTAAAAATTTAACTTGGAAACATCGTTAGATTTATGATTATTGATAGATGTCACTATTATCTCTTTTAGAAGTAATTTGTTACTATTCTAAAATGAAATAACAAAAACTAAAAAATGTACATTAGATTTTCAAATGAAAACGAATTTTCAAATAAAATAACTATATAAACGCTAAATTATTTAATTTGTTAGTGGAGGCAAAATGTCATTTTGTATTTTAAGTACTGTTTTATTTTACTTTTTGTATTTTACGTTAGATGGCATTGTTTAGAAAAAGTGAATGCTAAAATAATATTGTAGTTTGTCGGCGTAGTTCAATTTATTACATAACGATTAAAACTAATTTTGGGTGTTATTTATAAATATTTTATTTATTTTAATAGAACACATCTAAGAACCACTAATAAGGCTTCAGTATCCTTTGATTTTTCTAGAAAATATTAGAATTACAGACACGATCTTTCTACAGATTTATTATATGTATAGATTACTATAATATGCATGTATACATAAACCTTCCTTTTTCTTCTTGAATCATTCTGGCTATTGATGAAAATCGCATCAAAATCCGTTGCATAGTTTAAAAGATCTAAGCGAGCTGATGGCGGGAAGCGACTTTTATTTTATACTATGTAGAGAAACTTGCATTTCTTACTTATACGCTTCTTCTTCTTCTGATACCCATAAATATCTACCGCTGGAAATGACCATCAGGGCTGCAAGGAATTCGAACGATAGGTTTTGAACAAACTCTTGTTGATGCGCTGTGTCCAAACTAACCGGCTAACCTACAGCCGAGAGAGACAACCGCAACCTGAAATGATTTACCGGAAAAATTAATACATCATCATTCTGTACTCCCCTGTTTCCTCCTACGGAATTACTATTCAATATAGATTACTAGAATACTTATTGAAAAGACTTTTATGCTTTTACCACTGGTTCGGGAGAAACTGTGCTGGGAGATACCAGCAAGAGCCTTTTTATAGATTAATTTACGATATAATATTTTCTACCATTAAATATGAAAATATTTAAGAACAGTGTGGTAGCGATCACCAGGGGTTGTTTACGTAATTCCATGAACGTCATTAAAACCATTAAAATGTGTGCTTTTTGATACTGATAGATTATGTTTAAACAGATATAATACCACATTTTGTTTCGTTGTGTTCAAACTATTTTATGACGTATAAATAATTGTACTTGGATTAATTCATTGTAAACTACATGTCGGATATACAATTTTGCAAGCCGCGTTAAAAAAATTAGAACGTTTTTAAAGTGTCATGTTTGATCCGAATAATATGTATTCGACCATACATGAACATGTGAATTAGAAAACACATTGTGTGTTTTTGTTGTGTACATACTGCAAAACAAACTTGTAAATGAACAAATTATAGTGCCAGTTTAAAACACGTGCTTTGTCCATCATTAAAGAGCAAAGCTCGCTTAGTGAGCTTACGAACATACAATGGAGCACTTCACTCACGCTTGGAAAAGCTTCAAGCGGTTTGCAGCGTTAAGTAACGCGCTGCAAAATTGACTTGAATGTTTTTCTGTAGATAAAATATTTTAAAGGCATTTTAAATAAAACAGTATCAAACCATTATCTTTCAAATTTGTTTTTAAAGTAGTTTCTATTAAATAAATAAATTATAATTTAAACAAAATAAAAGAAAGTGGTGAAGATACTTATACAAGATATACTCTTATTTTTCTATACGCTATTCTAGCTATTACCAATGTCCGCTTTCCTGCTAATCCATCTCCGCTTTGCCCAGCCTGAAGCGTCCTCGGTAGTGAGTCCATCGACTCTCATAATACACGCAAGCGATTTGAGTCTGCCGCGTTGTCTTGGTCCTGTCACAGCGCTAAGCATCTCTGTACTTAATCGATACAAGATCTATTCCATTATTAATCACAAATAAGTTTTTTTTTAATTACATTCAATATATTCTTTCATGTTATATTCGTATCGTATACGATTCGCTTGCGGATTTCTTAATATTAGATTTTTGTGAATATTCACCGATTTCTCGAAAACAACTAAATCTTTTTAAATTATGCTTTTTATTATATAGAATGTACTGTAGGGGTGGTCCCATACAAACAGGAAAAAAAATCCATGCCCAAGGGTGAAAAAAGAGAACGAAGATTGTTATTATTTCGACGACTCTCTAAATTTTTCCTTTCCTCGTTACACACATGCAGGTTTACCCCCAATATTTTCCTTCACTAAAGTTAATGTGGAAAATAACCACGTAAAATTACACAAAATTACCATTCGATTAGCTAACAGGGATTGAACCCGGGTTGCTTTTTGCTAGCACTCCTTTTATAATTGACGGTCCGCTTGGGCAGGCTTACTATTTCTACCTTACGTTATATATTTCTGACGCCAAATAACAGTCATTTGTATATAGAGAGCCAGTATAATTACATGCACAGAGATATTCCATCTTAATCCTTCGCTGCAAGTTTCCATGGATCACAGCATCCACTTACCATTTTTAATTTGAATTAAAATTGAATTAGATCCATAAACGATCACACGGCCCAGATGATGGTAAGTGAATGCTGTGGCATATAAACATCTACATTTAGCCTCGATTGATATAACTGATATAAATATACTATAAATAAAAATACAGATGCCTTGTCACCCCTAAGGACTAAGATGCCTTGCTTCGTTTTGAGTAAAAAGGGTCTCCGGTTCTCCATACTCGCATATGAAACATTAAGCTGTTATTTCATGCTGTTATTCTGTTAAAGCGCGGTACTGCCCTGTTCAAGCTATCTCATTCGTACGGCAAACGTATATATACCATTCATATAACCTTAACAAAGCTGCAGCGTAGCTCAATCACGTAGACGTAGTTAGATCGTCTTTGTCCGTTTGTCATTTCTTTGTAAAAAAAAACTCTAGCTACATCCGTTCATACGGACACAATCGTCAATGTAACAACAGAAATATATTTTGGGGAAACATAACAAAATCCATTGAAGTTTTGATGAAAAAACAGTGTTTTTGAAATATTTACAGTGGCGATGCATGTGAGGTTGATGGTGGTCCATTAAACGTGGAACAGACATTACGCTTAGTAAGCGCGGGAATTCTTTTACACATATTTTGTAAGCAACTCTCATGGCAATGTTTGTCACTATGGTATACAAGAATACTATTATTTAGATATAATCTTATACCTAAATTTAAATATATAAATACATCAAATTTAGTCTTTCAGTATACGTACGAAAATGCAAGTTATGTCCCCAAAAACTAAAGTTGTTTCAATAAAAAGGGTCATCTACTCTGTAAACACCAGGAACAAACACAAACTAGTGATAGTTAAAGTTAGAAGTTACTCGACTCCACAGACTCAGTTAGAAAATCATTCAACAAAGTCACATAAAATATTCAAACGCTCTCTGTTATCAAGTTTACATTTCCTAATAAACAGATATTTATAACAGGGTTATTATAATATAAATGAAAACACGGTTGATAAAATCCCCTGAGAATGTTGTAATCGCTTCCAATCTGTATCTAAAATGAGTTTTGTTAGTAATTATTCAACCTGATTTATTGTATAATGTATTATGTGAATATGTGTGTTAGACTTCGATAACTCTTGTTGGTGGATAAAATAAAAGGCTTGAATACACTGTTTATAATGCACTTTCCCGTGTATGGGCGGTGTAAGAATATTCACTACCTCATTTATATTATCTCATGGATGGCGTAATAGGCGACAGAGAGAAACAAATCGGATGGCTTAACAATAATGACTAAATTAAAAAACTGCAGTTGTCAACCCGCTATTCAAGCGTGACAACTATGGCGAACGTCCTTCCTGTGAGACAATCTACGGGGAAGGCGTATGTCCAACAGTGCCCTGGCTGTAACGGAATGCAGTTTAATTTAATAAAAAATAAAAAAAATGGAATAGAATGAACAATAACTACGTATCGCAGTTCAAGCGCGCTCACGCCCACTCGAATATGTTGCTTTTACATTAACTTTGAACTACAATGTTACTACTACAAACACATTTGTGTCGAATGAAGTAGTTATTACTTTAGAAATGAGCTCTTGTATATAAAAATAAATAAACTAAAACCAAAATTAAAAATCATTTTATTTTATGCATTATGAAAAAAAACACCTGAAGCAACGTTGGGGACTAATAAAAATGAGAGGTAAAGCCAGTGCAATTTAAAGTTTTATATAATTCAATTCGAAATGTTGGACTTGTTATAAAAAGGTCCCACAGATTCGATTTCGTAGGATTAGCAAACTTTGAATGTTTCAATTGGGAATTGGAAATGTTCTACTTCAGTTTCGTGTATTTGTTTGCAACGGCGTGTAGTTTGATGCTAATTAAACTTTTGTATGCAGTTTACAAAGTTAATTTATAAGATCTCTACGGTGTTGCAATTGATTACATAATTCTTTTTATTTCCTTAGGATTCTTCACCAAACGTATAAACTTTAGATTTTTTAAATCAATGTTTTATATGTGTAAAGATTACAAAACGAATACTATGACCATCTAATGGTAAGTGGATGCTGAGGCCGATAGACACATTACGAGGGTTGATCTAAAAGTAATGATAATTGGTCATTTCTAGTGTTTTTGCTTGCTTATGTACCTACTAGATAAAAAAAATGTATATAAACAGATTACGATTTCCAGGCGGTACTCTAATTTGATTACGAATCTTCGAAGAGATAACATAAAATTGGAGGAAAACGAAATTAGAGGTGTCGTTAAGTACCATTGTTTAAAAAAAATGTGTACCAAAGATTTACATAGTGACTCTGTGGAAACATTGGGGAACTCTGTTCCTTCATATTTAACAATTGCACGCTAGGCCAAGGAGTTTAAGCTGAACAGAACATCCACTAAAGATGAACATCACGATGGCTGCTACACAAAAAACGGGATTTACACTCCTCGAACACCTACTCTATTTGCCAGATCTAGCTCCCAGTAACTTCTATTTATTTCCTTGGCTAACGTAACACTTTCGAGTCAAGAAATTTGCAGACGATAGCGATGTGATGGACGCTGTTGGGGCTTTCTTGGAGGGTCAAGATAATCTAAAAAGATCTTTTTCTAGGGGAATTTTGAATTTAGAAAAAAGATGGATTTATGTTAGGATACTATGTAAAAACATATTTTTAACTATAATCACCTTGTGTGTGTATTCATCATCAACTTTATATAACTTTTAGATTCATCATCATCATCATCATTACAGCCCTTCACAAGTCCACTGCTGAACATAGGTCTCCCCCAAGGTATGCCACAAAGCACGATCCTGAGGCACCTGCATCCATCGACTTCCTGCATGTCTTACCAGGTCGTCACTCCATCTAGTGGGGGGGGGGGGGGGGTCGCCCTACACTTCGCCTACCGGTACGAGGCTGCCACTCGAGAAGCTTTTTTCCCCAACTGTTGCCGGTTCTTCGAGCTATATGGCCGGCCCATTGCCACTTCAGCTTACTAACCCGTTGCACTATGTCGGTCACTCTGGTGTTACTGCGGATATCCTCATTTCTGAGTATATTACGCAGAGAAACTCCGAGCATAGCCCTCTCCATAGCTCGCTGAGATTTTTAGATTACTCCTCGTATAAATATATATGGACATATTTTGTTGGCAATATGTTATCATGCTTAAAGAAAATTTAAAAAAGTATATTTTTTATAAAACTGAAGTATCAAAAGCACTGACGGTTCACCAGATGGTAAGAGGCTACCGCAATGCGTAGATATCTGCAGCTAACTTCATACAAATGCATTTTAACCTAAGAGGACTAAAATGTAACGACTCCCAACCTGTTTCACACCGGAACGAAATATTGCAGGCTACTACCGAGATAGACTCTTTGGCAGATAAGAAGTTCTACCACCGTGGATCTATAATTGTTATCTAGTAATTTGCTTTATACTATCGCTTTGATGAGAGCCGTGGTAGCTCAGTGGTTAACGCTCGCTGTAAATATAACAGAACGTGAGTAACCCGGGTTCGATTCCCGCCGGCACCAATGAAATTGTTAATTGCAATTTTAAGTGCTGATTTACCACGTGCTCTGCGGTGAAGGAAAACATCGTGAGGAAACCTGCATGTCTGAGGAATGAGAAAGAAATATTTCGAAGACATGTGAAGTTCGTCAACACGCATTTGGGCAGCGCGGCGGACACTTCCTTGCCCTAAACCCTCTCAGAAATGAAGGGAGGCCTGAGCCCAGCAGTGGGACGTATATAGGCTGTAACTTTACTTTACTTTACTTATCGCTTTCTACAAAAATCAATTTCATACTGCTATTAACTTTTATATTGTGTCATGTCTATAGGGATTTAATGTGAATTTTACTGTGCACGCTTGGACTCAATTTATTTTTGCCAGACTGTGACCCATACACATTCTATCACAAACCATCTCGCTGTAACTGGTACTATCAAAGTAAAGCAGTAGTACATTCTTTTTTATACATATTTATAAGAATAGCTCCAAATAACTACTCGGAGCATTGGCCGTTCTCCAGGCCGACCACCTTGCTCGGTGTGAGATTTGCCCCTTTCTATCTATGGCTAAACATCCATGTACCTACACATGCATACTCGTCGGTTAAGGGTACTCTAAAAATGGCGTAAAGTGGATTGTGGAAGCTCGTCTGGGTACGCTGAATGTATGTGAATGTGAATCTATTAACTGTACAAATATTGCCGTTAATCACTCCAAGTAAGATTAAATGCTAATGTTAGGAAAGATACGAACCCACGACTATTCGAGTTAGCAGTCCGCTTCTAAGATAGAACACCGTACCAGTTTAAACAGTGTGCAGTTCTTGTACGTCACTTTAAGAAATATAGCAGCAATAACCGCTATTTTACAGTGGTATTAATCCCCGACTGCCCCTGAAGTAGGGTTATATTTTTCTAGTCTTGTATGTATGTCTATTTGTTAGAAAAAAAAGTAAGAACTGTATATTGAAACACACCATAAACATCACCATCACTTAAATTTTAATGTTTATAGACACATCAATTAAAAATAATATAGCAAAATTAAACAAAGGGAAAAGAAAACCATTTCACGGATACAACAATTTAAAAGTATGTATACATATTTATAAATTATATAAAAAATAAAAACTTTCCTCATGTTGTATGTTGTGGCGCGTTAGGCAAACGGGCCTCAGTCAGCTTATGCTTTACTTGATACAGTAGCACTGGTTTTTAGTTTTTCAGTGGACCTGAAGCCTGAACGGAGAGTAACGTACGGACATCTTTAGCATGCTCTGTAGCCTAAACGACTTGATATTTTTCTCCTTTCAGAAATATATTTACGAACTCGGTTTTTTTATTTAGTGATTTAACCACTGAGCTTGGCTCATAACGTGGTCGCGGAGAAGTGGTGAAATTCTCTCGTTACCAGTAAAAAGTGTTTTTTTTTTAATTAAATGAGATATTGTCCCGAGTTGTGATTAAATAAAGTTATAAAAATGTTTAAGCATACAGTTATTCAAATAGTTTTCGTTTTTTCAGCATTTCCCATCTTCGCCTTTTGCAAAACCTACTAATTTATTTCACTAGTTAATTTAAATAGAACACGTCAGCTAAAAATTAATGAAATGGGAAACTTTAATTAAGTTTAATTAAGTACATCGCCGAGGCAATGGTTGGTAAAACTAAGCTAGAACGTTTCCAATTCCCAGTTCAAGCATTTAAAGTTTGCTAATTCGCCAACTTACGTGTAAGAACATTTTCTGATAACATATTATCATTTGAATTTTGTAACCAGAACAAGATCAACTAATTCTGTGCCTATTTTTTAACAAAGCAAATATTGTCCATGAAAATTAAATGACTTTATTTCGTACTATTTTAATAAACCCGTTTAATCTGTTCTAACAAAAGGAGAAATTAAAGCGTAATATTAGCTTAGCTCACTTTTTCACACATTTTTTTTGTTGCATATTGACACACATTACCCGGAGTTTTTTTTTTTTTTTTTTTTTGCGCCCGAAGCAAATATGGGCAACCCTCCGGAAAGCGGGGGAGGGAGGCGGTGAATGCTCATAGCATACCACGCAGCCGGCTGCGTGGTTATGTGGAGACTTTTACCCACTAAACACCGCCTTTTAGGAAATGGCTTAACGATCTGACTAGAGATCTCTAAGCCGTATACGAACGCGACCCTCCTTGGCAGAAAGGAGGGCGCAAGCAGCGAAAAGCCGCTTAGAAGAGTGCCTAACTAAGGCAGATTAATGGATGTGTTATGGAGGCTCGGCCTGAGCCGCCAGGAGGCAGTTCAGGTCAGCCGAAAGCTTGTTGGGGGGGTCCGAGAGAGAGTTTCTCGGTCTGCGCACACTATAGCGAGTGTGAATAGGGGCTGCATAGGCAGCTGTCTCACGAATGAGATGATTTGGGTGGGACTCTGAGGCTTTGAAGAATCTCTCAGAGAGTGATTTAAGAAACTGTTGGATTGTTGGGAGCTCTAAGTCTCGATGTAGGTCAGCATTACGGACATAATAGGGCGAGTTAGTGGCCCTACGACAGAATAGATTTTGAACTATTTGAAGTTCATTTATAGCTTTGGGCTTAGCATGTGCGGAAATGGGGGCCGCGTAGGTCATGACAGGTCGTATGCAGACCTTATATAGGGTTCGCTTGTTGCGGAGGGACATTTTACTGTGTCTGCCCAACATGCTGTTGAGCCTACCCATGTAAAAACGTGCGGTGCGAGTAACTTTCTTGATATGGGGCTCGAAAGTGAGCCTTGCATCAAGGGTGACGCCTAGGTACTTGGCTTTAGTTTGCCATGGGACAAGGGTTCCTAACATCCTGATTGGCGGAGTGGTGGTGAGACGGCGTCGTTTATATTCGAAGCAAACGGCGGAGCTTTTCTCCGGGTTTACGTCGATACGCCATTTTTGGAACCAAGCTCCTAAGTCGCTTACTGACTTTTGGATCTTGTTCCGAATCTGTGGTAGTGAGTTGCCTTTAGAGTAAAGGGCTGTGTCATCTGCAAAGAGGGCTAGTTTGACACCATTCGACGGGATAGGGATGTCGTTGGTGAATAGTATGTATAGGAGGGGAGCAAGCACAGAGCCTTGAGGAACACCGGCTTTTATTTGACGGGTAGAGGATAGCGTGCCTTCGTGTCTAAAACGAAAGGTACGATCCTTCAGATAGGAGGCTACAAGGCGAACGAGACGGTCTGGGAGGCCTAAGTCGTACAGTTTGTAGATGAGGCCCTCGTGCCAGACTTTGTCGAATGCCTTGGCAATGTCAAAGAAGACCGCGATGGTTTTTTGACGGCGAGGGTAAAAACCGCTGAGGATGTATTCTACTATGCGGTGAACTTGTTGGGGGCACGAGTGTTTGGCTCGAAACCCGAATTGTTGTGGGATGACAAGAGGGTCGCCGTCTGTGGGAAACAAATGGCGCCTCAAGCGCACGAGAATGACTCGTTCGAAAAGTTTGCCCATGGCCTTGAGGAGGCTGATGGGACGGTGATTGGAGGGGAGGTGGAGAGGTTTGCCTGGCTTGGGAATGCCAATGACAGTTGCCTCTTTCCAAGAGGTGGGAAAGTAACTGAATTCGAAGCAGGCGTTAAAGATAATGGCCAGTAAGGCGATTACCTGCTCCGGGAAGTGTTTGAGGGCTTGGTTGGAGATACCATCCGCACCCGGTGCTTTTTTGGGCTTAAGTCCTTTGATGGTAGATGAAATATCATCTTTGGACACAGTGATAGGGTCAGAGGCGGTAGGGGGCGAGTTCCTGCGTCGGACCTCGTCCTCCACTAGTTGAATATGTAGGGGGTCAGTGGGTTGTGAGCTAGGAGAGCATTGAGCGGCTACGCTGTCCGCGAAGCACTCAGCCTTTTCTTCGTCTTCGAAGGCAATGGAGCCGTCGGGACGAGACAGAGGGGGAGTATGGGTTATAGCGTCTATCCGGAGGGCTCTCGCCATCCGGTAGTACGCTGTGTGAGAGGGAGAGATTTTCTCCATGAGATTGCCTTTTTCGTGGTCTCTGTAGTCTTGGAGGCGGTAACGCAGTTTGCGTTGAAGGCGGTGGGCTGCGAGTCTATATTCGGGAGTGGGATAGCGTGCAGCTCTACGGAGGGCAGCTTTTTTGGCTTTTAACAGGTTGCTAATATCTAGGGGAAGACTAGTTTTAGCAACCGGGACAACTTTTTCATTCTCTTTAAGAGAGGATGTTATAAGTGAGGTGAGATTTTCGACCGCGGTGTCTATTTTCCCCGCACTGTCGAGGGCGTCGGAAGAAAGGGTTATGGGAGGGTCCGGAGAGTCTATAGCCGAGGCTAGAGACTTCTTGAAGCCCTTCCAGTCGGTGTAGGTTTTGGAAGTGGGAGTTGGAGATGGCTGATGGCCAAGAAGGAGGGATACAGGACGGTGGTCGGATCCTAGATCGTCGAGAGGCTCGATTGCTCTAAGGTTAAGGGAAACTCCTTTAACTAGAGCAAAGTCTAGCACATCAGGAGCATAGGTAACAATGTCGGGATAGTGGGTGGCAGTGAGGGGGCTATAGACAGTCAGGTCGAGAGACTGAGTGATATTGAGCAGCACCCTGCCACTACTTGTAGTAGTGCGGCAGGCCCATTCAGTATGCTTGGAGTTAAAGTCTCCAAACATAATGACTGAGTCGCCTAATGCAAGGATGGCTTCGAAGTCACTCTTGACAGGGAGGGTTCCGCTAGGGATATAGCAAAAGGCTATAATGATTGACTGGTGTCCAGTCATGGCTAGTCTAGTGATAGTGGCTTCCATACTGGTAAGCGAAGGAGTAGATATGTGGGAGCAATGAAGGGACTTTTTGTGATAGATGGCAGTGCCGTCGCCTTTGCGGTCGGGTCTATCGTTACGTATGAGTGAATAATTTTTAATAGTAAGGCCTTTAGGGACCTTGGGGCTGAGATGGGTCTCCTGTAGGAGTAGGAGATCGGTTTCGCGATGTCGTAGAAAAAGCCTAAGCTCTGGGAGGTTATTTCGCAGACCGCGGATATTGAATGAAACAAGCGACAAACCCTTTGGTTTGATACGACCGTGAGATATTGCAGGAGCAGAGGGCTCCGGCATAGTTTAATTACAAGGACCTTAGAAGGTTGATGTGCTCAGTAAGAGCAAGGAGACGGCCCTGAGGGGACTGAGCTGTGCTCAGTTTACCCGCAAGAATAAGAATTTCGTCTAAATTGATCCTATTGAGTGTGTTGTACACTAGGTTTAGAGACTCTACTACAGAGTCTGTCTGTTTTTTTGGGTCGGCGGAGGGCCGCGGGATATTTGATTCCTTTTGGAACCAGGGGTTTATTGGAAGTGGCGCTGGCTGAGAGAGCGGAAGGCTCATAAGGGGCCGAGGAGGGCCCTGAGGTGGCCGATAGGGGCCCTGTGGGGGCCGATAGATGCCCTGTGTGGGCTGAGATGAGCCCTGAGGGGGCTGAGGTAGGGGCTGGCCCTGGCTGGGCTTGCGGCTTACAAGAGCCGGGAAGGTTCGGTCATTGACCTGTGGTGGAGCTTTGCGGCTCGTAGGTGGGCGAGGGGCGCGAGGGCAACCTCTATAATTGGCCGGATGGCCTGTTTGTCCACAGAGGACACATGAGGGTGGGGATTCGGCATTTTTGGGCCGTGGGCACTCTTTCGAGTGATGGGGTTCTAGGCACTTAATGCACCTGGGTGGAGCTGAGCAGTTGGCTGCCGCGTGTCCATAAAGTTGGCAGCGGTGGCACTGCGCTGGGTAACCGCGCCGGTGAGGGGCTTCGACCTTAACACGCGACAGGCCGCACACAGTGCGTACCTCGCGGAAAATGGCCTTCGCCTCCGGCACATTGGTGAGAACGAGGAGGGCGAGGTTAAACCTTTCGCCCCTGCTGCTGTGCATTTTATGCACACCTTCAATAGGGAAGCCTTGGGATTTAAGGTCTTCCAGAATGTCTTCGTTTGCGAGTTCATAGGGAACTCCGCGGAGGACTGCCTTGACTTTCCTTTCTTCGGCGAGGGCGTAAGTGTGGTAGGACACACGCTCGGCCGTGAATAGGCGGGTTATGTTACGGAAGTCTTCTATAGACGCCGGAATAATTTTGATGGCCTCGCCGACATTAGTGGCTTGGTCATATTTGAAACCCTTATCGTAGAGGGTTTTGGACAGTTGAGTAAATTTCGCCTTGTCTCTGAGAAAGACAGGGGGCGGGACTTGGTTTTTGGCCAGTTCGGGAGCGCAGCGGGTTGCTGGCTTGACGGTATTGTCTTTCGACTGTGAGGTGGCAGCGTTTGGGGCTGCGGAAGTAGGGGCAACGATGGGAGCTGCGGAGGTAGAGGCAGCGGCGGAGGGAGTGCGGGCGGCGGCGGCCGCTGAGGCGGGGGGAGTGCGAGAAGTGGCAGCGCGTTTCGGGCCGCGCTTTGATTTCACTAACGTGAATTCGGCTTGGGAGTCGGTTATGGTTCCTTCAGAGTCGGAAGAATCCGAGGAGCCGGTGGAGCTGAGGGCGGTCCTCTTCCGGGAGGATGAGGTAACGGACGTGGTGTCCGAGTGCTCCATATCGGAGTCGGGGGACGCGGGCGAGTCGGACTGCGGGGCAGCCGCTTGGGTCGCGAGGAAAGCAGCGACGGCGGGCGGGGGTACACATGCCTTAGGGGCACAGGGGGTAAGCTCAATTGAGAAGCTATCAAGGGCTACGCCTTGGGTTCTTAAAAATTGTTGAAAAAGAGCCAAAATTTGGCTAGCATCCATGGACGACATGTTGATCTGGACAGGGGGGATGACGTTTTTATTCTAAGAACACTGGAGGTCCCTGTTCTGAGAAGAACAGGGCCTTAGGGGCAGATGGGGAGGACTGACGTTCTATCCCAGAAGCTGGGGTCCCTATGTTCTGAAAAGAACAAGGGCTTGCTCTGAGAAGAGCAAGAGACGATCTTCTAAGGATAGTATACACAACAAATAACAGTATAACAAAAATAATAACAATAACAGAAAAATTAACAAATAAAACAAAACAAGCAAAGCGCGTTCAAGCCTCCCCGCCGGAGCAAGGGGGCAGGAACGATGCGAAAACAAAGTGACTCACCAACGGCGTCTGCTCGGCCGGTGTTAGCCGGGGAGAGCGGGGCGCGCGGGCAAGCGGTTGCGCTACCGAAAGGTCGGAGGCGCGAAAGAACTGTGTGCACGACCGCTCGGGGGCGGCGCGCAAACGGAACTGATTACCCGGAGTCCCGGAGTCATCATTATATTCTCGTGCACTGATTTTTGGTTTGACACCCCTACTATATTAAACAGTATCATACAATATGTAGTACAGGAAACACACTATCTATGTTTTATTAATGGCTGCCTATAGAACCAGGTAGCCAAAGGGTTAAAAGTAGCAAAAATATTTTTTTAATAAATAATATGTACACAATTTTCTCCTTTACTTTTATAGTTCATAGCCTCGAAAATAAGAAAAGAATAAAAAATAGAAATAGATATTTATTTAAAACACACAGGCAAAAAACAGGCAGATTTACATGTATATGTATAATGTATATATATATAGAAATAAGTTACAAAGGAGTATTAAATAGCAACATATCAAAACGTTCGATAAACAAATATAGCAAGGAGATGGGTAACGCATCTTCTAAATAACAACTAAAATATAAAAAGTAGATAATGCGGGTTACCAACCTGCCGAGCGTGTTAACTAGCATAAATATCCCTTCTATGTTCCGCTTGTGATGGGCAAAGAAAATGGGACAAAGGAAAATTCCAAAATAATCTTCCTTTATTACATATTTATTAAATTAATCAAACAACAAAACTGCAAAACAAAAAAAAATATAAAAAAACGAAAGATAAGATATGCTTACAGAAATTCATTAAGCAACTTGTTATTAGAATCAACTTATTGATGATGCGGTGTGTTATAAAAGAATGCCACTCAGGGTATGTAGAGGTTTAATGCTATATTAAATATGAAAATGTTGGGCAAACCTAACTGTAAATAACTCTCCATTATAACCGAGAGTCGTAGTAGCTCGTGGTAAAATTTTACATTACAATAGATATTACGATCCCTGCTGACACCAATAAAATTGTTTGTTGCAACTTTAAATTTTGATTTACCTCATACTCGGTGGTAAAGGGGAATATTTAAAGTATATTGACACATCTTGGAACATAGTGGCGGTTCTTTCCTGCTCCCGAAATCGTACTTAGAAATGAGAGGAGCTTTACTGATGATTGAGGTAGGAATTGCGACGAAGCTAAACGTTTGGTGCTTGGTAAGACTACTGTGAATGCCTTGCCCTTAACTCGGGTTATTCTCAGTAGTTTCACAAAGTATTCTCACTAATAAAACTACTGCAAATTTCCTGGTGGGATCTTCCCAATAGTCTTACTGGTGAATCTTCTACTATCTTAGGGAATCTTCGTGGAGTGTTGTATTCCCAGTAGTCTTACCGAAAACTTTTATAAGTAAATTACTGAGAAATTTTTAACAAGTAACATACACCTCAGAAAATTCTCAGTAATCCTTACCTACTCTATAAAAAACATGGAATATTTTATCAGTATTGTAGTTTATTTTAGGAATAGTACTAGGCAAGCATAAGCTTAGTATACCTCAAAACATGAAAATGAGTAGTCCAGTAGAATATTTTCAGTACCTAGCTACTTTATTTTATTTTTGTTTTATGGATTCTTCACTTTAAGGTTTTTTGGCTTAATTCGACTGATGTTTACTTTTATAAATAATAAAAAAAGTACTAGGTAAGCATAAACCAAATAACTGATTTTATATCGATCCAGGATTCGAATCCGAGACTAAATATTAAGAGGATATCACACGTACAGAAATTAATAGAAGGAGTGTACAAAAAGTAATCAAGAACTATCCCACAAGTCTCTTGCAAGTTTATGCTTCCCTAGTATGCCTAAATAAACTACAGTACTAATAAAAATTCCAAATTCCATTTACTTTATAGAGCAACACCACTGGACCACTGAGAATTTTATTTCGCGGTGTAAGTCTACTTGAAAAAAAAATTTGGGTGGAATGGATGAAAGGATGGCTTAAAATAGGAGTATGATGCTGCTATGTTTCTTTTAGTAAGAGGCGAATATTGAAGACCCTTTTACTTGTAACAAGAGATTCGCTTTTTATCCTTAGGAGCGACAACTTATTTGCATTATAATAATAAATTAAGGACAGTTGAAGATTTCATCAGGTCTCAACAACCACTATCCATCAGGTGAATGAGGGTGCTCTTAGGCGGTGATTGTTCATCAAGTTATTCTGCTATAAAAAATATACCACTTTCGGTGTGTCAGTTCTGCACTCACTAAATCACATGACGAATGTGGTAACTATAAGCAGCGCTTTCAAACTGAAACACATTGTGGAAGAATTAGGTATAAGAATTTTAGCTTAACAGACACCTAAACTGATAAGAATATTTGAATAACAATAGTTTTTACGGATTTTATCACGTACTATATATTAACTCTTTTATTCTCCTGACGTTTCGAGTACTTTACAGCACCCATAGTCCGAACGAGTACTAAATTGTTCGACGTCCCGATGTCCATAGTTAATCGCGGTTACCCACAGATCACTTTCTTTATGATTATAATCTGTGGGTAACTGCGGTGAACTATGACATCGGGACGTCAGACACCTAAGTCACTAACCCCCTCCCTCCCGGCAACCATGGGTACTGCAAAGTGCTCGAAACGTCGGGAAAATAAAAATGTTAATATCCGCAATAAAATCCGTAAAAACTAGTTTTATTTAAATGTCTCGTGTTCGCTTAAATATAAGAAATTATTATGATAAGAATAAATGACAATTCAAAAGAAATGACCAATTTATGTCACCATTACAGCCCCCCAAAAGTTCACTGCTGAACATAGGCCTTTAGATTACATAATAGGGAGGACACCTGCCACGCTTTGCAAGCGGGTGCAGCAGGCAATTATTCCGCTGTTATCAGGAAGATGCTACTACCCATCTCCTGGTACAGTTTTAATCTATCGTCTCTTACGACACTGGATGATATGGACTATTGGATATTCGTACACTGTCACTACATGGTAAATTAATTTGAATACACAAAATTAACAAAAATATTAATGAAACTATCGTCGTCAAAATCACGTGAGACTATTGCTACATAAACCTTTTATTTTAGGGAAAATTTACCTAAATCGTCACGTTTGGCAAACAGGAGCAACTTTACCTCTGCTGCACGTCGTCGGTTCGACTATTTTACGTCTGGTGTAAGTGAAATGGTTACACCGCCATCTATCGGAAGCCGTAGCATTTTTTCAGCATTTTCCACAATTGTCCTTTACAACACCTACTTATTTATTTCACTAGTTAATTTAAATAGAACAAATCAGCTAAATATTCATGAAATAGGAAACTTTAATTGAGTTTAATTAAGTACATCGCCGAGGCAATGGTTAGTAAAAGTAAGTTAGAACGTTTCCAGTTCCCAGTTCAAACATTTAAATTTTGCTAATTCGCCAACTTACGTGTAAGAACACTTTCTGAAAACATATTATCATTTGAATTTTGTAACCATTGCAAGAGGAACTAATTTCTGTGCCTATTTTTATATAGTACCTATTTCATATAATTGAAGCAATAGAGTCATACCGCAGTTATATTAATGCTGCAGCTCATAAGACTCGGTCGGAGCGGGAAGGGACGACGCTCACATAGAATATACCAGTGCAAAATGCTGCGGTGTTTCGTATGCTGCTGTGCTAAGTGTAGAGAACCGCTGACCCGTATTACTGAAAACGAGGCATTCTATGTTTGTTCTCAGAGGTGACAACCAACGCCGTCTTAGGCCATACCGCGGCCTTTGGGCACATAAGAATTTGGGGCCCAGTTGGAGAGTAAAAAAAGTGAATGACTGTACAGCCCGACAAAAACGTTTAGATGGCGGCGAAACGCGGAACTACCTTCATATTTTCTAACTAGGAAATCTGTCAATGCCACTTTTTCCGGCAATGTGTGGCTTGTCACTGCAAAGGGTTGCCAGAAAGTCACTAACAACGCCCTCCTTTTCTCTGTAATTTTTTGTCAGGTTATATTTTCCTAAAATTGAAAAAAGATTGTATAGTGTAAGCGAATAAGACCGAAGCCTTTCATCACGGGTGCCCCCGTGATGATAGGGATGCCCTGGGCACGGGCCCCGAGCGCCCTTATGGTAAATACGGTACTGGTAACAACGTATCTGCATTTTGATTCTAAATCGTGAAAAAAGGAAGAAGAAAAATAATTCCATACTAACATCTCTCATCTCACTTGAAATTACAATTAACAATTTCTTTGGTGCCGGCGGGGATTGAGCACGGTTTGCTGGCGTATTACGAATTTTTTATTTTAACAACCACGTACTCGTCGGTGAAGAAAAACATCGTGAGGACGTTTGATTGTCTGTGAAATTAAATATATATCGGGGGTCTAAAACCATCGGGGCGTATATGCAAAAATGCGTTTTTTTGTTTTAAATGCCATTGGATTCCTACTATAAGCAATACGTAACCTCAATTTTTATTATAATTTAATATCAATTACTTTTTGAATAAATTACAAAATATTATTTGTTCTAAACAATTATTGGGCCATATGGGCGTATAGTAGACGTAACAGCAATATTATTGCATATTGGGGCAGATTTGACGTGCAACAAAGACATACGCATACGACCGTCAATGTTCAGATGATCCTGAGGATATTTAGTAATCACAGCGGAAGTATGTACACACGTCTACATATTTTAGTATTGCTGTGTCAAGATTTCGTCAAAACGCGGACACGTAGTCATGTCAACAAGACATAATATATAAACTCAGTGTCAGTATTAAACCAACAAAGTCCCGGAAAATATACAAGGTCTCTCTATAACCAAGTTTACCATTTAATAAACAAAATCTGTTAAAAAATGATTATTATAATATAAATGAATACCTGGTTGATAATAACCCCTGGGAATGAGGCAATCGCTTCTAAGCTGTTTCGTGAATAGGTTTTGTACAACATAAGAACAAATTATTGTATTTTTTTATCCACTCGAATGTCGGGGTCATTTTGGCCAATATGGCGCATCTGTCGAGCACTTTCCGAAGTACTTAGTAAGTATATAACAGGTATACTAAGTGCATATATATATATATATATATATATATATATATATATATATATATATATAATATGTTACAAATAGTTTGCTATCACTCGCTTATTTGAGACGCCAGAATATTGCGTTTGGACAGACGAGGGGATATCGGATAGGGCGACAAACGAGCACACAGTCCACCTGCTGGTAAATGGTTGCTGTGGCTCATACACATCTACATCTATCCTCGATTACGAAACAAATTGCATAGGTGTTGTCATCCGTGAGGACTAAGATGGAATGCCACATTTCCAGTAAAAAGGGTCTCCGGTTCTCTACACTCACCATACCAAACACAGCAGCATTAAGCTACTATTTTACGTTGGTATTCTGTGAGAGCGTGGTCATTCCCCGGTCGAGCCGACCCATTCTTGCTACAAGTATAATACTAATATAACTGCAGCATGGCTCTACCACGTATAAAATATGATATATTTTGAAAAGCAGACTATGAAGAACATATGAAATTAAGATTGATTATTATTTAGAATTGAATATATCTATTGGAAACACGCTAAAACCTTCTGATGTCACGCTTTTAATGAAAGATGTTCCGATTTACTTGTCTTCAAATTCGACTTTTGAAATATATTTATGGGGGTTAGCTCTTCTATGGAAACAAAACTGAACTTTGAACCACTTTCATTAATAAAACAAGTTAAAAATAAAGACTTTGATGGCTATGCGTAAAGATTGAACTGTTCTAAATAATTACCATAGCTATTAAGAAAGTTTTCCTTTTGTAGGAGGATGCTTCCTTAAAATTAGGGTCGCTTTTGTAAGTAATTTATCTTCATTATATTTAAGATGCTATTGCAATTCCTAAGAATGTACGTTATGTGTGATTATATTATTATTATGTCATACCTAAAAGGACCAGTCACTTAATGTGGTATTTTATGACAAATTTAGAGTTTTGTGAATTTTGGCATCTAGAGACTGACGGTTACGATTAGGGACTGATATTTAAGCATTGGAGATTGAAAGATATGGTTAACGATTGATGAACAATAATGATATTATAATGCAATAAAATGTGTATAGATTTTGGGACATATTTATTAATATTTTCTTTCATCTAAAGCACAAGCAAATAGGACGACCCAGAATGGAGGTAATTTACAAAATAATGAATACATAATTGTCAGAGTATTTGTTTAAAGTAACTTCTTGTGCAATTTTTTCAAAAAGTCCAACAAATACCATTTATGTTTTTGATTCCATTTCGAGAAATAAATTCCTTTTTTTCCTGCTGCAATGCGACTGTTCCTATCACCTTCATAGAACCTGTGAATCATTTGGAGTACTCCGTTTTTCTTATTTTTCCTTTCAGAACTATTGCAGAGGGGAAGGTCAAGAGTACTCGGATACCTAGACGTGCATGTATGAAGAAGATAATGAATCTGAAAGAAGCGAAAGAGGTATGTAAGGATCGTGACACTTGGCGCTCTGTTCTCTCTGGCTACCCCGTTAGGGATTGTGCGTGAAGATAAATAAGTAAGTAAGAACTATTTCACTGAAACTTAAATGTTTATCCACGTGGTAGAATCACATTGCAGCTATGTAATGGCTGTAGCACGAATGACATGGTGACAATGCATACTCTGCATAATCTGCATTTTGATTCTTAACTGAGGATACGTGTAAATGTCTATGGGCCACAGCATCCATTTACCATCTGTGTGCCTGTTTGTCACACATATTTTATTAAAAAAATATACAGCTATTACCGAATTGCCAAAGTTTATAATTGTCAAGGTTTGGGCTGGTTTGGACCTGCAAAACTTCGCGAAACCAATGCCTTTTTGACCAATGTAGGTGCCGTATTCTGGGCAACGCGATTGTCACAACTTTTTTTTTAGGAGAGGGGGCAAACGAGCATATGGTTCACCTGATGCTAAGTGACTACTGCCGCCCATGAACAACTACAACACCGGAGAAATTTCAGGTGCGTTGCCGGCCTTTTAGAAAGGATTAAGCTCTTTTCTTGAAGGTCCTTATGTCGTATCGGTCCGGAAAAATCGCCGTTGGTAAACTATTCCACAGAGAGGTCGTACGTGGAAGAAAACTCCTACTAAAACGTACAATGGCGGACCGCCAAGCATCCAGTTGGTGTGGATACTATCGGGAGGTTTGCCGCATAATGCATTCATGAAATTTGGTGGCTGGGATTATTACGAACAATTCCTCAGAGCACACCCCGTGGTAGATGTGAAAGAAAATGCAAAGGGAGTTGTTGCATATCTCTTCGTAGTGCCAGTGAATCGAGCCGAACGGAAAGCACTCGGTCGTCGAAGATTCAAGGAGCTGGCACTGGGTTGCCCCAGCCCAGAGATTGGAATAGTATTCCATGTGCAGCCAAACCTGCGCCTTGTAAAGTTGCATGTGGTGTCGGTGTGCTGGCATGAAATATTGTCCCGCTCTGCTGAGCACGCCAAGCATTTTAGAGACCAATTTTGCCATATGTCGATGACGAGAATTTCAATACTGGCTGAAGCAACAAGGGGAGTGCTTTGAAACTGAGGAGATATGACCTAGTGGTTTTTTTAGTGGTAAGCGCGCAAACTTGTGTCTTCTGAGGTTTCTTTCTATAATCAGATGAGTACTTCCACTATTTTCTAATTTGTGTTTGCTCACGAGGGTACATATCCTTAACAGATTTTCGCTGTCCTTTTCCCTTTTATTTTAGATATGTCAGTCTTTCTTTCTCTTTATATTCAGCCAACAAAACTGTATTGCTTTTATTTTTGTCCAAACGTAGCAGATTTTTTATGGCTATGACGTCTTTTGATAACTTTGGCTAATAAGTGTACAAAACCTCTCTGGTCTCGTAGTCTCAGACCACCTTCTTCCGTCCTAGAGTTCGCGGATTCGAATTACTGAAAAGGTAAGCGTTGAATGTAGTTTTAAGTATTTGTAAAAATAAAAATCTATATATTCATTTTACATTTATATACCTTTTTTAGTTTGTCTCGTTTCACAAAGCTAATATACATATTAGGGACTAGTTAATTTGTGTAGTTGTCCAATAAATGTTATATTATTATAAGTGAACGTCAGTCCCTGAATACTCCTGTCAGTCCCTAGCACCATTCATAACTAGGGCCTGACGGTTCAGGGAATGACGATTCGGAGTAAAACTAAAAAAAATACTGATCGACCACTATACTAGGACATTTAACACTATCTACCAAAATACCAATAAATAACTTTGATTAAAACTACATTTACGGAATTTATCGCGTTTAATTTTAATTCTAATTATTTTTGTTTTTAATTCTCGATGTTTCGGTTGCTTTCCAGGATATGAATTAAGGTCAACGTCGGGAATCAAAAATGAAAATAATTAGAATTAAAATTAAACGCGTTGAAATCCGTAAAAGTAGTTTTAGTCAATGTGTAGTGTTCGCGTAAATATAAGAAATCATTAATAAATAACTTGTAAATATTAATTAATTAACGGCAATTTCTTATTATTAAACTTTAAAATTACTTACCGAAGGACTGTTAGAGTGACTGGATTAACACGTATTTGTACACCAAATCCTGCATTAATATTAATTTATAAAATGGCCGCTGCAATGGGAGTGTAGCTTGCGGACAATTTCATCTCTTTCTTCAACTGGTTTATATTCATACTACACTTATATTATGCCACCAAATTTTAAAATTCGTTAATGGCATCTACTAATGATTAAAGTTGAGGACAATAATTTCGACGTCAAGAAACATATTTATTGTTTTATTTAATTACAAAAGTTGAATAAATTTGTTGTTATTATTTTAATATTGAGCAATTGTACAAAAAGTTAAAGTGTACATTAATTGCTTTTTTGAAATATGCCCAAACACAAAATTTCGGTGCACGGACATGGCTAGGGACTGACATTTGGGATCAATAAAATGATTTCAAGATTATAGCATATTTATTTGAAATACAATTTGGGGAATAATTAAAACATATTTTGAACTGTTACTTAGCAATTTTAAAATGTAATCTAAAATAAAAAATGTAATATATAATAAAAAAATATTTATCAATTATACAGAGTGGAAAGTGCTGCGGACGTAGAGTTGTCGAATTTTTGTTGAAACACCCAGGACACGAAATTTGGAGACAGTAGCTAATAATATACGTGGTAGAGCCATGCTGCAGTTATATCAGTAGTATAGTTGTAGCACGAATGGGTCGGCTCGACCGGGGAAGGACCACGCTCTCACAAAATACCAGCGTCAAATAGTAGCTTAATGCTGCTGTGTTTCGTATGGTGAGTGTAGAGAACCGGAGACCCTTTTTACTGGAAAAGAGGCATTCCATCTTAGTCCTCACGGGTGACAACGCATCTGCATTTTGAATCGTAATCGAGGATAGATGTAGATGTCTATGGGCCACAGCAACCACTTACCATCAGGTGGACTGTGTGCTCGTTTGTCACCCTATCCTATATATATATATATATATATATATATATATATATATATATATATATATATATATATATAAAAATAATAACGACGACGATTGTGTCTTACCTTAACGTCGACCTAGAAACAAAAACTGAAACTATAGTGTATTATTAAGTATATAATATTGGCATGCCCCTTAAACGCAATTGTTCGTTTAAAAAATTAAAAAATATTAAAACTACTGAAAAATTTTCATAACATTTAATACCAGTATAGCAATGAGAATAGCTTATTTGTCATCCTTTAATAATTTTAATGGCAAATTGCATTAATGGGGCATGCCAAGATTGTTTGTTAACTGAATAAGACACGTAAGGCAAACCTAAGTACCCTTTACGTCGCTTGTGCAATTTTTGCAATGCTTTTATTTTTTGGAAACTTTTATTTTGTTTTATTATGTTTTAGAGAATATATTATGCTTGGTTTTTATAACTTTAAGTTTCTCTAAAATATTTTAATTTCATTTTCTATGAAAATCTCATGTCTTTACTCTCAAATCTGATCTCAAAACATTTTTTTTAATTTCAAATAAATCAGTTCTTTTGGATTATGAATATTATTTAATTTTTACAAGTTCCCTTTAAGATTTCTGTTTTTTTTTTCGTTCTTCCTAATTTATTAAGTTCAATTTTAGAAGTTTGTGATTTTATTTCATTTTAAACAATTACGAGTATATGCAGATTTAAAAATAAATTTTATTTTGTGTGATTATTTTTTGTCCTTATTTTTTTGCACACAGTAAATATTGTGAAATTGCTACCATTTGCTTTTTCTTGTTTGTTGCACCAAAATAGTCTATATTTCTACCTTAAAATCTAACATCTCTCAATATAAATGATAAGCCAAACAGGTGTACAATTTTTTAAAATCACGGAAATAATGTTAACTTTGATGATTTGTCATTTCAAAATTGTAATATTTCAATTGGTACAATGATTATTAATATAAGAAAAAATGTTTTACGTCCGTAAATTTCAAACATATTTCGGCGAATTCTGACGGAATTTAACCGATTCGCTGTCATGCCAAATAGCGTTAAGACCAAAAACAAGTGTTATGGAAGAAATAACTTAAAATCAGTCATTCCATAGTAACTGAAGTGTAAACAAATGGCCACATGTAAAAACGCAACGAGCTGGCTGAATCACAAGAAAAGTTATTAAGTTTTTGTGTCTCCTGAAAAGTAACGGTTTTGTGGATACTCCCTTATGGTTTGAGACCCGCGATATTTAGAAGAAATGTGAAGTATGTCAACACGTGCTGGATAAGCACGACAATTACTCCTTGACTCTCTCACAAATAAGACTAGTCTAACACTGTAATCGTCAATCCATTCTGTGTCGAGTGCATAACATTAATATTAAAGTTCATATGTATTTACTCGTATACGGCGCAGAGCTACAACAAATCTCTTTTATTGCTGCGGCACTAATTAATTGGCTCAGCCTGGGAAAGACTATATTGTAACGGATTCACCATTAAAGTTATTCACAAATCCACTGTCGAACATAGACCCTCCCCAAGGAATGGCACATCAACCATCACCTCACTTCACTTCTTACTAGGTCGTTACAGGTAATTTACGTAAAAAGTAGCATACCAATGCTACACTACCTTTAAAATACCCTGATTTAAGCAGTAGAATATAGCGGACGAGAATATTTATTGAAAGACTTTTATGCTTTTACCACTGAGTCGGGAAAAAAATCTCTATGCTGGGACAACCAGCAAGAAACTTAGAGTGTGTTTTTATACATTAATTTATAATATAATATTTTCTATCATTAATTATGATATATTTTCTATCATAAAATATTTAGGAACAAATAGCATATTAGCGATCACCTCATTACCGCCTCATTACCGGGTTTATTTGCAGTAACCTATTATTAAACAATAATCAAATATTATATTACGTGTGTAATTAAAACCTTCAAAATTTGTGCTTTTTGATATTGTCAGATTATGAAAAAGTATATTTAATACCATATTTTGTTTCGTACTAACTACTTTTATGACGTAGAAATAATTGAGTCAGGATTAATTAACAGTATAATACCTCGCGGATATACAAGATATTTAAAGGTTGTAAGCAGTGTTTAAAAAAATTTGAACGTTTAAAAACATATTATTCATTCGAAAAATGAACATGCGACTTAAAAAAACATATTATGTGTATTTCACTGTGTATATTTGCAAAAGAAAATTGTAAATAAATAAATAATAGTACCAGTATATAACACGTGCTTTGTCCATAATTAAAGAGCAAAGCTCGCTTAGTGAGCTTACCAACGTACAATGGAGCACTTCACTTACGCTTTGAAAAGCTTCCAGCGGTTTGCAGCGTTAAGCAATGTGCTGCAAAATTGACTTGAATGGTTTTCTGTGGCTAAAATAATTTAAAGGCATTTTAAATAAAACACAATCAACCCGTCTGCTTTAAATTTAGGTTTTTATAGAAGTTTTTATTAAAAAAGTAAATTATATTTTAAAACTTAAAAGAAAGTGGTAAATATACTTATACAAGATACACACAAATTATTTTTCTGTACGTTATCCTAGCTACTACCACTGTCCGCTTTCTTCCTAATCCATCTCGGCTCTGCCCAGTCTGAAGCGTTCTGGTAGTGAGTCCTGACACTCATATTTCACGCCAGCGATTTTTGATTCTACCGCGTGGTCTTACTCCTGCCACGGCGCTGTTAAGGCATCTCGGTACCCAACCGACACCAGAAGTAATTCATTTTTAATCACGTACAACCATTTTTTACATTCAATACATTCCTCCATGTATACTCGTACTATGCACATAGTATATGTACCATACATATAATAAAAACATAGCTGCAGCATGGTTCAACCACGTAGACGTCGTTAAGCGAACTTTATTCGTTTCACACTTCTTTAAAAAAAACTCTGGCTATATGAACGGGGGTTCATACAGATACAATCGTCAATGTATCAACAGAAATACATTGTTGTGGAAACACAACAAAACCCATTGAAGAGTACCGTGTATTCGAAATATTTAAAGTGGCGATGCATGTGCGGCGGATGGTGGGCCATTAAACGTGGAACACGTAGTGCTTTACGAGCGATATTACGCGAAGTGAGCTTGGGAATGCTTTTACACTTAGTTTGTTAGCAACTCTTATGGCAATGTTTGTCACTCTGGTGTATCCTTGTATGATACTATTATTTAGAAATAATTTTATACCTGAATTTAACTAAATAAAAAAATAAATATATTAACTTAAGCCTCTTAGTACGCTTACGAAAATGTAATGCATGTTCTAACAAAAGTTATTTCAATAAAAAGGGTCATCCACTCTTTATACACCAGGAACGAACACAAGTTAGTGATACAAGTTACTCGACTCCACGGAGTCAATTAGTAAATAACTCAACAAAATCCCAGAAAATATACAAATGCTCTTTATTACCAAGTTTACATTTTATAATAAAGATATTAAAAAAAAGGTTATCGTAATATAAATGAAAACTTTGTTGATAACATCCCCTGGGAATATTGTAATCGCTTTCAATCTGTACCCAAAATGAGTTTTGCTAGTAATTATTCAAGGTGTTTTATTGTATAATGTTAATAAGTGTGTATCAGATTACAATGGCTTCGATAGCTCTTGTTGGTGGATAAAAAGAACGACTTGAATTACACTGTTTGCAATGCAGTTTCACGTGCAGTGGCGGTGTAACGATATCCACTACCTCATATGATCTCGTGGATATCGTAAGAAGCGACAGGGGCAAAAAAATCAGATGGACAGTAGCGTTTTCCTAATAATGACTAAGAATAAACATAATGCGGTTGCCAAACCGCTTGCCAAGCGTCGCAAGTATGGCAAATATCCCGCCTATGAGACAATCTATAGGTAGGGCTTATGTTCAGTAGTGTAATTTAATAGGCTGTAACGGAATGCAGTTTAGTTTAAGCGGGCGCAATATAAAAAAAAAACAAATATTGTATAGATTGAATTCTAAGTATCGCGGTTCAAGCGCGCTCACGTCCACGCGACATTGTTGCCATTACATAAATTTTGAATTACAATGTTACTATTGCAAACACATTTTGTTGAATGAAGTGGATATTTTTTTAGTGGTAAACCCTTATATATAAAACATAAATAAACAAAACCAAAATTAAGAAGCATTTTATTTCATGCATTAACACGATTATCTTCTTACTTGTAGATATGTTATTCGGGTAGTTAATTTAGACTTTTTGTTACTTTTGTTAGTATTTAGTAGATTAGGTGAACGCCTCCTCCGCAGATGCCCATTTATCTCTTTCTTGCGATATTTGGCCCCAGCTTGGGTCAACTATTCTTTTGATTTTTTCGATTTTCTCACCGTGTCAGATGTCACCTTCTGCATCTTGTTCTTTGTGTGAACCAGCAGATTTCTTTTGCGGTCCATTTCTGTAAGCCTCGCTACGTGACCAACATTTCCGCTTTAGTTTTAGTGCATAGCTCAAGACATTCTTTGCTTTTGTTTTAGTTTTATTCTTTTAATTCAAATAACGCTACAACTTAATTGCAGACTTCATTCCTCCCTCTACTTTCCACAATCAGACAGCCAGATGCTCGACTAATCTCCACGTTCTTCTGTTGTTTACATTCCACGAATTTGTAGCGAACGATTTGTTTTGTCATCTGGAATGTGTACAGCAATGGAGTGGAATAATTTTCTAGCATCAGTCTATCAGATTACAATGCCTTCAAGGCAAGAGTAAGTAGGCTTTTATTTAGCTAAGTCAGTGCGCTTTACCACTTTAGGCTAAATTACCACCTACCATCAGGTTGGACAGTAGTCAAACCCTGGCTTATGGTAGCTTAAAATAATACAATGCAAGAAAGTAATACCAACATGAATATTGTCATTTAAATTTGATTTCGCTTAGTCTTATATAAGGTTATTTTGCAATAACCGGCCAAATTTGCAGAGAAGGTTCAAAGCAAGTGATATAGGCAAATGGTAAAGAAATTTTCACTCAGAAAAACCTCAAACATTCTTTTCTTTAAATTCAAATTCGTGGTGATGCATCATTTTAACTGATTTTATTGCGCACACAAACATTCGTACGGGTTGTCTGGTAGGCAAAACGTAGAAGCTTTATTAACTCGTATTTCCAACAACTTAAGTTTAGATCTTGGCTACTCTTTGAAAAATAGCCCTGTAGAAGTGGACAAAAAGCCTGTAAAAAATAACAACTTTGTTCCACCTATAAATATCGGTCTTTTGGAGAAAGCATCACGAAAAGTGATGGGTAAAAAGAAAGTATTAAAACTGAAATTAGCTTTTGATAATACGTACAGCAAAGAAGTGAAATAATTTACTAGCGCCCGTCTTCCCGTCCGATTACAATCCGGAAGTCTTCAAGGTAAGTCTTTCTTAGAGAGTTCAATTCACCATATAGAGGTTCATTAACGCTTACCAACAAACAAAGTTGTAGTCAAACACTGGTTTATGGTAAGTACGAAAAAGATTTACCACCGTTTCATCTTCCTGGACGTTAGAAGAATTCAGTACTGACACCCTCCAAACAAGCGTTATTCACATTTCTTGGGATTTCACATTTAGAATAGATATACCTACTGTCAGTTATAAAACCTCACAACCTCTTTTGTAATGTAGCAAACTATAACAGTGTACTAGTGAAGTTGGTATTAAAATGGTAAAACTATTTACCCTTATATTATATGGAATTAAATTCTGAATCATTTCTTCTATTTCCCTAAGATTACACATAAGATGAAACTAGTTTATTACGGTTTGTACAACGTACGGTCAAACAACATTTGACGTGTATACGTCTTTTAATTTGCTACCATAGTGGAAGGCAATTTTGAAAACTGATGATAACAAAATTGAGGGATCCAGTTTGGTATTACAGTGACGTATCTATCGTCATCTACATCCAATATTTAATTACACCACTCGATAGGTAAAGTGCCAAAGAATTCGTTACGTTTTGTGAAGACTATAACTAATCACGCGCGGAGGACGGGGGAGCGCCGCCATTTTGAGGTCGTGTCACTGCGTCACATACTCGTAATTTCCGTTTAGTATAAATTTTGAAGTTACGTACATTCACCTATCCTCGTAAAAGACACACTCAGATAATTTTTATATTTTTCACGTTTTACGAACTTTGCAGCACCCATGGTAGTTGGACGACTTATGTGTTTAGTGTCCTAATGTTTTAGTTAACTAGGGCTACCTTCAGCTTAAAATTATTAATTAAAATTATTTAAAAAATTATTAAAAAGAATTAATAATACCTTAACTTCTTATGCTGACATGCTTTGGTTTGGGTTGACCAAACTAAGTTAAGATAAAAGAAGAAAAAATAATTTAACTCTTTAACTATTGAAAGCAATCCAAATAGACACAAACTTAGGCTGGCATTCAGATACTCGTATAATCTCAAGATTAACTCAAACTCTACGTTCTCAAAATTTGATTCTAGATTATACAAGGTAACACAAATTTTAATATCGTGTTTTTTTGTTAAGGTACAAAAACGAAATAAATAAACAAATATTGTTTAATTCAAAAAAAAGTTAATAATTTCGCATTCCGACGTCGGTGCAGTGCGGTAGGAATTATATCATTATTTTTAGATCTTTAAATACTTACAGCTTTTACGTTTTATTAAAAGTTATTTTTTACCGTTTTGAGTGTAAATGAATGTCGTCTTAATAATTATATTAAAAATTATCTTCTGTTTTGCCACCATCAGGTGTAATTTTTTCTCCAAATACTTATGGGATTGCTACTTTTTTTATTAAGTATTAACTATTTAATTTAAAAAAAAAACACCAAAATAGATTCACAGTTAAACAAAGATATTGCGTGAAAAACATACAGTGTTATCGTAAACATCCTCATTTTATTAAAAGTTCATAAATTATCAAATATATGGCGTTGAATTGTAACTTTTTAATTTTCGAAGATTTTTGTGGTTGACAGCATTCGTGATAATAGGGAATTACGGCTACTAGCACAGAATACCAGCATGATATTGGTACCGTTGTGTTACCAGCGATGCACAGACCACCCAGCCTACAACTAGTAGGCTGGGTGGTCTGTGGTGAGGTGAGTGAAGAGAACTGAAAACCCTTTCTACTCCTGACTTACCTAAATCGATGTTGGCGCTCGAGGGTGGCAGCGCAAATGCGTTTTAATTTATAAAAGAGAATAAATTTAGATATCCATGGGTCATAGTATCCTTTTGGTAAAGAAACACAGAGCTCAGTTTTTTCCCGCCCTTAATTATGTAAAAAAAACCATGATATTCTGAGTGAAATTACAAAACTTGTATCTCACAGAATAATCTTTATAAAAAATCTTCGCCCATGTTTCGTGAAAATACTCAATTCAAAGAAATAGCATTAACCTTGTAATAAAACTTACATTACGCATTTTACAGCACCCATAACCATGGAGACAACAAAGCGTTATTTCATGTGTAGTGTTCGCGTAAATATAGGAAGTAATTAATCAATAAACCTTGTTAATGATTTCTTATATTTACGCGAACACTACACATTGAAATAATACTAGTTTTTACGGAATTTATCGCGTATATTTAACTTTTTAATACCCGACGTTTCGAACGCTTTACAGCACTCATGGTCACGGGCGGGACTGAGATGTTCAACGTCCATATGTCATAGTTAACCGCGGTTACCATAGATTAAAATTTTACTTTTGTTCTGATCTATGCAGTATGAACTTATGGTATCTTGAAGTCTTGCAGTTGTATGCTTGGGTTGGGATTTAATTTTATTTATTATAGGATCCCAAGCAGATGGTAGCACCCAGCCATCTTCTCTATTGAAATTAGGATGTTTTTTGATTTCAATAGCCTCGCGAATCATCCTTGGAAGGAATCGGTGTTCTTTAGCGAGGATTTGCGGTCTATCAAATCTGATGTAGTGACGGGGGCGATCCTGTACGTATTCACAGACTGCAGACTTCCCGGAACGTCGATTCTTCACATCAGCTATATGTTCTTTAACGCGGGTTTTTGTATTGATCTTTTAGTTTGTCCTATGTAGGAGAGACCACATTCACAATCAAGCTTGTACACTCCTGCATCTTGCAGAGGGATATTACACTTGACTGATGGTAAAAACTGACCAATCTTCTTCAGCGGCTTGAAGAATGTTTTGATGGAAGCGCGCTTCAAGATGTAGCCAATCTTGTCAGTGACTCCTCTAACATATGGCAGTACAGCAGGTACACGCTCAACTGTGGCCGGCTTCACTCGTTCACTGTGACGTAGGCGCGGGACTCGAAGCTTGTTGTCATGCAAAACTTGCTTGACATGGTGGAGCTCTGCAGCCAGGTGTTTACTGTCACAGATCCCTCGTGCTCTCTGAAACAAAGATTTACCCACGGTAGCTAACTGTGAAGGATGGTGGTGAGAATCACCGTTTAAATATCTATCTGTATGCGTCTTTTTTCTATACACTGTATGGCTCAAGGTGTTATCAGGATTCCGAATTACTAACACATCTAGAAAAGCTAAGGAATTGTTTGCCTCTAACTCCATTGTGAACTGAATTTTAGAATTTATAGAGTTAAGATGGTCTAAAAATGCAGTTACTTTATCTAAAGGTAGAATTGTGAAAGTGTTGTCTACGTACCGCTTGTAGAATCTTGGATTTACGGGAGAACTAAGCAGGGCTTTCTCCTCAAAGTCTTCCATGAATATGTCAGCGACAATGGGAGATACAGGTGAGCCCATCGCCACACTATCTATTTGCTTGTGGAACTCCTCCTTCCACAATAGGTAGTCAGATGTAAGGCAGTGTCTGAGTAATACTGCATATTCTACGGGCATGTTGTTCTCAGACACTGCCTTACATCTGGCTACCTATTGTTGAAGGAGGAGTTCTACAAGCAAGTAGATGGTGTGGCGATGGGCTCACCTGTATCTCCCATTATCGGCGACATATTCATGGAAGACTTTGAGGAGAAAGCCCTGCTTAGTTCTCTCTAGACAAGAATTTCTATGCCCTACACGACACGGTATGATATCCCAGTGTAGAGGTAATGTTTTTAGGATAAAAAAAGATTATTTAAAAGAATAAAAAGAGTGTTATTGCCAAAATTTTTAAATAAATGTGTAGTAAATATTTAACGAATTTGGTACTTAGATATATGCAATATCCACTATCCTACTACAAACGCTTTTCGCATCTTGATATAAACGGATAAAAGATATTTCAAACATGTATAAGTTAATTCATTAATACGTTATAACTGAAACACAAACGGTGAATTCAACGCTTTCATTTACTTCTCTTTGTGAAAGAGAACAATAAACGATTCCGTAGCACAGAATTAGCTCATTTGGTTTTCATGGACAAATGAAAATGAATGCTTTTGACGAAATTAACCAGTACCAAAACATTCTGAAGTATTCTGTACAATAATAAAACTGAAAATTAAACATAAAAGTCACCTCAAAATATAAATTTCACATTCTTTTACGCGAATTTTTTTATTTCTATATTATTATGTCATAAAAGTTATAATAACCTAAATTGAAAGTTAAAAAAACATCCTGGTGGAGCCACGTGTCTAAGGCTGCCGAAGTCTAATTCCCCGGTCGAACCTTAAACCTATTACGCGAGATATTAACTGCAGTGGACTGTATATACGATTGCTTCTACGCTTACGTAAAGGCGACTACTATAGCATGCGGTATAATGCACTCGCTCTTCCCTAAAACTAAAACTATTATTTTGCCAAGTCGATGAAAAGGAATCCTGCCTAATTAGGAAAACACAAATTGGAGCGGGTTAAAACAATTAGATCAGGCAGGAACTAATTAAAGGAATATTGACTCACCGGGGTTTCTTCTATTTGTGTAGAGCACTCTAGCTGCAACTTCTGGAACTTCTTCTAGACAGACACTCTGGGGCCCCAGGGGTGCGTCGGGAGAGAAGCGTTGTAGTTTCAACGACGACTGCGGCGAAAAGAAGAGCTGTTGTTCCAATGACTGGCGCGGCGGGAAGAGGGCGCGCAACGGTCGCGCGTGTCTTATATGTCCTCGGCTCCGATGATTACGTGACATTCTAGAATCATCTTCTTGCCCCTCCCACCCCACCACCCCGATGTGTCGATAGGAGGGTATGAATGATATCGTTTTTTCGAAAAGGAACAAGCGACTTGGCACCTACCGTCCGATATAAAATAAACACGAATGGGTTTTCCGCGCAACCATCTCCCCCGCCCTTGAAGGATTTCCTTCAAAATTAACTAATACAACTAGAGCTAAGATCAACTAACAAAATAACTAACTAACGCTAAGATCACCTAAATTCAACCACAATTTTAATCTAGAAAGCTAATTTAAATTATGGAAGAGGTAGGGGGCACAAACGGACAACCGGACGCAAGTAAGACCCAACCGTGGTCTTAACGCGAGCTATCCTAACTACTCCGTCGGAACCGGGAAAGACCTCTTCGACAATTCCTAACGGCCAGTGGAGAGGCGGTGTATTCTCTTTGGTGAGCACAACTACAGTTCCTACAGCTAAAGGCTCAGTTGCTGTGTTCCATTTTTGCCGAGACTGCAAAGTATGCAAGTATTCCATCCTCCATCGTTTCCAAAACGATTGCACTAACCGATCTAATAATTTGTGGCGTGCGGAAATGCTAAGTCTGTTCTCATCCATATCTGCGGCTGGCAAATACTTTAAAGGCTTTAAAGGAGTTAGAGCCAGCGGTTCCGAGGGGTCACTAGACAACGTACGACAAAGTGGGCGACTATTCATTACGCATTCAATTTGAGCGAGCACCGTACTTAGCTCTTCGAAGGACAAAATTTGATCTCCTATTACTCGGTATAAATGACTCTTTAGACTCTTGATATTAGTCTCCCAATTGCCCCCAAAATGACTCGCGGCTGGGACGTTCAGAGACCACTCAATGCGGTTCTCGGCTAGAATGTGAGCAAACTCCGAATTATAAAACTTGCTAGCTAAAAGCTCATGTAGTTCCGATAGAATACGTTTTGCACCGACGTAGTTCGTACCGTTATCCGAATACAATCTACTTACAGGGCCACGGCGGGAAAGAAATCTTTTAAATGCACCCATACAGCCTGCTGTGCTTAGATCACCAACGAGTCCTATATGCACCGCTCGAGTAGTTAGACATACGAAAATGCAGACGTAAGCCTTTGTGGATCTTATACCACGCCCGCGAGTGAGCGTGACCTTAAACGGACCAGCGAAATCAGACCCGGTGTGCGTGACGGGCTTTACTGATTGTATTACTCTACAAGATCTAAGTTCCGCCATTTCTGGAAATGAGGCTTGGGGCGTGCCCGAAAGCAAGCTATACATCAGTGCACCCGATTGCGTATTAAACTACGTGCAGAAAGAATCCAATAATTCTGACGCAAAATCGACATCAACAAGTCGGGGCCAGCGTGCGAGTTCAATTTATGATGGTAATCGACTAATAAGTTCATGACATGGTCTTTACGCGGTAAAACAATAGGGTGCCGTTGGTCGAAACTTAATTGCTAGTTGGACAAGCGTCCACCTACCCTTATAATCCCATCCTGTAAAAATGGCTTAAGGCGTTGAAAGGCGCGACTGCAAGCTCTATTCGATTATAATCTTCTAGTTTCTTCAGAGAAGTGCGCACGTTGACGTTCACGCACTACTAGCGACTCAGCATAGTTGTAATCGGACGTAACGATATACGAACAAACACTACTTATCGACTTTTAAACTACAAAGGCTACACTGTAACGACAAAAATGATTTAAATATAACAAAGCGTATTGCTGTGGCGCGGCTAAACTATACTATTTTATTTTTAATTTTACGGAACACCAACAAGCTAAACAAACACTAAGGAAATACCAATATATAATTCTATCAACGACAAATTAATATTTAAATAATAAAACTATCCAATCACAAGTACGCAATTTCTAAGCGACTAAGCTATAATTATTAATAAGCGGTGAAACTATGCGATGAACGCTTCGGAACAACACTGCATATGGCTTGTTGCTCGCGAAGTCTCACTTCCTCCCGCCAATCAAGATTGGCCTCAGCAGGTCTATTCCGTAGCCTCCAGTGAGGCACGCTTTCTGTCGCAGCGGCTCGGTGTCTCCATGCGCCGCGACCGTGACCTCGATCCGCGCCGCGCGCGCTTCCGCTAACTAGATCGATTCGAGCACTGAATATGTCACCTGACGGGTTGCGGGGCGATCTAATCTTGCTAATAAAAGCCTTCGGCTGCGACGAAACTACAACAGGTTTACTAACAACAGACTCTAACGTCTTGCTTCTGGACCCTTCGCATAATTTATTACCCGAGCGCGGGATGTTCCCCTCCCCTATTTCCCGAAAATTGCGAGTTAATAATTCGGGAGGTTCGACAGCGATGGTGCAACAACAGGATGTTGCCGAAATGCTATCTATGATGGGGGCGGAGCCAAGGATAACATATCCCAATACGGTTTCCAGTGCGTAAGGCGCGGTATGCGAGGAGTTGCCCCTGACCTTATTGTTTAACAAAAGATGAGGGAAAAGCGATGCTCCAATGAGCATGTCTATGTTTCCAGAAACAGCGTAAGTGTCGTCCGCCAGAGTCAAATTCTTAAATTCAATCATTGCCGAGGTGTCAACCGAAACGGTTGGCGACCGTTCAGTGACCCTATCTACTACTAGTGCATTTATATCAAAGTTTACATTACGATCTATCCGAGAATAAAATTTTAAATTTATATATCCCTGGGTAGCTTTACTAGTACGTCCGATGCCTTTAACTACAGGACATGCAAGTGACCTATTTATTACTAAGCCTAAGCGCTGACAACATTGTCGCGTTATAAAGCTATTTTGGGCTCCGCTGTCCAGCAGTGCACGGACGCTTTGTTAGTTTCCACGCGAATCCCTAACCAAAATACGTGCCGTACCCAGTAACACGGTTGAAGGAGGTTGTGCTCCCATATTTGCCAATGAGCACAGAGCGACATCACCAGGTCGACTGCTAGAATCGTTGACCTTAGTAGGGGCGAATTCCTTGTCCGCTTTACTTGACGCCGCTATGTTGCTATTTTCAAAATGTAATAGCGTGTGATGTTTCCTGGCGCACTTGCTACATACGGAACTCGAATTGCATTTTGCAACTAAATGCTTAAGCAGTTCAAACATAGGTTGTTTGTCTTTACTAATTTATAACGCTCGCTTGGTGAATATTTACGAAAAGTCGCACAATTATATAAATTACCGTGTTTATCTTTACATACTATACAAGTATGCTGGAGTGATGTTGGCGTAGCGGTTACGTAAGTTAACGACCCTGCTATTTTAGATGGTTGAGTCTGTCTACGGTCGACGCACCTTTTAATCTCCTGTTTAACGTTCGGAGAGCGCTGCATCACCTTTATTTGATCTCGCACGAACGATGCTAATGAATGAAAGGAAGGCATCTCCGAGCTACGATGCTCCATTTCAAACGCACGCACGGTGTCGGGGTCTAATTTCTTTAATGCAACATGGAGAAACACCACGTCCATAAGATCATTAAATTTCAAATTCTTAAGTGCAGCCACCGATGCCACAAATTTATCTAGAAACTGCTCTAAGCCGTTGATGTTCGCGGATGATATAGGTTTAAGATCGAATATCTGGTTCAAATATTCGGAAGCTAACATTCTCCTATCTTCATATTTAGTTTTAAGCGTTTCGAATATTAATAAGTAATTGTTTGCTGTAGGTGTAAAACCAGAGCAGATCGACTGTGCCCTGCCACTAAGTTTACTAATTAAGTAATATAATTTTTCGGCGTCCGATAACGATGGGTTATTGTGTATATTGTTTTGAAAACTACTGAAGAAGAAGGGCCACGTCTTAATATCGCCATTGAATACCGGAATATCTATTGGCGGCAACCTAATCGAGTCACTTGGACGTACCTGTGTTTCCGGCTTTGCTTCGTTTTGAGATTGTAGGGATCTCGCAGTTCTTTTCACGCAACACAACATATCTTCGAATGCCAGCAGCGGTTGGTAGTTCACTATGTATTTCGGGTCGATTTGTAATTCCAAATGATTAATTTGGTCTAATATTCTCTCGTAATCTATCCGCAAAGAATCTATCGTTTCGATTTCATTCAAAAAGGTTTCCCGCACTGCTTCTATATTAATGTTCTTTATATAATCACTTATATTCTGCATACGCGAAAAGAGTATGTGCCTCTTGGCATAAAGCGTTTTAATTTTGATTTCACTTCCACTAACTGCCATTTTAAATTATTATAATAAAGTTATATTAATCACAATTAATCTCTCAACGCACAAACAATGAAGGATGGACACTCGGTATGCCGTATTACGTAATTAAATCGAACACCTGCGCAGCGAGTCGAGGTGACGCGTCATTTGCTAAACTCAATAATTTTATCAAGATTGTGGGTAAGCGTATCAAACGGTTCCTATTACACTGTTTCAATTATTTAATAGGCTTTAAATTTAATCAAATAAGAGCGCTATAAACGAATAATTCTGTTTGCGAGTACCTAATCAAAATTTAAATATAAACGAACACTATTTAAGTCTATTCCATAAATTAGAGTGCATTATCTAATTAATTAATTCAACAATTCGACCAAATCCTGCCGAAGTGACCATAAAATGGTGGAGCCACGTGTCTAAGGCTGCCGAAGTCTAATTCCCCGGTCGAACCTTAAACCTATTACGCGAAATATTAACTGCAGTGGACTGTATATGCGATTGCTTCTACGCTTACGTAAATGCGACTACTATAGCATGCGGTATAATGCACTTGCTCTTCCCTAAAACTAAAACTATTATTTTGCTAAGTCGATGAAAAGGAATCCTGCCTAATTAGGAAAACACAAATTGGAGCGGGTTAAACAATTAGATCAGGCAGGAACTAATTAAAGGAATATTGACTCACCGGGGTTTCTTCTATTTGTGTAGAGCACTATAGCTGCAACTTCTGGAACTTCTTCTAGACAGACACTCTGGGGCCCCAGGGGTGCGTCGGGAGAGAAGCGTTGTAGTTTCAACGACGACTGCGGCGAAAAGAAGAGCTGTTGTTCCAATGACTGGCGCGGCGGGAAGAGGGCGCGCAACGGTCGCGCGTGTCTTATATGTCCTCGGCTCCGATGATTACGTGACATTCTAGAATCATCTTCTTGCCCCTCCCACCCCACCACCCCGATGTGTCGATAGGAGGGTATGAATGATATCGTTTTTTCGAAAAGGAACAAGCGACTTGGCACCTACCGTCCGATATAAAATAAAAACGAATGGGTTTTCCGCGCAACCATCTCCCCCGCCCTTGAAGGATTTCATTCAAAATTAACTAATATAAATAGAGCTAAGATCAACTAACAAAATAACTAACTAACGCTAAGATCACCTAAATTCAACCACAATTTTAATCTAGAAAGCTAATTTAAATTATGGAAGAGGCAGGGGGCACAAACGGACAACCGGACGCAAGTAAGACCCAACCGTGGTCTTAACGCGAGCTATCCTAACTACTCCGTCGGAACCGGGAAAGACCTCTTCGACAATTCCTAACGGCCAGTGGAGAGGCGGTGTATTCTCTTTGGTGAGCACAACTACATCCTAAAACAAAAAACAAATGAACCGATTTCCATAAAACACGTCTAAGAAACGTCGCTAGAAAACCTGCTTTTAAATTAAAAAAAAACCGCTCCCTAGTCGATTCGCCCGTTTAAGAGCTACGGTGCCACAGACAAACACAGACAGACAAACAGACGGACACACATAGCGATCAAACTTAAAATACCCTCTTTTTCATCGAAGGTTAAACATATTAAAAAGATTCATATATCTAGATGTCTTTTAACCGTGACTAAACTAGTTAAAGCTTACCGTTTTTGAATAGTAATCCAGATTGAATCTGCGTTGACAACCACGAATTTGTTAGCAATTTTACTAGTTCATAACGTGCTTTGAGTGAAGGAAAACATTGTGAAAAAATATGTCTATGGAATTAAAATATTTTGAATAAAAAACACACCACGGACCAGTGTTGTGGACTAATAGAAATGAGAGAAAGCCCGTGCAATTTAAAGTGTTACACAATTCAATACAAAATGTTGGACTTATTATAAAAAGGTGTCATAGATGCGATTTCGTAGAATTAGCAAAGTTTAAATGTTTCAATTGGGAATTTTCTACGCAAACGCCTGTTGTTTTTGTTACGCACGAAGTTGCGTTACATACGTTTTACTTAGTTTTTTTTTTTTGTTTTCATAAGTTGTAACCACCGCCCTATTTTTTATTCATTCTTGTCGATGGCGAAGTACACGGCGATAATATCGGCATAAAAGAGTTTTATTTTCTCCTCAAATTAACAAGTAAACATGGTCAGCTTCGAGCCCGATTCCAGCGGCTATTGAGGATTTTCATCGAGAAATTATAATCTACTGAATATCTACGTGATTAGAGATTTACAACAAGTATATGCAACTTGGAACGTCCGGGGTCACCTTGAAGACGGAGACAAAGAAATTTTGAAGAAAACAAAAGGAAATAACCAGTGCAGTGTTTTTATTTTTTATTTCGTTATATTTAGTGATAATTTCTTAATAATTGTTCAATTTCCAGATATTATTATAATTTTCGCCTGTATCTCAAAATGACCGATGAGACGGAAGTAATTAAAAAAAGGGGCAAGTTTCAAAGGTCGATTAACGGCATTCAATAATTATCTCAGTGAATTAAAGGATACATTGAGCTCGTCTCAGGTTGGCGAACTGCAATTGCGCGTAAGTAAAATTGAATTATTATACGAACAGTACGATGAGGTTCAATTGAAATTGGAGTGTATAGTGGACGATATCAATAGTCAAATAAACGAGCGGAATGATTTCGAATCGACGTATTATAAAACTCTTTCGAAAGCTCACGAACTTATTCGACAAAATAAAAATAATGTTGAATGTTTAGGCAGTGAAAAAGATTTTTCACGTATTAACAATAATAAGCTTGTTAAATTGCCTACTATACAGCTTCCGAAATTTAGCGGGTCGTGTGACAACTGGCTTGCGTTTCACGATACTTTTTCTAGTTTAATACACTCAAATGATGATATCGATGATATCAACAAGTTTCATTATCTTCGCTCGTCGCTCGAAGGGACAGCCGCCGTCGTAATACAATCTATTGAATTTTCGGCGAGTAATTACGGGGCGGGGGCGGTGGCTTGAAATTTATTATGTGGACGTTTTAATAATAAACGTATTTTAATTCAAAACCATGTAACGGCATTATTTAACATTGAGGTAATTACTAAGGAATCGTCATTCATTTTAAAGCGCATGATAGACTCCGTGAGTAAAAATCTACGTGCACTTGAGTCATTAGGTGAACCCACAAATCACTGGGACACCTTACTCATCCACATTATTACTCAAAACTTAGATAGTAAGACATACCGGGAATGGGAAGAGTACAAAGGTCACTTAGATAATAACAAAATTATTTCATTTGCGTCATTTTTATCATTTATACAAAATCGTGCAGATCTATTAGAAACTTTGGAACTGTCTCGCAATCCTCAAATTAACCAAAATAAAAATAAAATTAAAAGCATGATGTCAGTCACTAAGACCCAAAATCGGTTAAATGAGAAAAGCGAGATGTCTCAGTTCAAGCCATGCCCTAACTGTAAGGCTGAGCACAGTCTAAATAATTGTTCAAAATTTCTAGGGCTTTCTTCTGAACAACGATTAGAATTATTACCGCAGTTTAAGGTTTGTTATAATTGTTTACGTTTTGGTCATTTTGCAAACCGTTGTAAGTCGAGTGGCTGTAAAGTGTGTAAAAGAAAGCACAATACTTTGATTCACGTTTCAGATATGAAGCTCAAGAAAACTCCCAATTTATCTTCTCGCCCTGAGGACAGTCCACTTTCTCTCCCTGGTACGTCGTGCGAAGATGAGCATATCGGTAATAATAATATCACTTTGTCTGCGCAAGTATCGACCTACCTGCGAAATAAAAATCAGGTACTTTTAGCCACTTCCCTTATAAAAATATACGGTCACAATAATAAGGAATACTTAGCTCGCGCTATTCTAGACAGCGGTAGTACTTCTTGCCTAATTACGGAAAGATTGAGTAAATTATTAGAGTTACCGATAGTTAATGTTAACGAATCTTTATTAGGAATTAATAACTCTAAGTCTTACATTGGCAAAATGTGTTGCGTGCCTATAAAGTCTTTGAACGAAAACTTTAATACTAATCTTTTCTGTTTCGTTTTGCCTCATATAACGGACGAAGTACCGAGTCAGGAAATACCTTTAAACGACATTAACATACCTAGTAACCTCTGTTTAGCAGATCCCCGCTTCCACACGCCATCGTCGGTGGATTTAATTATTGGTGCGGATGTTTTTTGGGACCTATTAGGGGTACGTAAAATTAGTTTAGGAAACGGAAAGCCGGTACTCTTTGAATCTAGGTTAGGATGGCTAGTCTCAGGCCCCTTAACTAATAATGGACAAGTACCGTATTCGATTTCTAACACTAAGTCGTTTTTAGTAAAACTAAATTTGAGGGAAAACGTCTCTTCGCACAATAATAATAACGATGATATTCAAAACCTATTGACGCGTTTTTGGCACCTAGAGGAGGTTTGCCATGAGTCATCAGTTCTTTCCGCGGAGGAGAAAATGTGCGAAGAACATTTTATTAAAAATACAACTCGTCTACAAGACGGTCGTTTCTGTGTGAGAATACCACTGAAACAATCACGTGATATTTTAGGCGGTTCCCTACAACGCGCCAAGCTTTGCCTCCGTTCTCTTGAGCGTAGGTTTAAGGGTCAACCCAAATTTAAAAATAATTATACTCAATTCATGTCAGAGTATCTAACACTAGGACACATGTCTGAATGTTCATTTGATCCACGGAGGTTGGCATATTTTATACCACACCATGGAGTGATTCGCGAAAGCAGCTTAACGACTAAGCTCAGAGTTGTTTTCAATGCGAGCTGTCCGACTACTTCCGGTATTTCATATAATAATTTGCAATTAGTGGGGCCCACTGTACAGGATGATCTGCTATCTATACTACTTAGATTCCGACGACATAAGTACGTGCTATCAGCAGACGTAGAAAAGATGTATAGACAGATCGTCGTACATCCTGATGACAGACCTCTCCAACAAATAATTTGGAGAAATGATCCATCAGAGCCCATGAAAGCGTACCAGTTAAACACCGTTACGTATGGCACAGCCAGCGCACCCTATCTCGCCACCAGATGTCTTAAGCAGATTGGTATGGATTGCAAGGACGATAAAATCTCCGAAATAATAATCCATGACTTCTACGTCGATGACCTATTAACGGGAGGGGACAGCATTCAAGATGCGCTGGACATACGTAACAAGGTGTCTTCTGAATTGGCCACAGCTGGTGTGAACCTCCGTAAGTGGAAATCAAATGAACCTCGAGTAATACTAAATAATAACAATTCATCGCTCGACTTAAATATTGGTTCTACGGAACCCTGTAAAACGTTAGGTCTCAGCTGGCGAATCGAGTCTGATGAACTGTATTTTTCGACGAGTGGAATCGTTTTAAATAATTTTACAAAACGTGGATTACTCTCGGTTATTTCACAAATCTTCGATCCACTGGGTCTTCTGACCCCATGCATAATTTCTATGAAAATTTTAATGCAAAAATTATGGTTACTTAAACTTACATGGGACGAACAGTTGCCTTCGGAAATAATTAAATTATGGCTTTCAATTGTAGAAAACTTATCATTTTTAAACAATTTAAGAATTCCACGCAGTGTTATCTGCAATCAATATATTAATGTAGACTTACATATTTTTAGTGACGCATCTCAAGTGGCTTACGGAGCGTGTCTGTATGTCCGTAGTTCCAATAATAAAAATAATGTGTTGGTGCGTTTACTTTCAGCCAAAAGTCGCGTAGCTCCCATAAGGCCGACTACAATACCACGGCTTGAGCTCTGCGCTGCACTTGTCGGTGACCGTCTCTATGAGAAGGTGATAAGTTCGCTTCGAATCCAAGTAAGATCAGTAATTTTTTGGTCAGATTCGACAATCGTTTTAGGTTGGTTGAAAAATGCTACCTAACAAATTACAACCTTTTGTTCGTAATCGAGTTGCCGAAATTTTGGAAAAAACAGGTTCATTTACTTGGCGACATGTTCCCACTGATCTCAATCCGGCAGACTATGTTTCCCGCGGTACGAACATAAATCAAATTCATAATCTTGATCTATGGTGGTCTGGTCCACAGTTTTTAAAGGGCGACATGTCTAGTTGGCCTGCTAACCCTATTATAAGTGATAAGCTACCAGAAACTCGCTCAGAGATTTCTTTAGTTGTTACCAATCAGAAAAAACCTTTAATTGACTTTGAGAGATTCTCTAATTTTATAAGATTACAACGTCTTATGGCCTACGTGTTAAGATTTATTAATATTTGTAAAAAGAAACCGGTACAAAGTAAATTTTTAAGTAACGACGAACTACATAATTCTTTAAATACTTTGATTAGATTGTCACAAATTGAGTCATTCAAGGAATATATGACCTTATATAATAACAAAAAATTGCCTTCAAAATGTACTATTTTGAAATTTAATCCTTTCCTAGACGAAAATAAAACAATGCTTGTCGGTGGTCGTTTAGGAAATGCATTATTTACTTATGAAAAGAAACATCCGATCATGTTACAGTCCACTAATCGTTTTACCAAATTATTGTTTAAGTATATGCATGTTAAGCTTTTACACGCCGGTCCTCGTCTACTATTAGCTTCAATTAGATATTTGTATTGGCCCATCGGAGGCCTCAAGTTAGCTAAATATTGTTATCGACAATGTTACTCATGTTGCCGTTATAAGGGAAGGGTTATAAATCCACTTATGGGCAATCTGCCTCAGGGTCGAGTGACTCCCGGCGGTTTTCCCTTCGAGAGCGTTGGCGTCCTATTATGTCCGCCAGTCGTCAAGGCCGTGGTTGCAAGCTTACGAAAGTGTATATTCTCATCTTCGTTTATTTTGCGACAAAGGCTGTACACGTCGAGTTAACAGGCGATCTAACAAGTAATAATTACTTATCAGCACTTCATCGATTCATTTCACGTCGCGGTAAACCGAAACACATATACTCCGACAACGGAACCTCATTCGTAGACGCATACAACGAAATCGGTCGTTTTATAAAAGACAATTGCAATTCACTGTCCGAGAATTTGGTTCAGGAAAATATAAATTTCCATTTCATTCCTCCGCAAGCCCCTCACTTTGGCGGTCTTTGGGAAGCAGGCGTTAAGTCAATAAAATATCATTTACGGAGAGTTTTAGGTAATTGTAACCTTACATACGAGGAATTAAACACCGTGCTGGTTCAAATTGAAGGTGTACTGAACTCTCGTCCGCTGACACCTCTCTCCACGGATCCTGATGACTTACTGCCATTAACCCCGGGACATTTCCTCATCGGCCGCCCCATCACCTCTCTTCCTTCTCAAAATTATGAAGAAGTCCCTAGCAGTAGACTGAGTCGATACCAACGCATCCAACAACTTCGTCAACATTTTTGGAGAAGATGGAGCAAGGAGTATATCTCAGAACTCCAGCAGAGATCAAAATGGCGTTCCAATGCTGACACTTTAAAGACGGGTGATCTTGTAGTCCTGAAGGAAGACAATTTACCGCCGCTCAAATGGCGACTGGGTTGAATTACAGCATTTCATCCCGGAGCCGACGGCATCAACCGCGTTGCCGATATCAGAACTGCCACCGGAATCGTCCGAAGACCTTTTTGCAAAATCTGCCTTTTACCTAACAACAAGGAATGCTAATTTTGTTGAAAGACAAGCCTTCAACGCCGGGGGGCATGTCTACGCAAACGCCTGTTGTTTTTGTTACGCACGAAGTTGCATTACATACGTTTTACTTAGTTTTTTTTTTGTTTTCATAAGTTGTAACCACCGCCCTATTTTTTATTTATTCTTGTCAATGGCGAAGTACACGGCGATAATATCGGCATAAAAGAGTTTTATTTTCTCCTCAAATTAACAAGTAAACAGGAATGTTCTACTTCAGTTTCGTGTATTTGTTTGTAACAACGTGTAGTTTGATATTAATTAACTTTTATATGCAGTTTATATAGTTAATTAATAGGATCTTAATGGTCTTGATATTGATTACATAATTCCTTTTATTACTTTAGAATTCTTTACTGAACGTATAAAACTTAGATTTTTTCTTATCGATGTTTTATATGTGTAAAGGTTACAAAACTTATACAAAGACCACCTGACGGTAAATGGAAGCTGAGGTAGTTAGACAGACACATACGTTACGAAGGGTGATCCAAAAGTAGTCATAATCGGTCATTTCCAGTGTACATAAAATAACATATTTTTGCTTGCTTATGTACCTACTAGATTCCCAGGAGGTATCATTTTCGTTAGTAAATTAATTTGAACACGAATCTTCGAAAAGATAACATCAAAATGGGGGAAAATGAGATTGGAACTGTCACCAAGTACCCCTGTTTAAAAAAAATGTCAATCAAATACTTACGTAGCGACTGTGTGGAAATATTGGAGGACTCTTCTCCTCCATATTTAACAGTTGCACGCTAGGAGTTTAAGCTGGGCAGAACATCCACGGAAGATGAACATCGCGAAGCACGCCAATTCACATCACTGACTGAAGGTAACGTAAAAAAAAGTTGAAGATGTCGTATAGGCATATCAAAAAGTAACTATTAGGCATATAACCGACCCCCCCGAACGGGTTCCCGTCTTGTCGTGGCTTAGTAGCCCCGTGGCTTGGTTACCCGCGGTGAACAAAGAGGAACCCATTTTGCTGCCCCGAGGTGAAGGGTCGGCCCAAAGTGGCAAATACGAGTGGGCTTGGCGAGCCCACTTCGGATGTGTGCTGGTGGGCTGCGGCAAGAGAGGTGTCCTCTCCCCATACCGCTGCAGCAGGGGTGGAGTCTCGGAGGAAGAAGAGTGTAGGTATAGTGATGCGCCACTCACCCTATCCTCCGCGACTCAAACAGGGCCGCACCGTTGATGCAGTGGTGGTTGGGCTGCGGGGGGAGAGCAGTGTCAGTACTACGAGGCGCCGCTCTCCCAACTCTCCGCAGAGGAATTTCGGTTAGCCGCGGAGCCATAGAACTGATCCGCCGCTGAGGTCAGGAAGGCTGGTGCTTCTGAGTGCTCATTTTTACTGGCCCAATGGCCTTCGCGTATGAGACACGAAGGCGTTCCTTGCGCAGGTGTGGTTGGAGGCCGTGGAGGAAAGCGCACCACGTGTCCTGTCGCCTTGCTTGAGAAGGAGGAAGGGGAGGATTAGTCCTCTTCCGAGGAGGCGCCACCATGGGGCGGCCGGCGCTGCTTGAGCCGCGGATGTGCGCGAAAACGTTTCCGGGGCCGTGGAACACCATGGGGTTTTAGTTTGTGTGAGAGTCCAACATTACCCGTCCTTGCCCCCACGAGGCGTGTACGCGTAGGCATTGCCCTATGTTAAAAAAGGCATATAGCCGAGATCACAGGAATCAAATCAAATTCAGACGATTGGGTAGTGATGGACGCTATTGGAGCTTTTTTGGAGGTTGTATAAATATGGACTAAATGCATTGACTTCTTAGAGGACTATGTAAAATAATATTATTTTTATAGCTATAAATCCCTTGTTTAATATTAATATATTAACATAACTTTTGGACCACTCCTCGTAGAAATGTATATCGACATATTTTGTTGACAATATATTAGGTTTTTTATTACTGATTTAACTATTGAGCTGGACTCATAACGTGGTCCCAGAGGAGTGGTGACATTCTGTCGTTAACAGTAAAAAGGGTTTCCTTTTTTATTTTATTAGATGTTGTCCAGAGGTGTGATTAAATAAAGTTATAAAAATGTTTAAACATAAGTTATTCAAATTGGTAAACAAATGCAAATATTGTCCACGAAAACAAAATGAGTTTATTTCGTACGGTAAATAAACCCGTTTAAACTCTTTTAACAAAAGAAGAAATTGAAGCGTAATATTGCTTAGCTCACTTTTCCACACAATTTTTTTATTTTGACACACATTTCCCGGAGTCATCATCATATTCTCGTGCATGGTAATTAGGGTTGCCAACCCTAATTATATAAAATAGTATCATACTATATAAGTGTTCCGAATACAATAATGCGAAAAAATATATAGTAGTGGAAACACACTACATATGTTCTAATAATAAATGACCATGGCGTCAGATAGTTAATAGGTTCAAAGTAGCAAAAATATTTCTTTAATCTTATTATTATTATTGGTTGCGCGGAAAATGAATACCCTCGCATTTTTGTTCTATTAGCTAGTAATTAGCCGGTATGTTCAATCAATTTTTCCTTCGGCTAAGGAGGTTAAGATATGTGGCGTCATTTTTGCATCCAATGAAAAAGCGCGCTCCGCTCAGATGAAAGTGGAGACGGCTAAGAAGGTCACTTGTAACGCAGTGTCATCAACCTCGAGGCCAAAGGTAGTCAGAAGACCCACCCCGGTAAGTGCTTTCCTATATACATTTAATAAGCTGTTTATTTTTCGTCCTATTGTGTCTTTTTTCTTGGCAGATCTTGTTTTGTTCCTGTATAAAGGTACCGGCTAAATAGAGTAAATTGAGTTATAGTAAGTGCATTGTCCAAACCCGGCCGCGTGCTACGTTCGTCATTTTGTTTTAGTTATAACTAATTACGCATATAAACTCCACCCTTTTGGTTCAATCTAGAACATCTACCTTTAATCTCGCATTCAAATCTCGGTATCATTATTCCCGAAATCGAACCCGGGACCCTATAGCTAACCATTTTGTGGTTCCTTTTCTCCGGATACAAAGAGCAACCTAGTCACGCTAACCATTTATTGAACATCCGTTTCCTGATTCGAACCCAGGAACCATTAGCGCCACCTATTATTTATATTAGTATTCTATGTGCTGCTATAACGTTCATCAGGTTGCGCCATAACTTTGTCAAAATATTGCTTGCACTTCTGCGAAGGTTATAGGCATAGCTGGACCCGGTAGGTGCGCTGTTCTAGAATCCAAATATCACCCTTGCGAAGATAGAACAGATCGCTAGTACATAATAATTAGAAATGTAATATTTTTTGCACACAATTTTCTTTAATTTTAAAGTTCATAGCCTCAAAATTAAGAGTAATAAATGTATTTATAGAAAACATACAGGCAAAAATAAGGTAGATTTATATGTATATATAGAAATAAGGTGCAAATGAGTATTAAATATCAAAACTTAAAATGTTCGATACACAAATGTAGTAAGGAGATGGATGGCACGTATGCTAAATAATAACTAAGAAATAAAAAAAGTAGACCTTGCGGGTTACCAACCTGCCAAGCGTGGCAAATAGCATTAATATCCCTCGTATGTTCAGCTTGTGAGGGGCTATAACGGAGAAAAGTACAAAATAATCTTCCTTTATTACATTTTTATTAAATTAATCAAACAAAAAAACCGCAAAACAAAAAAAAAATTAAAAAAAAACAAAAGATAAGATATGCATAAAGCAATTAATTTAGCAACTTGTTATTAGAAATCTATTAATGACGCGGTGTCTTTTAAAGAATGCCACTCAGGATATGCATATGTTAAATGCTATATTAAATACAAAAATGTTTGGCAACCCTAACTGCAAATAAAACTCCATTGTAACTGAAAGTCGTAGTAGCTGGTGATAAAATTTTACAGTACACGAGATAATACAATCCCTGCTGACACCAATTAAATTGTTTGTTACAACCTTAAATGTTGATTTACATAATGCTCAGTGGTAAGGGAAAACTCCACAAAAATCCGCAAGCCAGAAATATTAAAAACGAGTATATGCAAAGTATATTACACGTATTGGAACATAGTGGCAGATTATTTCCTGCTCCAAAAATCATACTTAGATATGAGAGGAGCTTAACTCAGTATTGAGGTGGAAATTGCAACGAAACAAATCGTTTGGTACTTGGAAAGACTACTAGGAATATTCCTAACTCGAGGTATTCACAATAGTTTTACAAAGTGGTCTTACTATTAAAACTATTGGGAATTTTCTTCAAAGTAGTCTTAATGGTAAGACTAATGGGAATTTCCTAGTGAGATCTTCCCTATAGTCTTACTAGTGAATCTTCGTAGGGTGTTTTATTCCAATTAGTCTTACCAAATAATTTTAGTAATTTACTGGGAATTTTTCACCAAGTAGACTTACACCTCAGATAATTATTAGTAGTTCTACTCTACAAAATAAACGAATTTTTTATTAGTACTGTAGTTTATTTTAAATTTTTATTATAATGGATTTCCGATATCCAAATTCTTTTATAATTATCGTCACAAGGAATAAATTGATGACTAAGAGACAGCTGTGGGCATACTTGCATCGGCCAGAAAAAAACCCCACTTTGGGGGTAAACACCGCAAAAGGTGTTTCTAGAAAGAGTTTCGAAGGCAGAAATTAAATGGGAACTGAATTCAAACAAATATTATAGGATTTTGAAGTCTGTGGTTGAATTTCATTTAAATCAAACTTTTGTTGATATTGGGGGTAAATGTAACTATTTGTAGTAGAACTAGGGTTGAGACATAGCACAGTATCATTTTCTTAAGAGTGGAAAATATGATAAAAATAAACTACTAAGTTAAATGGAATTTTTTATAAAAATCACAAGGACTTTTATTACACAATGAGCAAGAAAAATTTCAAGTGCTTATATGCCATCGAGGTATTGTTATATGAGTACAATTTAAATTAATTTTTTGAAATATTTTTCTACTGCACCAGTTGTGATGAATGAAATCGTATGAGGTTTTTTTATTTGTTAAGATTGTTTTGTTGTGCATGAAGAAGTCTTCAAGATTAGTTAATTAACATCCAGACTTGCCACAATTTTTTTCTGTTGGGAAATCTTAGTTTAAACAAAGCCTAACACAATTTTGATTATTTCAGGTTAACGGCACAAACTTACACCACCGCACATGATATCAAATATCTTTAAATAACCGTATCAATCGACCGTTACAATATCGATGTAAGACATTACCAGTAACTTTGGTTTCATACTCAATTTCATGGGGCTATTTCAACTAATCTATTGGATGCAAAAACCCCATGTTTAGTTTTTGGTGAGACAAGTGTAACTACGCCTATTATTTACTATAAACGAATTATCGGAATAAAAAGTACAATATTTTTTCTCCAAATATTATTTTTCGTTGTCGACTATCACAAACACAATCAATAACAGTCGAAAAACTGGTTGGGAATATTAATTTTTAATGTAAGTATTTTGCAACACATCCTTGACTCAGAAAATAAGAATGGCGGTTTCACAAAATGCTTTCCTGTTCACGAAGTTCCGTTCTTACTACCGACAGTTTATTAATTAATTAATCATTCCTTCTTCTGCTCATACATGTGGTTTTTTTGACAAATGCCATCTAAATACAGTCCCGATGCACTTAAATTATTTTGTACCGACCCAGTATTTGAACCTGATACCGAATATTAAGAGGTACACATACAGAAGTCAATAGAAGGAGTATAAGTGTACAAAATGTAAACTAGAACTTTCCTACAGCCTCTTGCAGGTTTCTCCTTCCCTATTACTTTTTCTATTCTTCTTCCCTATTACTGTTCCTAAAATAAAGTACTAGTACTAATAAAAGCTGAGAATTAACATTCTTTTTCATAGTGTAAGTTATACTTGGTAAAAAATCGCAATGGTCTTAACTGGGAATACACCACGCCACAAATAGTTTTTAGAAGTTTCCATGAGGAAATTCCTATTAGTCTTATATATATATATATATATATATATATATATATATATATATATATATATATATATATATATATATATATATATATAAGGGTTGAAGACTGCTGTCCAATGGTGTCCAATGGTGGAAGTGAGATAGTGAAATAATATCGTGCAATTTCTGCGCACACTCTCCGTACAATTTCCTGTAGAGTACGATAAGGATGGCTTAAAATAGGAGTACGATACTGCTGTATTTCGTATAGTAAGAGACAAATATTGAAGACCCTTTTTACTTTTAACAAGAGATCCCGTTTAATCCTTGGGGGCGACAAGGTATTTGCATTACTATGATCAATTAAGGGTAGTTAAAGATATCATCAGGCCTCAATAATCACTTACCATCACGTGAGTTGTACGCTGGTTTGACATCCTTAATTCCATAGAAAAGACTGAGCATCAAAACACTATCCGAAAACGCGTAATTCAAATTCCACCACTTTGTTAGTGAAGAGAAGCCTCATATAGCTGAGGGAGACCTTCTGCAAAGTCTCGAACGCTCCCACGATTTCTTTGGTGCTGCAGTTGCTCTTAGACGGCGGTTGTTCGTTCACTTACCATCAAGTCAGCCCACTCGTTTGCCTCATCTTCTGTAAAAAAATATACCAGTGTCGGTGCGTCAGCTCTGCACTCACCAACTTGCCTGACGAGTGTGGTAAGTATAAGCAGCGCTTGCAAGCAATGCTTCCCTGCTAACTCATTCTTGATCCCTCAAACTGAAACACGTTGCCATATAATGGAAGTATTAGGTACTTATGACCGAGACTAACTTTCGAAGACCATGTGAGCAAATTGCTCGAAGAGGGGAGGGTCAAGAGTACTCGGATACCTAGACGTGCATGTATGAAGAAGTTAATGAACCTGAAAGAAGCGAAAGAGGTATGTAAGGATCGTGACACTTGGCGATCTGTTCTCTCTGGCTACCCCGTTAGGGATTGTGCGTGACGATAAGTAAGTAAGTAAGTAAGTAAGGTACTTATGAGAATTTTGGTTAATCAGACTCCCAAACTGATAAGGATATCTACACTCTTGTTGTATATTCAAAATAAATGACTAATTTATGTCACCATTGCCATTACAACCTCTCACTTACTGCTGAACATATGCCTCACCTTTAGATTGCATAATAGACAGAACACCTGCTTTGCAAGCTAACTAATTCACTTCACTTGTTAATTTAAGTAGAACAAATCAGCTAAATATTCATGAAATAAGAAACTTTAATTAACTTTAATTAGTTACATTACCGAGACCATGGATGGTAAAATTAAGCTATAACGTTTCCAATTCCCAGTCGAAACATTAAAAGTTTGCTAACTCGCCAACTTACGCGTAAGAACAGTTTCTGAAAACACATTATCATTCAAATTTTGCAATAAATAGAAAATCAACTAACTTTGTGCCTATTTTAATGTATTATTTTAAACAAGTGAGGTAATAGGGTCATGCCGCAGGTAAATTATGGATGCAGCACGAATGAGTCGGTTGAAGGGACCACGCTCACAAAGACACCAAGGTAAGTGTAGAGAATCACTGACCCTAATTACTAAAAACGAGGCATTCTATCTTAGTTCTCAGACGTGACAATGCATCTGCATTTTGAATCTAAATCATGGTAAAAAAAACTGCTTGGTGCTAGGAATGGACATGAGGGAGGTACCCACCCAGATGAACTCCTAGACCAAAAAGAGGCCCCACCACTGAGTACATAATTTTATAAAAGCAAATGTAATATTGAAATAAAATTATTATTGTAAAATAATATTTTTTATAGGTCAGGATTACAAACGAGCACACATTCCACCTGATGGTAAGTTGTTGCTGTGGCCCATAGACATCTACATCTATCCTCGATCACAAATCAAAATGCAGAGGCGTTGTCACCCACAAGGACTAAGATGGAATGTCTCGTTTCCAGTAAAAATGGTCTCCGGTTCTCTACACTCACCATACGAAATACGGCAGTATTACGCCACTATTTTACGCTGGTATTCGGTGAGAGCGTGGTCCTTCCCTAGTCGAACCGACCCATTCGTGCTACAACCATATTACAAATATAAATGCAGCATGGTTCTACCATATATAAATATATATAGATAAGATCTCACATGTACATATCATCAAAAATGAAGCTTAAAATGTTGTCAGCTGTGTGGTGGAGCCACGCTACATCATTCATTATGACAGCTGCAGAAACAGGTCGCTCGACCAGGGAAGGACCAATGTCATTATGATCAACATAATAAATATAAACACTCACGCCTGTCACCCAGAGGGGTAGGCAGAGACTACGGACTTCCATTTGGCACGATCCTGACATACCTCTTTCGCCTCCTTTACATCCATATATCTACGCATACATGCTCGTCGGTTAAGGGTACTTCTAACGTGGCCCATTTTCAAAATATCGCCAATTTGGTCGATAACCTTTTTCCTAGGGCGTCCCTTCCCGACTCGGCAGTTCACATCTGCCATATAAATTTGCTTTGTCACTCTTTCCTCATTCATTCTTTCCACATGACCAAACCACCGAAGCATTCCTTTCTTAATCCTGGTCACAACATCGTCTTGCATACCACATTTATCTCTCATCACGCAATTTCTCACCCTGTCATTCAGATTCAACCCTAGCATATTCCTTAAAGACCGCATTTCTACAGCATTTATTCTACTTTCGTGCTTCTTCTGCCACACCCAGCTTTCACTACCATACATTAAAGTAGGAACTAACACAGCATTATGAATTACCACACGTGCCTGTTTTGACACATTCTGGTTCTTCATAATAGAGTGTAGTGCCCCATTCACTCTATTCCTTGCATTTACTCGTCGTTCTATATCCCTATCATATCTACCATCCCTGCTAAATACACGTCCCAAATACACAAACTCATCCACTTGCTCAATTAACTCTCCTTCTATTCTTATTTCACATACCGTTTTGCTTTCTTCTCTTTCAAAAACCATCACTTTCGTCTTACATGCGTTCACTTTCATTCTCCTTTCTTTTAATTTCCAGTTCATTAATGTAACCATCATTTGCAACTCAGCCGCCGATGACGCAAATATGACTTGATCATCGGCATACAAAAGGCATTTGACGGTTAACTCGCCCATTCTTAACCCACATTCTTCATCTTTCAAAGTTTGCAAACACCGGTCCATATATAGGTTGAACAGCCAAGGGGAAGCTACACAGCCCTGTCTGACACCTTTTTGGATGCCAAACCAGTCCGAGTAGACCCCATTGATCCTGACACAAGTACTAGAGTCCCTATAAGGAGATCTTAATGCCTGTAACAAACCAGCGCTCAACCCATATGAGTTCAGTGTTTGCCATAACACATTCCTGTCCACTCTGTCATAAGCCTTTTCCAAGTCCACGAATGCACAAAAAACTTTCTGGTTTTTAGCCAAAAACTTCTCCGCAATCATGCGCATGGAAAAGACTTGATCTGTACACCCCATTCCCTTTCTAAAACCCGCTTGCACATCCCAAATTTTCCCATCAGTTTCTTTCATAACTCTTTCAATTAACACCTTAGCATACAGTTTACCCACAATACTAAGCAAGCTGACACCGCAGTAGTTTTTGCAGTCCTGCTGTGACCCTTTTCCTTTATATATTGGTACTATAACTGCTTTTCACCAGTCATCCGGTACCCGTTTTAATTCCCAACATAAATTAAACAAGGTGTACAGCAGGCCTGCCACCACTCCCTCTCCAGCCCTTAGCATCTCGAGTGATACTCTATCATATACAGCTGCCTTACCTGCTTTCATGCTTTTCATTACTTTCATTATTTCATCTACACTTATCTCCATACCCCTTTCCACTTCTTTCGGAATTTCTAGTTCATTTAATTCAGACGACTCTTCACTCATAAATACGCTTTCAAAGTATTCCTTCTATCTGTTTAAATTCGAAACTTCATCATTCAGAATACATCCATTCTCGTCTCTTATAGCATTTATTATAGGCTGTTTTGTATTTCCCCTGGTTGTTCTTACGAGTTTCCAGAACATTTTTATGTGAGCCTGGAAATTACCAGATATCCTTCTATTATTTTTATCCGTTCTTTCTTTCTTTTTCCTTTCGACAACTTCTTTTACTCTCTTATTTAGACATCTAAATTCTGCCTTTTTTCTTTCAATCTCATCATCCATGCCAGAAGAATTACCAGCTTTGGTTGCTAGTAAATCTAACCATGCTTTCTTCTTTGATTCAACTTCCACCCGTACCTCATCATCCCACTGTAACGTATTACTTTTCCTTTTATTTGTTCTCTTACTAACACCACATACTTCGGTGACGGTATCCACCAAACCTTTCTTTATATTATTCCACACAGTATTCAAGTCTGAATCATTCATACACAACTCATTCAAACATCTAATATTTTCTCTCAGTCTACATTTATACTTCTCTTTCACATCTTTATCTTGTAACTTCTCTATTCTTGTACGCTGTAACGCAGTTGTAGACACAGATGTCTGATGCCGCCAACGCTTGAAAAGACCATTAATTCGACATAAGACCAAGTAATGATCCGTCCCTACGTTGGACCCCCGGTAAACCCTTGTATCTACGACTGCGCTCCTTATTCTTTCATCCATAATTACGAAATCTATCATGCTTCTATCATCACCTCTTTCCCATGTATACATGTGAATCTTCGTATGACGAAAAAAAGTATTCGTCACAAAAAGATTCTTTTCTACACATACGGTGAGGAGGTCTTCACCATTCTCATTTATACTTTCATCACCAAACGTTCCGAATATCCTTTCATAACCTGACCTCTTCACCCCAACCCTTCCATTAAAGTCTCCTAACATAATAATATTTTCATTTTCCTTACATTTTGTCAACACCATCCTTACATGACATGTCTGGGGCGTACACCCCTAGCAGGAACAGCTTCTTTAAGCCCACTTTCATTCGTATCCATAGCAGCCTCGGGCTTACACATTCATACTCTTTCACACATTGACCCATTCTTTCTGAAAGGATGAAACCGACTCCCTGGCATGCCCGTTCGGTCTCGTCTACACCAGGCCAATACGCGGTATACGTGCCATGTGCAGTGGCATCCTTTCCCTTTCGTTTCGTCTCATTCACACATAACACATCTATTCCTCTGTTATTCATCATTTCGCATACTTCATCCATCTTATCGTTCATTCCTCCACATACATTCAGCGTAGCCAGACGGGTTTCCGCAATCCACTTTTCGCCCCTCCGGGAGACAGAACGTGACGGGTGGCGAACCTCGTCGCCGGTTTTTCTCCCGGAGATTCTTCGCACCCCTGCCCCATTTAAGGGGCGCCGGGAACTCGGGGCCATTTCTTTTATTTCCTGAGTCATGGTGCGAACAAGGGGTGGTGGTAGATTTTACGCCGCTACCATACGGCGAGGAGCCGAGTCTATTTTTTCGGCTTTGTCGCTCGTTTAGCACCACCCGGGAGACACGTGTAGGGTGGGCCTAAGGTTAGGTGGTTGAAGCCTACGGACGCGAGCGACTCATCCCCCAACTATGGTTATGTTTAGCAGTGAATTTTGATAGACTACGATTTGATTCATTATACTCGTAGTCTATCAAAATTCACTGCTAAACATAGCCATAGTTGCCAGTCACAGGTTTCCGTTATTTTATAGTTATTAATAGAAAAACGCAATTATTCATCTCGTGGTTTGTATCATTTTGCTGCCTCTTACGACACTTACAGATTGACATGGAACCACTACTAAACCACTATTAGATATATTTTTTATTTATTTTTTCTAGACGGTTTACTGCTAGAAATATAATTTACCAGATACTTAATTGGTAATGTATAAGTACAGTGAACGTTGCATAAAAATGTCTATTTTTCTATAATTTTCACAAATTGAAATCTATAAAAAGTACATTCAAGACACAAAAACTCTCTGATCACACTCTTAATCTCATGGCTGTTAGACATGAGATGAAGCTGCAGTCGTCAGCAGATTTGAGAGCATACAGGCCACTGAACAGATAGATCTTCAAATGCATACGGTGGGATTTACGCAACTTAAATACAACCCGTATTGAAGAAGCGATTGCGCGAAAACAGGGCTCCAAAGAAGCCAACAAGAAGAAGCCAATTGAAGTACTTGCTTGAACTTGCAAGATAGAGCCAACTGTTAAAGCTGAAGACCGGGTGTGACAGCATGGTTTCCGGGACACCTGAGATTTTGAGTGGGATTAAGAGGTTCTATGGGCAGCTGTACACATCAACGTTGGAGCCACACGCAAGTGTGAGTAACGATCCAAGAGCAAGTCGTATCCAACACTATTTTGATGACATCGAGGACGTCAGTCTGCGTGAGATTGGAATAGCTCTGCAGCACCTTAAAAACGGCAAGGTCCTAGGCTAAGATGGAATTACAGCGGAGCTTCTGAAAGCGAATGTAACACCGGAACTTAGTTCTTCAGAAGCTTTTCAATTCCATCCTCCATGGTGGCACTACTCCCGAGGCGTGGAGCAGAAGTGCGGTGGTCTTAATCTTTAAGAAAGGCCACAACGCCCTCTTGAAGAACTACATACCGATTTTCCTTCTGAGCCGCGTTTTCATGCTGTGTTCGAGAGTTATTATGAATCGTCTCGCACGCAGACTCCACGACTTCCAGCCTCTCGAACAAACCGGTTTCCTAAAAGGCTTCAGTACCATAGACCACATACATATCCTTTTGTAGATTGTACAGAAGATCGATTAGTACAATCTGCCACTTTGCCTGCCGTATGTGGAGTATGAGAAAGCCTTTGATTCCATCGAAATATAGGTGGTGCTACAGTCCCTTTAGCATTACCAAGTTGATTGTCGGTATATCGAAGTGCTGAAGTGTCTGTATAGTAGGGTTACGATGTCTACTCGAGTACACAACCAGAGTACGAAACCTATCCAACTGCAGAGAGGTGAAAGACAAGGTAACGTTATATCCCCGAAACTCCTCACCGTTGCATTGGGAGACGTTTTCAAGCTAGTGGACTGGAAAGTATACGGTATTAAGATCCACGGTGATTACATCACTTACCCTCGATTAGCAGACGATATAGTCCTTATAGCAAAATCGCTGGAGGGCCTAAGAACTATGCTCAATGACCTCAATAGTGTCTCCCGACGGATAAGTCTTAAAATGAACGTGGAGAAAACAAAGATCATTTTAATGTCCATATCACACATATGCCGGTGATCGTTGGGAGCACTAATCTCAAAGTTGAGTTGAAAAATAGTCCGACCAGCCGGGCTAGCATGAGCCGGAGAGAATATATCCCCGGAGAGAGGATAGACAAGAGAGCATGGACAAGAGACAAAAATTATATCCCCCGATTATATCCACTGACAAGAGATAAAATTATCTTATCTCTATAGTATATCCCCGTTTGACATAACGAGTGGACATATATCTCCCCGTCCGTAGCATGGGGCTAAGGGAAAGAGAAAAAATTATCCCTTTTTGACATTTGAAAGGGACAATTTTATCCTCTTTCGCGGACGTGGGTTTAAGTTTATCTTCAAACCATTTTAATACAAAAAAGATGTCTCGAGCCTATTGCAACTACATTTTCGTGTCAGAAATTGAAAAACAGGAAAGAGAATTACTTCAGCGATCGATACGTGATCAGAATACTTAATCTATTGGAATTCTCCGACAACGAATTTCTACGCCAGTTTCGGATGCTTAAAGATTGTTTTGTATTTGTGTAAAGAACTCTATGAGGCTTTAAAGCCTATTAATTCTGTGGATGGACTACCAGTGCATATTGAAGTAAGCATCTATTACAACCACCTTGTCCAAGAAAGTCTCAATAGCTCAATGCCATGATTTAATTACATAGGTTGTGTCAACAATACCCAAGGCGAGTCCATGGTCAAGTCAAATTTAATGATAATAGAATCGGTCTATACTATATTTTAGGTAAGTATTATAACGTTTTAAAATAAAGTTATCAAACTTACAAAAGTTACTTAGTAAAGTTACAATTCAAAAGTTTAAATTAAGAAATATGTTAATTCTTTAGCAAAGCTTGCTAAATATACTATACTCATGATTATAAAATTATTTATTCCTTGTTTTGTTTGAAATCATTACATTTTTATTCTTCATGCTTCATCATTTTCAATTAAAATTAAATCTTTGTGACTTAGAGTAGACATCAATTTTGATGTATTTTGTAATTTTCTTATAATGGCAGTAATTGCGGGAATAATTTTTTTTAATTTATTCAAGAGGTTACACCACCTCCAAAGGGTTTGTATTGTCCAGTTTCACAATTGGCTTAATTCTAAACACATATTTTTTAATAAATGCTATCACAAGCGAAGTAATACCTGCGATTTGATACAAGCAATATATTTAACTTAAATATTATACTAAAGAAAATAAAGAAGGAATTAGAATAATAGAAAAAATAAAAACAAGGCAAAAATACGCTTAAAATAAATATAACAAATATTATAAATGACATATTGTTTAACAAAAATTATGAACAGTTTAGCAATATAATAAACAAAAGGTAAAAGAAAATATAAGTTAATGTAAATCTACTTAATCTTAAAACTAGTTTATAGCTAGTATAGTTTATAGCTTTATACTATAGTATACTATCTATGCGAGGGGATAAGTTTATCTACTGTCGATATTATATCCACCATGGGCCCATGCTCGCAGGGTGGATAAAGCATTGACATAGGGATAAGACAATTTTATCCCTTGTCAGTGGATATAATCGGTGGTTAAAATTTTTATCCCCTGCTCATGCTAGCCCGGCTGGTAAGTCCAATTTCGACCGAATGGTAAATCGACGGCTTCAACTCGCCAGGGCAGCGTTCGGGAAATTACGACATATCTTCTCGTCAGGTATACCTCAATCTCTAAAATCTAGATTGTACAATCAGTGCGTGTTGCTAGTGATGACTTACGGATCTGAGACGTGGTCCTTCACTGCTGGCCGTATGAGGACGCTCAAGGTTGCTCAGCGAGCTGTGTAAAGGGCTATGCTCGACGTTTATGTGCGTGATAAACTTAGAAAAGGGGACACCCGCAGTAAAACCAGAGTGACCGTCATAGCCCAACGGATTAGTAAGCTGAAGTTGCAATGGGCCGGCCATATAGCTCGAAAAACCGACAACCAATGCGAAAAAAGGTTCTCGAGCCTTGTACAGGTAGGCGTAGTGTAGGGCGACCCCCCCACTAGATAGAGTGACGACCTGGTAAGACCTGCAGGAATTTGATGAATGTAGGTGGTTCATGACCGTGCTTCGTGGCACTCCTTGGGGGAGGCATATGTACAGCAGTGGACTTGTCAAGGGCTGTAATGAAGATGATGACGATGATAAAAAGTAAAGAAATATTATACAAGAAGGTTGTTTGTTACATTGAATGTATATATGATTAATTTACGATTAATTGCTGTTAAAGTTTCCATTCTTAGGAACTCCTGAATACAGTCAGTACAAAGAACAAACATTTTATAATAAAACTAGAGGTAAATTACACCATAATACAACAATACACAATAATCATAAGCTTGATTTGATCCTAGTATTAGTCATTGAGTCATGAGAAAAGATTATTGTATTTCACGTATTTATTTCTTATATTATATAGAGTTGTACTATTTACTACATTATTTGAAAAGTAGCACGCTGTATTGCACGGTGGTTTTATAAGTATGGTAAGGGGATATAGTAAGTCAGCTCAAATTCTAATTTCGTCCCCACTTGCCCGCGCGTCGTATGCTATGTACCGACATGTTTGTAATCACTAATACTGTAAGTAGAAAGGTCGTTAGACACTTATTTCATTTGGTTTATCATATTTATGCCTGTGTCTTAACGCCAAGCCAGTCCCTTCTTATTTTTATTACGGTTATTTCCCATTTAAATTTTACGTCGTCCTGTTGCGTAATGTATATTCTGATCGTAAGCGACACAACATCCCCCTTCAAAGGCCGAAGCGAAGTGACCGTGCGGCAGGAATCACGCTTCAAGAGGCCGATAGTTAAGGTAATTTCTTTTTACAGTGAAATTAATGGTATTTAAAAAAAGTAAATAACATAAGCACTGCTTTATAGTTAGTTCAGTTAGTATGAAAAGTTTCATGATCTTATTTAAAGTACTTTATGAATAACAGCGGTTTATTGTTTATTTCGGAGGTAACTTTGGATTTTTTTTCTATCGAGAAAATTTTACGAAATCGTGTTTTTGTCTAACATAATCCTTAATATTAATAAATGAATGAATGAATATACTTTTATTGTACACCATAAACAAATATACAGTTAACAAAACACAAAAATGTTTATAATATTATGTAAGTACAATTTGGCGGCCTTATCGCTACATAGCGATCTCTTCCAGGCAACCAGAGGTGTAAGGATTAGAACAGTGAGAACTAGGTAGGTGGTGCAATATAAATATACATAATATAATAGCGATTTATAGACAATACATGCAATAAAATAACATACAAATAACTGATACATGAAATTATATAAATTGCTAAAATATAATAAAAATAAAGTAAAACATATGTAAATATAAATATACATACATACATATATATAAATATATAAACAAACTTACACATTTACCCAAATATATATATATATATATATATATATATATATATATATATATATATACATAAAAAAAATAATAATCCTCAACTTTACCACATATTTATTTCAAAATTAATGCTGCAATATTTTCGGCATAACGAATGATCTTGCTAAGCCATTTGAGATTATATTTCCCCTTAAAAACCATAATATTCACCTACTATATACTATAAATATGACGGAAAAAGTAGGATTATTTTTAGCACGTTTTTATTAAATCACTTTTTTGTTGATTTCTCGTTGTGGATGGAATTTTGTAATTGATTCAACACTAATTTTTTGTTGGGCTGGAAACTTGAAATTATATAGATCAAAGTCGGATGACAATGCTAGTCAATGCAAATGAAAACGTTGTCAAAAATTAATTTTTCTTTGTTCATTTTTCATTTTTTATCAATGTAAATGAGGGCTTAATGCAAAAAAACCCTGAATGGCTCTCTTAGGGTTTTTTAAAGACATTTCATTTTATTTCACACATATGTGAGCCATGTTAGCTTAAAGTCACAGCCTATATGCGTCGCACTGCAGGGCACAGGCCTCCGACCATTTATGAGAGGGTTTTAGGGTAAGGAATTGTCCACCTCGCTGCCTCAATGCGTGTTGGCGAACTTTACATGTCTTCGAAATATTTTTTTCTTATTTCTCTGACATACAGATTTCCTTCACCACCGAGCACGTGGTAAATCAGCACTTAATCACAATCACATTACAAGGATGTCAAACATTGCGTTAACAAGATATATACACGTTTAACCTCACCACACCTTATCCCTCACCAGGCTTTTGCCCGCCTGTGTATTTTGTAGTGACCATATTTTCTACGTTGAATGCTTGTGCCCGTAAGAACATAATTATTAAAATATTTAAGTAACTAAAGACACAAAAAGTTATGTTGACACACATTAGGCCCCGGGTAAAAAAGTTGACAGTCATTGGGCGGATGTAGATAGACGTGAAAACTAAATATGATATAACAGTGTTTTTTTCTGTTTAAAAATTAAAATCGTTAACATTAGTCTGGTTTTCATATCCATCGGCACAAGAGTTAAGAATATACATTTGATTATGATGGGCTGCTTCCAGTTCAAAATATAAATAGAGCTAAAGGGATATTATATCATTATACACTAGTATTATAGCATGTTGGTTGGTTTTATCCATCCAAAAAGCGTCCAACACACATGATTAATCATACGCGCAACACGTCGTACTTATAGCTACTGATATAATGTTAATATTAACATGTCGGTGTAGCGAGCGCATAAGATTTACTCTTAAAAACGCACAACACAGCTAAATTTTTTACTTAAAAAACAAAATTATAACATTACATAAAATATAGGTTATGGCTTAAGAACTTTATTCTCATTAATAATACAAAATGCACTTAACATTAGAACATAAAAATTAATAAGTAATAACAATATCTGATTAAACGCAGAAGTCGTGGGTGGTACATTACAAATACAGTTAAAAACAAACACAGCGTCAGAGAAAGATGCAATCACAGATATAAAGTTGAACTACGCTCAAATACGAGTAACTTAACAAACCATTTGAGGCTGCACAAAGTTTGAGTAGCAAAGTACTTAACAGCATCAGCGAGTCATCGACTACAAACTTCGTGTTAGCTTTGCTCTTTAACGTTGTAAAAGCACACTAGTTTATATCGCGAAGAACTTGACTCCACTAATATTTTACTGTACATAGCGTATGAGGACGCTCAAGGTCGCTCAGCGAGCTATGGAGAGGGCTATGCTCGGAGTTTCTCTGCGTGATAGACTCAGAAATGAGGATATCCGCAGTAAAACCAGAGTGACCGACATAGCCCAACGGATTAGTAAACTGAAGTGGCAATGGGCCGGCCATATAGCTCGAAGAACCGATAACCGATGGGGAAGAAAGGTTCTCGAGTGGCAGCCTCGTACCGGTAGGCGTAGTGTAGGGCGACCCCCCACTAGATGGAGTGACGACCTGGTAAGATATGCAGGAAGTCGATGGATGCAGGTGGCTCAGGACCGTGCTTTGTGGCATTACTTGGGGGAGGCCTATGTTCAGCAGTGGACTTGTGAAGGGCTGTAATGATGATGATGATGATGATGACATAGCGACACGCCTGTAATCCTTGAAAGGGTAGGTAGAGTCTAAAGGGTCAAAGCGCTTAGGTGTAAAATTGTAAAAATGTGATAGGTAAATAGCCAATCACCTACTCAGTCACAAACCTAACATTTCATTAGTCTCTTCGACATACAAGACAAAAAACACGATGCGCTCGTCTTTTTTGTTATAAGTCTTACATAAAAATTATACCTATGAGTCCCACTGCTTTTTTAGTGTTTTGTTGTTTTGAGGTGCTATTTTACGCCACTAATCTGAGAGAGCGTGATCCGTCCCCTGTCAATCCGACCCGACCTTAATATAGCTGCAGCATGGCTATACCATATAAATTGAAAAAATGGTTTGCTTCGACTTTCGTATTACGTACAGAAAACGAGTTAAAAAAGTTGGCGTCTGCATTTCCGTCCTATTTGTGCAACTTTAAGAGTAAATCGGATTTTGTTTCGTTAAGACAGTGCGATTTACAATGTAGGTACATCACCACTTACCACCAGGTGGGGTTTTAGTTATTTACAGGCTTATAATAAATTAAAAAATATAAAGGCTTTTATTTAAAAATAATATATAATCGAATTGAGTTTTTGTTATTTCATTACATCTTTAAGCTGTTTTAGCTGATTTCTGGAGTACTTCAAAAATACATTCTTTAACCAGTAATGAAGTAATACATATTGTTGAACGAATATTTTGGTCATAGATTTTGGAGAGTAATTGCTTTACATGCACTCTGTATGCCGGAAGTTAATGGCTTCTGGTCAGAGACCGGCAAATTAATATATTGTTAGTGGTTTCCAAAGCTGAGCTGACTCAGCAACAATGGGTTTTAATTGTAAATATTATGCTTAAGATTTAATACCACCTACATAACTATACGTTTTTGTTCCTAAAATCAAGTGGTATTTTTTATAAATGTTAACTTTTATACGAAGGTAAAAGTTAAAAAGTAAAGTACTGGTAACAGCTCATATGCGACCAATAACTAGACTTTTCGTATTTCTAAGAGGGCTTTAAAGCAAACACGTGGTAAAATTTAAAATTTTGTGCAACCGACTTCTTTATAAATAAAATAAGAACACCATCAATGTAGTCGAAGTCAATATTCGAAGTCTATTCTAAGTCGAATTATTAAGGATACCTCAAAAACTACTAGTCAGATTTTGCCCAAATTTATACGGGATCACAAAAAAAAAACACCAGCTTTCAAATATAAAAATGTCGTCAAATTCAGAGACAAAAAAAGTTATGGGGTAACATAACATACATCAAAAACACAATTGGGAACCTCCCAATTTTAAGTCGGTTAAAAAGAGTTCGTTGCCCTGATTAACGAGCAGATTTTAATAAATAACTGTTTTTTTTTAGAATAGGGTGACAAACGAGCACGCAGTCCACCTGATGGTAAGTGGTTGGGGACATAGCTACATTTAACCTCCATTGCGAATCAAAATGCAGATGCGTCAAATAAAAAGGGTCTCCGGTTTTCTACACTCACCATACGAAACACAGCAGCATTAACCTACTATTTGACGCTGGTATTCTGTGAGAGCGTGGTCCTTCCAAGGTCGAGCCGACCCATTCGTGCTACAACTTTATTACTTATATAGCTGCAGCATGGCTCTGCCACGTAAAACGTGTTATTTATATGTCTAAAGATACAATAATAAATGGATACGTTACTTTCAGTGTTGCACTTGATTGGTTTTATAAGGAAATTACTCCTTATAATATAAAAATACTATTTGTGTTGAAACAGTAATAACAATGTTCTCCAGATCGAGTTTCGGTCACGATGGACACTCCTAACAGGAATTAACCATCTGCGCAGGACAGGATTATAGTGCCTAAGTGTATGCGCAAGCACAAATAATCCTACAGGACCGGAAAGCGATCAGCGGCCAGGCCTACGGCATTACGTGCTTTCCAAAGCACCAGGACGAAAATACCGCCAACATCGTGACTTCTGGCTGCTACTGAGGATTTCTTCACGGAAAAACCCCATGACTGATTTTGGACCAACCCGGGATTCGAACCCTTAAAGTCCTCATGATCAGCACCCGCTTTTACAACCAGTAGGCCAACGAGGCAGTTAAGACAGTTGAAATAGTAGTGTGTTTTATAAAATATAGTGAAATAGGCCCAAAATAATGAACTTAAAACAAATATATATTAACAAAGATTTTATGCGAAGGAAGTCCCGCGACTTCCTTCCGTCCATCAATCAGCATCAGTGAACCCCAACAAACTTATTAATATATTTACTATACTTTTACTCATATGTAAACGTACCAATGAGCTTCACCTTCGATACCTCTCTATACTACGTCGCTTTGCATTTTATTGAAAACGTTTACCTTGCCACGTAAATTATTCAAATAGGAGTGCTTTCTTGGCGCTTGACTTTCCGCAGTAAACCGTTAAAATAGAAATTCCTCCAAATTGATAAGTCGATCCCCTTGCAGTAATCTTCTTTTAAGTCTATCGTTACTGTACAACGTTTTTATTATAAGCCTTTTTGTTGAAGTTAGTGTAACAAAATATAAGAATCTAATGGAAAAGATAATTTGTTTTATATGCCAAAAAATTTTACAAAAAATTACGAGAATAACTGTGTTTTTAATTTTTTTCTATTTCCAAAACTGACCGAGATATAAAGGCGCAAAGTTAATATTTTCGGCCTAAGCCGCGGGCCGAGAGCGACATCGTTGATGACGTCTCGATTTCCATCTTCCTGCGAGCGACCCGACGAGCAGTTAGAAAATCAAAACATCTATTCAAATGTGCCCGTCGCGCGCGGATCTACTTGCTATCTATTTTTAACAAGAAACGTTATAGAACATGACACCATCTATTAAATATTTTGCTGTGTCTCAATGTAAAAATACGACCACAAAAACACCAGAAAAGGTTTTTTTAATGTGCCTAGAAACCCTACCATCAGAAAAAAATGGACAAATGTTATGAGAAGAGCACTTCCTTTAGGACCAAACACGGTAGCATATTGTTGTGAGGATCATTTGGATGTAAGTATTCAAATAATAATAACCGTCACTTCATAGCTCTTGGTTAGTGCTAGTAAATGTTTTTTTATTATGCATGTAGGTACCTACTCGAGTCACAGTGTTTAAGTAACTAACGATTCATTGAACCTTTCCACAATGATCAATATAATTTCAAGAAGAAACAATACCTAAGTAATACCTACATATTTAACTAAAACTACTTCAGTGTAAATAAACATCCAAACTTGAGTAAAGTAAAGACCTATGTTTGCAGCAAATTTTAAAATGTTTATAATGTTAACAAACGTTTTTATATTTTTACGATATTTCGAGCAAAAACTAAATACACCGCAGAGCTGTTCAACTTGCATACTTTGCGGGCCGCAAATAATTAGCACACAACATTATTAAAGAGCACTTAAATTTTTTTCGTGTTTTTATGTGTTACATAGTTGGTTCATATTTTAAATATCAATATTTAATATGGAATACAAATTACGAGGTTGCTTACTTTTTATAGACTTTAAATAAGTTTGTATTTTGCTCTAGGTCGAAAACGATATGGAAAACTACGTGAAGTACAAACTAGTTGGTGGTCCCCTCAAAATTAAAAAAGATGTTTTGCCTTACAAGTTTGCTTGAGAAAATCGGTATACAGAAAAACTAAAAGGTGTTTACTATCAAAACTAAATGCCAAATCTAGGTCAGAAACAGTTGCACATGCGATTGCCACTACTTCACAAGAAATTGAGCATAGATATGTTGTCGATCCCGTTACTACTCTAGATAATAATATTGACATTGATCCCTTGCATTTTAATCATAATAATAATGCAACCCTTTTTTCTATTAATATTGAAAACATCTGATTTTTAGATAGAATCATATTTTTATACATCGAAGGTATATTTGTATTTTGTAGTAAATTTCTTTATAAACAACAGAAAAATTTTTAACCATACAAACCACAAATGGTCAGGGTGCACTTAAGAAGAATAAGAAAATAAAATTAGTTAGAAGCAGATAGTAAGTGATAGGTAAGGAATGTTTACGTGTTTTTGTTATACCTACATAATATATTCTTATCATTAGTAAATGAAACCCAGAAGTATTAATGTAATAATGGGTACCTAGGTTATAAAAATATTATCTTATTCTTATGCGCATTTCATAAAATCTTTGTTTCTTAGAAAATATTCCGCCACCATCATGTCACGGACTATTGGAAGGTTGTCAGATTGACCCTTTTGAAACCCTTCTTCCATCATTAAATACTTAAAAACACCAGAGTGAACAAGGGAAAACAACTCACCCGCGAAATATTACTCCAAATGTATGATTGGCGCGCTGGAACGGTATGGCGGCGCGGCTGCATGAAAATGATGACGTCACGCGCTACTCGCGGGCACGGGCGAAATTTTAAAAATATAGTATAATTTTAATAATGATAGGACGGAACGTCCCTTGAGCAATAAAAGTGGTCTCCAGTTCTTGTCGTTCTCATCATACGAAATACTTACATTTTGTGCATCGTGTTTCATCCTGGTCGAGCCAGCCTAATAGTGTTGGTTCTTCTTTCTGTAAAAGTATCACCCTTACTTTTACACGTACACACAGTCACGTTAATCCATCTGACGACAAGTGAATGCGACGGCCCATAAATACATCTATATTTAGTCAAGAACCAAAATGAAGATGCATTGTCACCCGTGAGGACTAAGATGCATTGCCTCTTTAACTGTAAAATGTTGTTGTTCCCACGGTTGCGCTTGTTATCCGCAGTGAGCATACGCGGCACCCATCTTGCCGACAGCTTTCTCATACTCAAAATTTCGTGTAGGATATGTGTCACGCGGTCTTTTCAGATGCCTACTATCTCAGCTAATTAACGCACCTCCAATCGGCGGTCTGCCAAAACAAGATCGTGGATTTTCGTCACGTTATCCTGCATGGTTGCTGTTTTCGGGGCACCTGGGCGTGACTCATCATAAACTGACGTGCGACCACGTTGAAATTTGTTGAACCAATTTTTGATGCTCGCTATCGAAGGAGAAGCGTCCCCATACTCTGCATCCAAGCGCTCTTCGATTTCACTGCCTGATTTTCCTTCCAAAAGCAAGAATTGAATCACCGACCGATATTGCTCCTTTTCCATGTTTTTGAAACGGACACGCTTGCTTTCACACACCCTCAAAACAGAACTACAAGCCTGATCCGGCTGAAATTAGAGATGTTAACAGGGCGAGAGCGAGACAGATGTATGTGGGAGGGAAATGGAAGATTGATAAACACTGACCTCTATATATACAAGTATGCTGGACTGGCTATACCATAGAAAATGACTGTTCCAATTTGAAGCGCCGCTAAAGGATGTCTTGAAAAATAAAATTGACATAATTTGCCAAAGTCCGTTGTCATATTTAAATTGTCTTATTTAATAAATCTGTATTTTGAACTTTTAATCTAAAAAAAAGAAAGTATTTTATGTTGTTTGATTGTGTATAATATTAGTTACATAATAAGAATTATTTTTATTAATAATGAGAGTGTGCGTAATCTGTAAAACTCGTTACCAAAAGGGAAGTGGTATAACATTTCACAAGTAAGTGAATTTGCAGCTAATATGAACCAAATTAAAACTATTTAATAATATATGTACTTAAAAATGTGTTGCTAATCTTAATATCATATATACCAACATCTTCTGCTGTATATTACTGAGTTTTGATAAACAATAAAATTCAATAGGGTTGTCGAGTTCCTTGTCTATAATACTTATCGATGTTCTTTCCTACACATATCTGTTAACAAACAAAGTCGCCAACAACAGACGATTATCAAATATTTATTAATTAACAAGTTCCCAAGTGAAACTAGATTAAAATTATGGCTTAAAAGCATAGATATTGTGAATTGGCGTCCGAAACAAAATGATCATATTTGTTCCAAACATTTCACAGACGCCTGTTTTGTTAGACATGAGAACTGCACCACTTTGAAAAGGTGCAGTATACCGACAATATTTTCTGCTAGTACCAGTACCAGTAAGTATAAAAGTATTAGATTATTATTTCGAATGTTTTTTTTATTTCTTCTTTTCTCATTTTTCACCAAACTCAAGGGCCATAGCCAAGTGTCGAAAGGTTACCGGATGATGTCGAGCCATGTTGTATGTGTTTTAGTGGGCTGCGGCTAGAGGATATTCCTCTCCCTGTACCGCCGTAGTCGAGGAGGAGTCGTAAGGGAAGTGGTATGGTGATTGGCAACGCGCTATTCGACTATCTATCGCGACTTTGGTGAGGCTGCACCACTTGATGCTTCCAAGTGATAGTTTTCCCTGGCTCCATTCACATATAGGGCTCGGGCTAGTCCATAGGAGTGGAGTCGGTGGAGTTAGAGAACGCGAAGGGCAGTGTGGCTTATTTCTGGTGCGCCTTACCTGAGAATGAAAACGGGGGAGAAGTCAGCAACTAAGGAGGGGCTGCCATTGGGCGGCATTATTTACACTTACGGAAAATTATATGGACCTCAAATCTTGGGTTGCGTTTTACAACAGTTGTGTTCTGATTTAAGTTGGTTTACTTGTTTGAATGAATAAACTCTACCACCAACTACCAACTCTGGAGTAACAATAGCCAGTATTGGCTTCTCAACGTTTGTGTTACAAAACGCAAAATGAAGTTATCTTGGTGTAAGACCAAAGAGTAAAATTATTCGAGGGTTAGTTACTCTGGTTTAACATAGTATTTGGTCGAATCCATCCTTAATACACGGTTAAATAACCGTGTAATAATGTTTTGGTATTCTTTAATATAATGTTGTCCTTAGTTCTTAGACAATTTCATCCGAAGAGCTCGTATCTCTATAAATGTTTCCTCAGTTTAAGATCTTTGTAAAATATTTAGAGACGATACCAGGAGACCCGACGGTATGGGTTTGGTTGCTTGAGGGAGAGAGAGAGAGAGAGAGAGAGAGAGAGAGAGAGAGAGAGAGAGAGAGAGAGATAAAGCTTTAGTGTGGGATACTACTTGCGAACCTTTGACAGCATCCCATCTCAGGGGTACCTCGTCCAAAGCAGAGGTGGCATTAGAGGCAACTGAACTAAGTAAATAGCCCAGAATATCCAGAAGATGAGTACATATTTATGCAATTTGATGTAGAGACTATTGCTCCGTAGGGTGCACGTGCGGTGTAGTTCCTAAAAAACTGTATATGCGACTGATTTTCGCTGCTTGTAATAAGAAGTTGTTTAGTTTGTTGTTTCCTCGCTTGAAGGCTAAGTATAGCTATTCAGAGAGGACACGTAACCAGCATTCTTGGGACGATACCACAGAAAGTAGGACTGTATGATAATTTCTGTTATTTTTTTAATATTGTTATTTTAATTTCGAAAATGTCGTTGTAAATAACTGATAACAATGTATTCAAAGTTTATATTTTTTATATTATTTTGCTAGCTCGTAAACGGCGCAATGCTGCCGCAGAAGAAGTAATTGACGACATATCGTTAAAAATGTGGAACAGTTATATTGTATAATTATGAATGATAATACAATCATTGAAATAGAATGATTTTCTTTAACTTTCAAATAAATAGTCAATATAATACGCACGCCACCTAATGTCAGTTAATTTTACCATGCGTATAACCTTCGCACAAGCGCAAACAATAAGTTGACTAAGTTTTACCGCAATCTGATGAACTAAATAGAATCGTAGAATGTTTGTACATTCATCAAACATAAATTTTTATATATTAGAAAATATTTTACTGTCTATAGACAGACCTATAGTTGATTAGAATAGGCGTTATTATAGCAGCTGATTTGTTTTTTATAATACTAGAACTAAATGAACGGTTGACGATAAATTATTTTAGAAATTATGTTTTTATTTTTATTTTGTGTAGTTAGTTTAATCTTAATAATTTTTTAGTTGAATGGTCTAAGGGCTACGATGGCTATCCGAGTACAGAGCCGGAGTACAAAACTAATCCAACTGTAGAGATGTGTAAGACAGGGTAACGTAACATCCCTGAAATACTTTACCGCTGCATTGGAAGACGTTTTCAAGCTACTGGACTGGAAAGGATACGGTATGAACGTCAATGGCGTGTACATCACTCACCTTTGATTTGCCGACAATATAGTCCTTATGGCAGAATCGCTGGAGGACCTACGCACTATGTTCAGTGACCTCAATAGTGTCTCCCAACAGAGGTCTTAAGATGAACATGGACAAAACGAAAGTCATGTGTAATGTCCATTTCACACCTATGCCAGTGGTTTTTGGGAACACTTAGCTGAAGTTGTTGACGAGTATTTTTACTTGGGACAAATAGTCCAACTAGGTAAGTTCAACTTCGACCGACAGGTCAATCAACGGATTCAACTCGGCTGGGCAGCGTTCGGGAGATTACAACACATCTTCTCGTGAGTCAGTGTCAGTGATAACCTATGGATCTGAGACGAGGTCTTTCACTGCTGGCCGTATGAGGAAGCTTGAAGTCGCTCAGCGAGCTATGAAAACGGCTATGCTCAGGGGTTCAAACTTAGGAATGAGGATATCTGCAGCAGAACCAGAGTGACCGACATCGCCTAATGGATTAGTAAGCTGAAGTGGCAATCGACCGGCCATATAGCTCGAAGAACCGAATACCGATGGGGAAAAAAGTTCTCGAGTGGCAGCCTTGTATCGGCAGGTAAAGTGTAGGACGTTCCCCCACCAGATGGAGTCAAAACCTGGTAAGCCATACAGGACGTTGATGGATGCAGGTGGCTCAGGACTGTGCTTTGTGGCATTTCTTGGGGAGGCCTATTTTCAGCAGTGGACTTGTGAACGGCTTAAATTATGATGAATTATAATGGCACTACATTAGTATGATACATAAAGAGAATGGACATTACAGGTAGAGTCCATCTATACATAGAGTCTATTCTATTTAGGTATAGGTAGGGTATAGAATTTTATCGATATTATTTGATACACTGTGTCATCCCTATTATAAATTCCGTGAACGTGCACTCCTGCTGTCAGCACCAAAATGGCGGAAATCAAATAGCTTCATCATGTCACGGTGTATAGCCAGTCCAGCGTACTTGTATATATAGAGGTCAGTGTTGTCAACGATGGACTAGAACGTTCTAAAAGATCTTTCAATATATAAAACAAAGTCCTCGCGAAATATGTTATGCTTTGTTCCTAATGTAAATACATTTAATTTTACAAGATACAGAATACCGCAAGGTGTATAGAGATCTCAATTGTAACATATAGTTTATGTGTCATTATATAAATATTAGATAAATAGGATAGGAAAGCATTTAAATACGACACTTAAAAGACTAGTTATTTCATAAGAGTTTGTCCGCGACTACATTTCTTTTTGAACTAATGAATCAGTCCGCACCTCTAATGAAAATCGACACTCGCAGCCTCTTTGAATTATGTATATTTACTGCACTGCATTTAAAATCTTTATATTCTTGCACTTTCCTTTATATCATTGTACACATTATTGAAAATTGTTTTTACACGCCATTATTTGCTTCGCCTGTATGTATCTCTCTATGTAACGGAATCTTTTAATGTAATTTTCATAAACTTATAGGCGGCCGATTGACTTGAATGTTTACACTCGTATCAAGAGCCAATGACAATACAATAATTTAATCATTTTTATCCTAATCCTTTGGCTCAAGGTGTTATTAGGATTTCGGTGAAAAATACTTTTACAATTCTACCTTTGGATAAAGTAATAGCATTTTTAGACCATCTTAACTCCATAAATTCTAAATTTCAGTTTACAATGGAGTTAGACACAAACTATTCTTTAGCTTTTCTAGATGTGTTAGTAATTGGGAATCCTGATAACACGTTGAGCCATACTGTGTATAGAAAAATGTTGATGAATAAATAAAAATATGAATGTTATGATTGTATCACGAATGGTTCAGCTTAAACGGGGAACAACCACACTCTCACACAATAACAGCGTAAAATGGCAACATAATGTTTCTTATGGTGAGGGTAGAAAACCGGAGACACATTTCCATTTCGCACTCGATTTTCCACATCTCGATTTCAGAAAATCGAGACATTCCATCTTAGTCCTCAAGGTTTCTTGCGATTATAGAATCTTATAGAGTATAAATTTGGATGTTTATGGGCCACAACATCCACGTACTTTTAGGTGGAATTTGTTTTTATTTGTTAGCCTTATTTTAAAGAAATACATCAAAAACACATGAATTTCTTGAATACTCATTGGTGTAACGTGGCGGACATTTTATTGCCCTTAAACCCGGAGCTGATACCGGACCATAGAATATTTTTTTAATAAAATTGGGTGACAAACAAACATACAGTCCACATGATAGTAAGTAAATGCTGTAGCTCATAGACATTTATCCTCAATTAAGAATCTAATTACATATGCGTTGTCACCCCTGAGGACTAAGATGGAATGCCTCGATTTCAGTAAAAATGGTGTCTGGTTCTCTACACTCAATATACGAAACACAACAGCAAAACGCTGCTATTTTACGCGAATATTATTTGAGAACGTGGTCCTGCCCCAGTCGAGTCGACCCATTCGTGCTTCAATTATAATATAGCTGCAGCGTGACTCTACCACATAAAAATTTTTAACTTTTTAAATGTTATTTATGTAATTTTATACGCGTTACAGTCATAAATGGGTCAGCTAAACCGGGGAAGAAACACCCTCTCTCAGAACACCAGCCTAAAATAGCAGCCTAATGCTTCGTATGGTGAGTGTAGAGAACCAGAGATACTTTGTACTGTAAACGAGGCATTCTATCTTAATATTCGGTGTTGAAAATGCATCTGAATTTTAATTCTTAATCGAGTATATATTATATAAATTTCTATGGACCATAGCATCTACTTACCATCAAATGGACATTGTGCTCGTTTGTCACCACTTTTTAAAAACAAATTCAGAATAGTACCAATTTCGAAAATGAAATATTATATTAAAAACGAATTTAACATATCCGAATTTACAAAACTGATAAACTATTCTCTAAAATATTGCCATGTATTTTAGAGCAAGCGTCAAATAAATGATTCTCGTCGAAAACCGCCAGTAAATTTTTCAGAGGGGCCATTAAACCACAAATAGATTGAGCCTCTGAAATTCAACTAACGAGAAACAATTAATTAAAAAAAATGTGAAACAATGTGACTGATAAAAAATCTTTAATATTTTAAGCGATCGGAGTAGCAGATAATAAAGATTTAAGGTAGGTTACAATCAACTCTGTAAATTCGGGTTAGTTTAAAAGTGGCTCCTTCTGATAATGTTTTATTTATTTATTTATAAGGTATACCAACAGCAAAACACATGAAATATTAACAACAACTCAATAACAAATGTATATGGTTAAATATGTTTGCCAATTACAGGTATACACAACATTTACCGTAATGTGTAGCTTATTATATTATAAAGGTAGGTATTGAATACAAAATAACTTATATTAAGAAAAAGCTAATTAAGGAATGAGTGTGTGCTGAGAGGGTGAAAAGAAATTTGTCATTTTTTTTTGAAGCATCGGGCAGAGTCGTTGAAAATGTCAATGTCCGGTATCTTGGTCATAATTTCATTGTATGTGTTACATGTTCTGGCTAGGAGATAATACGCGCCTAAATTTGTTTTGTGGATAATAATAATGACCACTAGACTGAACTTCGGTCACGGTGGTCAGCCTCAACGGAGACTTGTCATAGAACAGGATTATATAACCCGAATGTATGCGCAAGCACAGGACTCTCTGTTCCCTCACTCTCAAAGTCTCAAGGAACAGTAATCTGACATAACCGGAGACAGACCAGGCGCAGAATAAACGGATCTAATGCTGTCCGGAGCACGGGGGTAAAACAACCGCCAACTTCCTGACTCCGGGCTGCTACTGAGAATTTCAATCCCGACCCGATGATCAACAATTGCGTTTACTACCGCTACAGCAATAGGGCTGTTAATGCTACGTATGATACCAGAGCGTAAGCACACTTAAAATAAGAAATCAATCCTTTTATTAATTATTTATTTATTTTATTTATAAATATTAACATTTGGAAAACAAATAGTGAAAATATTACATAGTTACTTATGATTTAAATACATACACCAGTAAGCACATGATCACAGAAGAAAGGAAGACACATCACAATAATGATCATCCGATGATGTTTACAGCCGATTAATACCGTGCATCGTTCATTCAGGGTGCCTTATTTTTTTATTGGATTAATTTTTTTGGATAAACGAGCATACATTCCATCAGATGGTAAGATAATCATACACATAAGATAATTATACATATAAGATAATTATACATATAAGATAATTATACATATAAGATAATCATATAAGATAACCATAAACAATCAACGTTTTGAGGGTTCCAAAGTTAAACAACAAGGAAACCTCATAGTTTCGTCAAGTCCGTCCGTCCATCCATCAGCGGTTTTAATCAGAGACCCTAGGTGCTACAAATCTATTATTTGGCATTTAGTTGATGTGAAACAATATACTGATAAACATTTCATTTTGGGTACCTCCATACAGGTAAAAAGGATAATTTTTAACCGTCTATACACTATATTACACAATAATATTCATTATCTCCCAATAACTTCTCAATGTGTCGGCATATTGTGAAGAAATTTTTGAAACAAAATATTATAACTTATTTCGTATTACATGACACTGGCAAAAATATAAACGTACGAATCCATTCAGCATCATCATCATTATTACAACTCTTCACAAGTCCACTGCTAAACATAGGTCTCCCCAAGGAATGCCTCATAGCACGGCCCTGAGCCACCTGCATCCATCGAGTATTGTATCATTTGACGTAGCAATGGATAGGCCTTTAAAAGTATTGGAGCTACGGAACAACATTTTTTTTTACTCAGGAGTTTATTTTCTAAATACGTAGCTTTAAAGTGGTAGTTTTATTAGTGTCATGTGCCCCTCCCTGCTCACAAACTAAAACATTGTTTTTGAAAATGTGAAAACCATGTCTGATAGTAGTATATATAATGAAGCTAAAACGAAAACTATCACAGCTAAATAGATTTAACAAGTTAACGAGTATATTCGACCAATTTATAAAATTCACTTGGCTTAGTCAAACTTTTGTTATAATTCCATAGAAAATTATCTAAAACTAGCTGCATCACAACTTTGTAAGTTAATGTAAACTGTAATAAAATAAACAATTTTAAACAGTTTTGTTAGGGTTCATGGAATAACCCCCTCAGAAAAAGTGCGAAGAGCCGTTTTTCCCGTTCGTACTTACATATAGTGCACCCAGTAAATTGCAAGATTTATTTTAAGGCACATTATTATTATTATTACTTCAGCCTATTAAAGTCCACTACTGAATATAGGCCTCCCTCATAGAGTGCCTCATAGTGGGATTTTGGCATAGATACCACGCTTGACAGGCGGGTTAGCAACCGTAGTTTTTTAATTTCTTTATTAATAGCTTTTTCAATTTTGATTTGTTATGAGGAGGATGCTCCTGCCTATTACAGACTATCATAGGGTAGTCAATATTTTTAACAAACTAATGAAGATTTAAATAAGTTAAGGTGCAACTAGCGCAGACGTAAGATTTCGTCAATTTATTGATCAAAAAGCAGGTATTACGCATACCGGTATCTTGGTCATAATTTCATTGTATCGTGGTATACGGATTTGAAAGATGCGAGAGATGTGTCCCAAGGTTGTCCCTGGTGGAAATCTGTAGCCTCTATCTACCCCTCTGAATAAAAGACGTGATATTATATATTATATTTTAAATATATAATCATACATTTTGTTGTTAACAACTCCCGAATATAAAATATCCATAAAAAGTAAAGTAGGGTGCTTTTTATGCATAGATATTGGCAGTTCATTTGAATTTTTGCGTTCAAAGCCACTGATTCAGTTCCGGTAGCCAATTTGCATTGAACTTTACGAATGTTTTTGTTTGTGTTTATATTTTTTTTATCAACTCATTTCTTGTAAAATCAAGTAAAACTTAGCTTTGTTCTCCGAAGTATTTTTCTTTGTTAAAAATAAGTATGCTTGAATGGGAAAAGACTATGCTCCCACCAAATGTTATATAATCACTACGTTTTACATATTTTTTAGCTCACACTACCAACCCATTACCCTTACTTTTATATAAAAAACATTAACGCTGTTATTCATTGCCTTTTCCCTTACACCATTTGTGTAATTGAAGGTATTTAACAGCACTTAGACAATAGGAAATGGTGCCGTTATATAATCACCATCAGAAGGTTATCGGTAAAATGGACATGATTGACGAACAAAACAAATACAATTCACAATAATAGGCGTTAACCTAATATTGTTCTAAATTAACCTTGATTAAAATTGAATCTTTCAGTACACTTAATCAACAAAGTCCCAAGCAACTGAATTACCTAAATATAGTACAAATTCGACATCTACTAGAAATCTTTCTAGCAATTAAAACAATTGTCTAAAATAATTGATAGAATCAGGCGATACTTTGCAGTCAGCCTGAGGATGCTCAGGTAAACTATAAAATCGTCCTTAGTTATGACGAAATTTCTTATAATTTTATTTTCTTTCTTATTTTTTTTTATAGAATAGGGTGACAAACGAGCACACAGTCCACCTGATGGTAAGTGGTTGCTGTGGCCCATAGACATCTACATCTATCTTCCATTGCAAATCAAAATGCAGATGCGTCGTCTTATAATTTTATTTTGTCCATAAGCAACAAATTATATATTTCCCTTATAAAAGAGATTTTGTATCGAATTTCCCCGTGAGCTGAAAGAGGCTGAAATATTTTCTTTTGTTTTAGAAACGAATATGTCATAGCCTCCACCTAACTAAACAAATTCATTATTTTGGTCTTTACCAAAATTATCAAAGTTCATGACTTTGTTCCCAGCTGATATGGTTCTCATCTGTTCAGGGTTGTCTAAGCTAACAAAACCTATTTTATAATGTTCTACGTCGTGCAACGTTGATTCGAAGCTGTAATGAAGAACATTTCTTGACTAAATGATCCCCACTATTTGAATGACTACTGTATTTCTAAAAGAAGCTTGAAGATCAAAGAGATGAACAATACTGTAACAGCTTCTGTCAACTCTAATGACAAGAGGGAAATGCTGCGCAAGTGAAATATTAGTTTTTTTATAGGATAGGCTGACAAACGAGCACACAGTCCACCTGATGGTAAGTGGTTGCTGTGGCCCATAGACATCTACATCTATCCTCGATTACGAATCAAAATGCAGATGCGTTGTCACCCGTGAGGACTAAGATGGAATGCCTCGTTTCCAGTAAAAAGGGTCTCCGGTTCTCTACACTCACCATACGAAATACAGCAGCATTAAGCTACTATTTCACGCTGGTATTCTGTGAGAGCGTGGTCCTTCCCCGGTCGAGCCAACCCATTCGTGCTACAACTATACTACTAATATAACTGCAGCAGGGCTCTACCACGTATGAAGTTACCTGGTCTGGTGGTAAACACTGTTAATAATCCTTAAAACAGAATAAATATGGATTTCTACGGGTTATAGCATCCATTCAGCAAACAAGATCGCAGTCCAGTTTGTAGCTTGCCCTTGTTAAATCTGTGTTATTATCAGAGATTTTACAGAATATATCTCTCGTAAAGTAATCTTAACAACATAATCTGTACAATAATTATTTTCTTGTATTTTGTGAAAATATTTGATTTATTCCGAACAATAGCCTACTACTACTAAATCATAAATCACTATTTCACTGTATGGTGTATGTTGTCTACGTGTGAGATGTTATTTTACACAGTGACTATCTGTCTAGCGTGAAGGTTATAATCCGCCTCAAATTGATGTGGCAGAATACGTGCAGCTGTTAACTATTAGGATTGAAGACGAATGAAGAAGACAATGAATCGATTGTAATCGATTGTAAAATAGCGTATCTTGCAGTAGTAGTAAGGGCATAAGAGAATCTCTCACAACTCAAACCGTGAGTTTGGTAAATGACTATCAGAAATGCCCAAAGCTCTCATGGCTTCTGATAGATAGCAATATAACTATCCCGCTTATGACATACGTAAAATACTAGAACTGATTTGCTGAATGGCTGATATGGGTGAATCCTACTCACAACGGAAAAGCAGTTCTCTTTCGTTCGTCCTTCGTTCTACTTTCAAAACTCAAAAACTGTCTTACTATTAATTTGTCTTGAAGACATCCAGATTGTGATTGGACAGAAAGACGCGCGCTAGTAAATTATTTCACTCCTTTGCTGAGTTCTAATACTTTCTGTTTATTCATCACTTCACATGATACGTTCTCAAAAAACCGATATCTAGAAGTGGAATATAAGCTTTTTTGTCCACTTTTAGAAGACTAAGCGAAACAAATGATAACATTCATGTTCATTTAAAACTAACTAAACGACAAAAAACTATTCGCTTCAAATGCGTGATATGTCAACAGAGGAGCGAGGAGATTGACCGTCTTAATGTTCAGTGGAATGGAAAGTAGAGGGAAGAAAACCATGGAATTATTTTGTTGCACTATAATTAAAGGGTAAATGGGAATTTCGCGTAGCGAGGCATACATCCCAGAGATGGACCGTAAATGCAACTCTGTGAAGGATACCTCTGACATAATGGAAAGTTCAAAAGAATAGCTGACCCAAACTACGGCTAAACATCAAAAGACAAGGACGAATGGGCATCTTTGCTTTGATTTTCACCCAATATGGCGTTTTTGCATAAAAATAATATACTAAAATAACAAACTATAAATCTAAAGCTAAATAAAACAATAACATCATCATCATCATTATCATTACAGCCCTTCACAAGTCCACTGCTGAACATAGGCCTCCCCCAAGTAACGCCACAAAGCACGGTCCTGAGCCACCTGCATCCATCGACTTCCTGCATATCTTACCAGGTTGTCACTCCATCTAGTGGGGGGTCGCCCTACACCTCGTCTACCGGTACGAGGCTGCCACTCGAGAACCTTTCTTCCCCATCGGTTATCGGTTCTTCGAGCTATGTCGATCACTCTGGTTTTACTGCGGATATCCTCATTTCTGAGTCTATTACGCAGAGAAACTCCGAGCATAGCCCTGTCCATAGCTCGCTGAGTGACCTTGAGCGTCTTCATACGGCCAGCAGTGAAGGACCACGTCTCAGATCCGTAAGTCATCACTGGCAACACGCACTGGTTGTACAATCTAGTTTTTAGAGATAACAAAACAATAACATATCTACTAGTAATAAAATGTCCGTGTAAGAATGCATGAAATGCAAGGTATCTTTATTTTAATTTTGTTTTATTTATTTGTTACTTTACTTAAGGGTTTATGCCAAAAACAAAAATAACCACTTCATACAAACACAACAAATAAATGTGTTTGCAATAGTAACACTTTAAAATTTTATGTAATGGTGACGTTGTCGAGTGGACGTCAGCGCGCTTGAACCGCGATATGAAGTTAGTATTCAATCTATACAACATTTGTTTATTTTGTATATTGAGCCTGTTCAAATAAAACAGCAATATAAACATTGTAATCAAGTAGTTTTTATATCCACCAACAAGAGCTATCGAAGGCCAACAAGCACTCTTTGTCCAACAAAGTGTATAAATCGGGTTAGAATAATTTTTGTTTGGATTATAGATTAAATACATATATAAAGATGGGCACATTAGATATATAGATGATAAATAATATGTAGTAAAATCCATTTATCAACTTTTACCGCTTTTTCGGAAAAGTCCTCTGTCCTGATAAGAACCATAAACAAACCATATTCATGTTATACAATAAAAACAGTTTGAACAATTACTAACAAAACCGATTTAAGATACAGATTGGAAGCGAATACAACATTCCAAGCGGATATTGATTCATTCACAATGTCATCATGGGCGACGAGACAGCTCTCAGCAGCCATGAGACCTTTTGGCATTTCTGAGAATTGAGAGGAGAAGAATAATTTCGCGAAATTCTTAAATTAATTTGTTGCCACGTTCACCATATTTAATTACTCCAGATTTCTTCCTGTGGAAATTGAAAATTGAAAGATAGAGCATACCGTAACAATCCTCGATCCATTCAGCAATTGAAGGTCAACATCCGTGAAGAAATTGGAGGGATAAGTCAAAAAATATTATGACAAGTGACGAATCACGCCTTAGAAAGAGTGCGTCAGTGTGAAAAGCCAAATGGTGGCTATTTGAAGGATCTTATTTTCAAAGTTAAATAATATTCATTTACAAAAGTGTGTTATGTTTAAATGAAAGTATAAATGTGAATTGTTAAGAAATGAAAATGTTGGATTGGATTTTAAATGGTGCTGTGACTTTTGGTTCATTTTGTAGAAATGAGTGTTTATTAAATTATAACTTTGTAAAAAAGAGTGTTTGAATATTTTATGGGACATTATTGAATGATTTTTCCAACTGACATCATGGAGTCGAGTAACTGTTTGCACTAGCTTGTGATTGGTTCTGGTGTTTACATAGTGTTTATCTCTTCTTATTAAAACAACTTTTACTTTTGAGGACATACATTGCATTTTTATTAAAATACTGAGAGGCCAAATTTAATGTCCTTATTTATTTGAATTCTGGTATAAGATTATCTGAATAATAGTACCCTTATACACCAGAGCGACAAACATTGCCATGAGAGTTGCTAACAAAATAAATGTTAAAGCATTCCCGCGCTAGCTACGCGTGATATCGCTCGTAAAGCGCTACGTGTTCTACGTATGATGACCCACCATCAGCCGCACAAGAATTGCCACTCTAAATTTTATACACTGTTCTCCTTACACAACTTCAACAGGTTTTGTTGTGTTTTCCAAACAATGTATTTCTGTTGTTACATTGACCCTTGTAACTGAATGAACGGGGGTAGCTAGAGTTTTTTTTAAAGAAATGACAAACGAACGAAGGCCGCCTAACGACATCCACGTTGTCAAGCTACGCTGCAGTTATGTTAGGGTTATATGTATGGCATATATACGGTTTCATCACGAATGGGACGGCTCAGCAGGAGCAGGACCCCGCTTTCACAGAATACTAACAAAAACAACAGATTAATGCTTCTGTTTTTAGTATAGTAAGTGTAGAAAACTAGAGACCCTTTTATTAGAAACGAGGTATTCTATCTTAGTTCTCAGGGGTGACAACACAATCTACATTTTGATTCTCAATCTATGTGTATTTTTGTTCACAGCTTCCGCTTCCCATCAGGTGGACTGAGTGCTTGCTTATTATAAAAAAAAATGTCTACTGTAATCAAAAAGTCTACAGATGCATTATCACGTCGAATGATGAAGATGTTTTTTTTTTTATAGGAATTGATGAGATAGAATGTCTCACATCTCGCATGTAAATATACTGGTTTCCTATACACAAACTTAAGGTACCTACGCAGGTGGATTCAGTGGCAGAAAAGCAGTCCAACCACAGAGCAACCCAAGGTCCATTCCTATCGACAAATGAAAATATTTATTGCAATGTTAAATGCTTATTTACCACGTGAAGGATCACGAGGAAATCTGCATGTATGAGGAATGAGGAAAGAAAATGATTAGAGTGTCCTTCGAAATAGTTACATTTATCTTTATCCCCTATTTTTCGCTCTTAGGTTGAAGTACATCTATTTTTAATTGAAAAATTAATTATAATTAGGTTTAGCTGTGTCTAAAAATTGGAGAACATTCAAAAAATCAAGTTATTGGTTTGTACCGGTTGAGTATCGAGATGCTTTTAATAGCGCTGTGGCAGGATTAAGACCAGGGTAGACTCAAAAAGCGCTGGATTGATATATGAGAGTTAAAGACTCACTACCGAGGATCCTTTAGACCAGGCAGATCGGAGATGGATAAGCAGGAAAGCAGACATTGGTAGTAGCTAGGATAACGTCTAAAAATAGGTGTTTATCTTGTTTAAGTATCCTTCCATTTTTTTTACTACAACTTACATTTTATTTGAAACTACTTGAACAACTTTTAAAGCAGGTGGTTGATTTCGTTTATTTAAAATGTGTTTAAAATATTTTAGCTACAGAAAACCATTCAAGTAAATTTTGCAGCATTTTGCTTAAAGCTACAAACCGCTTGAAGCTTTTCAAAGCGTAAGCGAAGTGCTCCATTGTACGTTGGTAAGCTCACTAAGCGAGCTTTGCTCTTTAATGATGGACAAAGCACGTGTTTTAAACTGGTGCTATTATTTGTTTATTTACAGTTTTGTTTTGCAGTATGTGGACAACGAAATACACACATATATACAATATGTTTTTGAATTCACATGTTGATTTTTATTCTTAATAATATGTTTTCAAAACGTTCAATTTTTTCTAAACGCTGCTTGCAACCTTGAAATATCTTGTATATCCGAGAGATATTTCACTAATAATTAATCCTGAAACAATTATTTCTACATCATAAAAACATAACAAAATACACAACGAAACAAAACTTGGTATTAAATCTATTTTGTCAAAATCTGAAACTATCAAAAAGCACAAATTTTAATGGTTTTAATGATGTACGTGCAATTACGTGATATATTTTGAAATTGTGTACTGTGGGTTGTTGACAATAGCCCCTAGATATAAGTGTATCGTGTACAATTGTTCAATCACGAAGGTTACGGGATCTCTTAATGTATATTGTCGGTGAAAATAAATATATAGATGTCAAAGGGCCACATTATCCACTAGCCCGAGGAAATGTGTGATCGTTTGTCACATTTATTCTGCAAAAAAAAACACATTTTTTTAAATATGTTATTTGGACTTTACCCACTTGTAAACCTAGGTACCCTATAAACCTAGGTTTTCTTCTTTTTCAGGCATTAATCGTCATTCATTGTTAAGTGACACGTACGGCGTGGGTAGTTACGGAGTATGTAACATATCAGGCATAATATTATATCCAGAAGGAACAAGTAAGATGCGGGCACGTTTTACGCAAACTGAAAAAGTATGTTGAATAGAAAGAAGCACTTACCTATCCTTATACGGTTGAAATGGACGTGGGATATACAGGGCTATTTTGGCAATGATCGACCGAATTTACAAAGAAGGTTCAGTATAAGTTAAATAGGCAAAAAGGTGACGAAAACTTAATAAAAAAATTCTCAAAAATTTTGTCCTTTTTATCTTTTAAATTCAAAATGCGAGGTAGTGCATTATTTTAACTGATTTTACTGTGTAAGCACACCATTGTAAGGGTCGATTAGGCATAAACGTTGTCCATAAAACACATTCAATTTGGGATAAGTTCAAATAAAAGTAGAAGCCTTATTTACTCGTATTTTTGAAAACTGCAATAACGGTATATCATTATTTACATATTTGAACTTAAGTTAAAATTTCGCTACTCTTTCAATAATAACCCTGTTCTATTTAACAATTTGTTTGGATTAACAAACAGCGAACCCAATATGTACTTACAGTTAGGATATGAATGAATGAACGAACCATTTGATAATAATTAATAAAACACATATGCACTTTCTGCCTAATTTGGTTTGTTCTATTTTTATTAAGAAAATAAAAAATATATTTTACAAAGAGACGAAAACACTAGAAAAATGTCCCAAAGAATTGAAAGAAAATGTGCTACCAACACACATTGACTTATATATTACTAGCGTACCAACACATCAAGAATAGTAACGTTGAAGAAGTTATTCACAGCACAGTAAGAGTATATATACTTACTAATAATTGCAGAATATTAACTACTAGAGATTTTTAAGAATGGGTAACGATTTATTGAAGTAAAACTCCTTTTTTATAGCATAAGGGTAAAAAACGAGCAAATAATCCATTTATCCTCGATTAAGAATCTCTGAGGACTAAGATTAAAGGCCTCGTTTCCAGTAAAAAAGGTTTCTACGGATCTCTACACTCACCATACGGAACAAGCAGTATTGTGCTGCTATTTTACGCTGGTATTCTGTGAGAGCGAGGTCCTTCTCCAGTTGAGCCAACCCATTCGAGCTACCATAATATAGCTGCACCGTGGCTCTACCACGTATAAACCGACGACGTGGTGGAGAAATTAAATAACACCGTGTTAAAAAAAAGTCACGTTTTCTTGTAACGTTTCACCGCCAGGTCTGCATGCGAAGGAGTTTCACTTCGTATGTTTTTTTTTTATATAGAATAGGCTGACAAACGAGCACACAGTCCACCTGATGGTAAGTGGTTGCTGCGGCCCATAGACATCTACATCTATCTTCCATTACAAATCAAAATGCAGATGCGTTGTCACCCGTGAGGACTGAGATGGAATGCCTCATTTCCAGTAAAAAGGGTCTCCGGTTCTCTACACTCACCATACGAAATACAGCAGCATTAAGCTACTATTTCACGCTGGTATTCTGTGAGAGCGTGGTCCTTCTCCGGTCGAGCCGACCCATTCGTGCTACAACTATACTACTAATATAACTGCAGCATGGCTCTACCACGTAAAGTGTGTATACAATTACATTTTTTTAATGATGGGCTACTATTACATAGAGGAAACCAAATATCCATGCAATCCTCATGAAACAATTGTTGTTAGAAAGCATTCGTATGTCGGTAGTTAAAATAAGTTAAAATCAAACGAAATAAATTCCATAAAATAAGTTTAATTCGATTATTCGAAAAATTTGACATGTCATCACCAGTCATTACTATCGCATAAAATACCCTTCTTCGACCACAGCTGAAAGTAGGCCTCTTTTTTGTAGCAAAAGTTTTGTCTTAATTATCAAGCTCGGTAATTGGATTGACAATGGCGGTTCCAGACATAAGCACTTTTACCGCTGCTGCCCGTCGTCGGTGTGGAACTGCTGGTCGCTGCTCTAGAGGGTATTTTGTAATATATTATAGATAGACATGAGCCTCTCTACAACGGTTGGGGAGATTTGTTTTATGCTTAGCAGGTGTAATAAAAATCGCAAGACCAGAAGTAAGCGTCTTTGCTGATACTGCTCGTCGTTGGATCATTCAGGTATTGTTTATTTATTAAATCTGTTAAAAATAAACAAAGTTATATTACGCAATGTCATCATTGAAAATTGCTAGCTTGATTACTTCTAGCATTTTTTGCCAATTGTACAACTTTTCAAGATAATGGTAATTAGCTATCTGCGCAGGTCAGCTCGACCGACAAAAAACACTCTCTCATAAAATTTCAGAAGATTAATGCTAAAAGAAACTGCTGTGTACTCTCTATTCCTTCACTCTCATATAATAGTTGCGGCAAAAATCCGACATAACTTCTAAGAGATCAGGCGCAGCACTAACTGAGTTTTCCAAGGTACGGTGGTAAAGTACCGCCGACATCCAGATTTCACAGAGAAATTCTTAATAGAAAAACCCAATAACTGATTTGGCCCGATCCATGAAACCGGGACCTCATGATCAGCATTAATATTTACGAACAATAGACTAACGAGGCATTCAAGAAAGATTATTGCAATATTATAACATACACATAACAAGGCTATCAGAATACGAAAATTTTCAAGTGAATTTTAGCATACATATGTTTATAGGAAGAAGGTTTATTACTGCAACTATATAAAAGCGTTTCTGCGTTCGCGCTACACCGAAATATTGGCAGTTATGCGGTTACGTGTTCAGCGTTTAATGCGATGCCATCTTGCTCGTAACAATAAGGCAGTCCAATCTTTTGAATCTGCTTTTTTATGGAAGCAGTTTTGTCACCCTTGCTTTCCTCTATCGATGTAATAATACCTTATAAGCACTTTACAAAATTCATGTCACGTTTTAAATGTGTCGTGTCTTCAGATTTTAATATCTTTTAACTATAATTATATAATAATTATAAGAATTTTGATGAAAAGCTAAAAAAATGTGATATGAGCGTGTGCCATCGAAAACAATATTAATCCTCGTTTAAGAATCAAAATGCAGGAGGAATGCCTCGGTGCTACTAAAAAGGGGTCTGCGCTTTCCGCCGTTTATTATATAAAACACAACAGCCTTGCCGGGTCGTGTCTTTTCGTGTCATGTCAGGTCGGGTCGTGCCGTGCCGTGTCGTGTCGTGTCGTGTTTTGTCTATTTCTACTAAGAATTTAATTTCGCACTCTATTTATTTGAAATAATTTAACTTTAGATAAAAATGGTTGAGAGGTTTAGTTGAGAGACTGTTACTGTAGTGCTAGGTGACTACTAAGCAGGTTGGGTTAGACCGCAAGTAAGTAAGCTACCAGTTCGTTTGTTGTAAAAAAACTCCTGCCATTTATATTATAATACACTTGCAAGTAAGGAGTCGTGGTAGCTCAGATGGTTAGCGCTCGCTGTAAATTTCACAATACGCAAGCAAACCGGGTTTGATGCCCGCTGGCGCCAATGAAATTGTTAATTGCAATTTTAAGTGCTGATTTACCACGTGCTCGGCGGTGAAGGAAATCATCGTGAGGAAACCTGAATGTCTGAGAAATAAGAAAAAATATTTCGAAGACATGTAAAGTTCGCCAAAACGCATTGGGACAGCGCGGCGGACTATTCCTTGCCCTAAAACTCTCTCAGAAATGAGAGGAGGCCTGTGCCCAGCAGTGGGACGTATATAGGCTGTAACTTTAACTTTTAACTTTTAACCCTTGCAAGTAATATACACCTTAAAACAACTTTAAATAAAGAATTGTATATGTTAATAAGTGAGTTGGCATACACTGGGCTATTTTTTTGTAAAAACAGATAATGAGCCATCAGTACACCTGCGACCAACTTCAAACAAAAATATTATAATAGATGTGCTGTATTTATTTATATAGAATAAGGGTGACAAATGAGCACACAGTCCTCCTGATGGTAAGTGGATGCTGTTACCCATAGACATCTTCATTACATTACTACCATCCTCGATTAAGAATCAAAATGTTGATGCGTTGTCACCCCTGAGGACTAAGATAGAATGTCTCGTTTTCAGTAGAAAGGGTGTCCGGTTGTCCACACACATAATAAGAAACACAGTAGCATTAAGATGCTACTTTACGCTTTTATACACAACAGTGTTCCGGTACCTATCACCACTAGATTTTTAGGTATTACGGCTTATTTTCTACCTAGGAGCCTATATTTCTATTCTAATGCAAAATTCAGTAATTCATTACAAACGAAACACAGTAATGCATTGCTGTGTACCGTTCTGAAGGGTAGAGAACCGGCATAAGTATAGGCTGTGAGGTTTTCCATCTTAGCTTTCAGACGTGATAACAAACCTGATGCCTTCTTCATGTGCAGTTGGTTGCATGTGTCCAATCACTGCAGCAGCCACTTACCATCAGTTTTACCGTAAGTTCGTATGTCATTTACTTTTATAAAAAGGGTCATACCAGCTGTACGGCATTAATAATAGTTTTTCACCGTATAAACTCCTACCGGAGATGGCTCCTTGGTGCAGCGGCTCAGCAAGGAGTTGCAGCGTTGAGAGCCGCGAATTTAAATCCCGCACCGAACACGTACTTGCTTGGCCTACAAATAATTGTTACGAGTCTTGATATTTGTCCTGTGTTATTTATGATGTGTGTTAACTGCCTCTACGATACAGAAAAAACCAAGTGTGGGGAAAAAGTTTTTATAAAGTAAAAAAGTTAAGTAAATCCTTATTAAGACAGAACAACGAAATGTTACCAGAAAATTCTCGTAATGAGTGCAATACTTGCAGCTTCTCTGCGGTAAGTAATTGCTCCTACCGCAAGGGATTTAGTGTTCGGAGAAGAATAAAATTTATTGCTGGCACTGAACACTCATTTAGTCTTAAAATTTTCAACATTATTGAAGTTCTAGTTGGAAATTCAGCATTAGGTTTGCTTAGTATAATAAAATATATTATGTATATTTTATTGCTGAATATTTGAAAACAAAAGAAAAAGAAAAAACAGTTATAATTTTGATTTTAATCATCATCATCATCACAGCCTTCACAAATATAGTACTGAACATAGGCCTTACTCAAGGAATACCACGGAACACCTGGGCAACCTTCATCCGTAGACCTCCTTTATGTCTTAGATCGTCACGTCATTTAACGGGGACCTCCCTACACTTCCCTTGCTGGTACGACGCTGCGGTATCTTTTACTTTCACTGCAAATAAAATTATTAAATAAATACATTTTATGCTGGAATTACTGTACGTATATGTAATTTTTGGACCTTTTTCTCATTCAGCGTCGCCATATCACTTCGAAATAAATCAGACTTATTGCTACCGATTGAAACTAACACACAATTTTTTTGAGAGTTAGTGGACGTTTTTGCTTCTGTTATTATACTTTTCGGTAAATACATATTAGGACTGTAGACACCTACATCTACTCTAGATTCAGAATAGAAATTTTAATATATTATATATTTATGTGCTATTTTGCACTGGTTTTCTGTGAGAGCGTGGTGTTTCCTTGGTCGGGTTGCCTTATTCATTGTTATGAATGTTTGAATTGTTGTTATGTTATGAACTTTGTGAAGTCATAACGCAGTTACTAGTAAAAGAGGTCCCAGCAGGATGCATAGCGTTATTAATACTAAGCTGGTACTATTATACTCTCTGTGATTATGCGGCACCAAGCTTGGTAACTATGGCGATTCTCCTTATGAGGGAATATAGGGGGTGGCTCTGTTTAGCAATGAAGTTTTGACAGGTTATAAGGTATGAAGAATTAAAGAATTATGTGAGCGGTAAAGCACCGCTTTTATTATTATGTATACAGATGAAGCGTAGCTCTACCGCACAGGAATGAATAAGACCTACGAGATGCACACGCGTGCCACGCAGGTGGCAAGATTTTGACTGCTTTTAAACGTTTTTTTTCTTCATTTTTACACACACACACACACACACACACACATATATATATATATATATATATATATATATATATATATATATATATATATATATATATATATATATATATATATCCTATACTATTAAACGAGCAATTCTTATATATATATATATATATATATATATATATATATATATATATATATATATATATATATATATATAATCGGGATCTCGGAAACGGCTCCAACGATTTTCATAAAATTTTGTGTCCAGGGAGTTTCGGGGATAATTAAGTAATTAAGGATTATTTTTAGAAAATGTCTTTTTGTCCGTGTTTTTAGGCAATGAAAAACTGATACAATATCGTTAGAATAAGAAGGTAAATTTTGACAGATTGTTGATGATTATAAATAGCTTAATTGGTATAATGGGCGGTCACAGAATCGTAAAACCCCGGTTTGTGCTCAGACCGTCCGACCGACTTTTTTAATTTTTTTTTCAAGTTCCTTTCTTTTTTGAGAAAATCTATTTTTTCGAGCCCTTTTGTAGTATTTTTTAAAAACACGAAAATTTAAATTAAAATAATTGCACTCATGATTTTTTTATTCAAATAACCAGTTCCGTTTTTTCTGTTATGTCGCTAAGATCGAAAAATATTATTTATATTTCATCAGTATGTAATTTGTATCTAAATGAATTTCCAAAACACACAAATTAAAAAAAAATTGAGCGAAAAATACCGAGCAAAGTTCGGTCAACCGGGTACTATATATATATATATATATATATATATATATATATATATATATATATATATATATATATATATATATATATATATATATGCAATAAGGAAAGCAGCAGCAGCAACTCTAATAATTAAATTGAATCCTAATCCGAGTATACCTGTGTTTCTACGTGATAAGTGACCATGATGACATTTTCAATAAAGTTACGAGACAGGTGTACACGACTGCACGTAAAGCCATGTGAGTGTTTTTATAACCTCGTTACACACGGGTTGTGAAAACAGTACTCATTTGTTCTACTAGTTTGTTTACTTCAATGCGAACTAAAACGAAGACAAATTTTTAATTTTGTACTAATAATTATGACGATTGAGTACTAAAATAATTACTATAACTATTCCCAACGGCTGTTTCACAAGCACTGTAACAAAACTAACTTTTGTGGGTTGCCATAAGTTAAGGAAAACACTGATTGCTTTTTCTTATATCGAAGAGTTTTATATTCTATTTTGTACTCAATTAATTACTTAGATTTATTTAGTTATAGGGCAAGAAAATAAACATATGGGTACGCAAAACTTTTTATTGGCTTTCCTACAAAATTCTAAACGAGTATATTTAGCAGGTGTCGTCTTCCCCTTTAATGAAAATTCTTAAAATATAATGGCATGTTTCATGCATTCGTGAGTGAAATTGTTTATAGACAATATTTAAATTGTTTTCTTCTAACCAAAAAAACAATTTAACGAGGTATTGATTTGTCTATTTATATTTTTAGCAACTCATCTTTTTTGTTGCTGTATTTCAATAAGTGTTGCGGCATTACAAAATACTTAAACTTCAATAGTTCGATTGTATTGTATGTTCGTTGCGTTTATATGTTGCGATTATTCGTACCTAGGAACTAGAACGTTTGGTCGTTGACTATCCAAGAGACCGTCCATGTAGCTTATTGCACAAAATATAGCCAGTTGTGGGTCTTAAATTTTCACGTAGCGGACTAGCACCATTGTAGCGGATTGCAAACGTATCTGTAGCTGCTGCACGTAGCAGGTATATTGTAGTAAGCGTGATATGTACCGACTGCATGTTGTACTGTCTGGTCTTATAAATTATGACCTTGAGAATCGCGAGTATATATTTATAGATGCCTCGCAACTTGTGTTTATTTTATTATCTATACTCCTTAAATATGACAAAATAATTTGTAAAATTTAATCCGATTGCCATACAGAAAAAATGCTAATGGCATAAAACATTACATTGTATTATTCTATTTATTTTTTTCCGTACATATATACATACATATATATATATATATATATATATATATATATATATATATATATATATATATATATATATATATATATATATATATATAATACATACGATTTACTATCGTATATATTATAGATATTATTTTAGAATGTTTTGTTTTAACAACTTTTCACACATAAGACATTATGATTGCAGCTCGAATGAGTCGGCTTAAATGTGGAAGATCCACACTCTCACAGAAAACCAGCTATAAATAGCAGCTTATTGCTATTGTGTTTAATATAGTAAGTTGTATATCTGTGACTTTCGACGAGGTAAGTAACGATGAAGACATTCTCAATCTTGTTAAGAAGATATTCGCTAATAGCACGTGTAATAACTCAGCGGATGTTAATGTGAATGAATATGACACCATCATGGCAGAACGTAACATCAACATATCGGCAAAGAATGTAAATTCAGTGATAATGAACACAGAGCGAGGAACATCGTCTGCTCATGGTGTCCTCAATATCGAGCAACTTAGGTAAGCGAAAGTGCATCTGTATTGAATCGTGTTATAGATCTATTAAAATTTTATTTGTCGAAATGCTAGGACTAAGAGATAAAAAAGCTTTTATCTTACACACAATTGTTTTTAAATTACTTAACTCCTACTTTGAGTAAGACATTCATCTACTTCGCAAACAGTGTAATAAAGAATTGTTTACAAAGATCTCTAGAGGTGAGTGCGGTATTTGTAGCTCCGATGCAGTGAATAATTGCACTTCGTAATGAGAACTCACTTTGTAGATTGAATTTTTTTTGTTCTCGTTCTAACTGTACAATGTTGTCCAAATAAAAATAGAAGTAACCTTGCGCTATATATTAGACTTAACTGTCAATTCAAATGGTTTTAAATTATTATTAAAACTAATAATACGTAGACTCGTTTGAATAAACTAAAAAAAAACCTTTTTAAAATTAACGTTGAGAAAATTTATTTGTATATTAGCAAATTAATTTTCTTTGCAACCCGTACTTTTTAAATAGTTGTTGTGCATTGTAACTATAAGAATATTATTGCATTTAAAGTTAGTGCCTTATAAAAATAAATGTTGCCTTTTTAATGTCATTTAAATAAAATGTGTAATATGAGAGACGATTCAAGGAAGTAGGCACATGGATTTTTATAAGAAGCGTTTATCAATTTTATTTAATAAAGCATAAATTATATTGTATTACTAAAGTGTCATAACCTTTGGGAATTAGGTGATCGTGCTGCTTTTAAATCTCTTCTGTTTTTATATTTAATTTTAACATGTAGGTACTATATTGTAAATATTGTTTAAAAAATTGGTCTCTATCGGTTTTTTGTTGATTCTGCATAGGATAAAGGTAATTTCAAACGTGGTAAAAGCATGAACGACTTTCAATAAGCATTCTTGTATACTGAGTAAATTTATTGGATTTTATTCTATTGTATTGTATTTTAATTTGTGTATTACTCGTATCAGTACCCGTAATGTTCCTTGGATCGTATAAGAGTTGACTAAGTGAAATGCTAGAAAGATGTAATTACATACGGAAATTTGTGGGCAACCATCTCGTATCTACTTCTTCAGGGCTTAAAAGTCTACTACTGGAGGCCTCACCGTTGTAAGGCGAATTACTTTTAATCTTCACGCTTTATGTAGATTGATAATCGCAGTGTTAGACGTCGCGCACCTTTAACACTGCTACCCGTTTCTAATCTAGATATAATTACAATGAGATAATTATAACAAAAACTATCGGAAGCTATAACATTGTTTTAGCATATTTCATAGTCTCTTACAATACCTGCGGAATGAAACGATTTTTTTTTATATAGCAGTGGGAAACGAGCAAGCGGTTTACTTGGTAATAAGTTTTGACCGCCAACCATGAACAACTGCAACACCAGAGAAATTGCAGGTGCATTGCCAACCTTTTAAAGGGGAGCAAGCTCGTTTTAAAGGTCCCTAATTCGTATCGGTCTAGAAAAATTGCCGGTGGTAAACGATTTCTAAAACAAGTCATTCGAGAAAGTTCTTAGTAAAACGCACATTGGTGAAATTAAGTATTAAGTAGTATTAAGTATTCAAACATCCACATGCCTTGGATGGTATTGTGAGGTTTGTCGCGATGTGCGTTTGTGAAATTTGGAATTTGGAAATTGAAATTAATCCGAATAATTCCTCAAAGCAATCTGGGGTGACATATTTCCTAACACGGTTAGCACACACATTATACGTAATTTATCGTAATATTGGTAGTAGTTTACATAAATTACATACATTTTTTTAATAATACATTATAGTTTATAACAGGCTTATATTAGATAACAGGTTGACGTGGAAGCCACACATTCAGAAAATAAATTCTAAATTGTCTTCCTTTTTAGGAAGTGTGCGAAATATAGTAGGATGTCTCCCACTGAATGTTCGATATATTTTATACAATACACTTGTCAAACCACATATTGACTATTTAATCGAGGTATGGGGAACAGCACACAAAACAAATTTACGTAGACTGCAAACTACCCAAAAAAATTAATCAAGGTACTTTTTATTATAAATATTTCACACCGTCTAATATTATATATAAAGAAACCAAATTATTAAATATATCACAAATATATCAATATAACACTTGCATATTAATACGTAAAATACTTAAAAACGACATTCATTCGCAAATATTGTTTGAAAAATATATAGATTTTCACAATCGTAACCTTAGACGTGCCCATACACACAAAACGTTAGAACAGAGTATGGTAAGAAAAATATAATGTTTGACGGTGCAAAACTGTATAACGCTTTACCTAAAAATATAAAAGAATCAAAAACGCCATATTTTGGAAAATAAATCAAAAAAAAAGCTAAAATTAAATCTAACTTAGTTTGCACGCACCCTTATTTCTGTTTCGGTTGCATTAATTGTTCCGTCTAAATGTTTACTGTTCTTTTAATTGTTTACGTTTTACCCACATCTATAGTTAATATTCTGTATGCTTGTAATGGATTCATTTATTATTGTTTGTAAACTTTTTATTTCTCGTAAGCGATTTATAATCTTTTGAGAAATAAATAATATCTTAAACCTAAACCTAAACCTATTTTATTCTATTGCTACCTATAAAAAAGCACGGCCGAACATAGGCCTCTCACATAGATTGTTTCATAGAGGGGATTTTACCATAGTTGCGACGCTCGACAGGCGGGTTGTTAACCGCAGTTTTTTATTCATTTGATGTTAGGAATATGCCGCAGCCCATCTCCTGTTTTACATTCCCTCTGTCGTATCTTACGGCACACATTGGACGATATAGGGTAGTGTGTATTCCTACAACGCTACTACGCGGTTAATATACATAATCTTAATATATATATATATAAATTACGTGTCACGTTGTTTGTCCGCGATGGACTCCTAAACTACTCAATCAATTTTTAATCAAATTTACTCACCGTGTGCAGTTTTGTCAAACTTGAGAGTTAGGATAGCTTTTTTGCCCATGAGTGAGCCACAATTTTCCTTTTTGCGAATTTAAGGATTTTTAATAGGGCATGACAAAAGGTCGTTGAAAAGGGCAGAACAACGTCTGCCTGGCAAGCTAGTGGTATATAAATATCGGACTTCTAATAATTTCTTATTGCAAGTGATTAAGGACGTGACATACATATAAAAAATTATCAATATGCAATATTCGCACTTCGTGAGATTGAATATCAGTAGGCATTACTTTACGTCGTGGGCGTAGAAATGAGATGACGAGAGTGATATTTTGTTAGGCGGATATTGCAAACTGAATGTCTAGGTTCTCTGTGAGATTACTTACATGATAGAAATATCGAATGAAGCATATTCGATATTTAATACTAAAGTAAAGGTACAGTCTATATACGTTCCATTGCTTAAAGCGGGTACACATTTTACAAATAGTGTAGCATTAGTACGCTCTTTTTTACATAATTATTCTGTAGCGACCTGGTAAGATGTAGGGAACCGACAGATGCAGGTGGGTTAGAACTGGGTTTTTGGCATTCCTTGGGGAAGGCCTATGTTCAGGTTTGGATTATGAATCCGTTACAGTTTGGTCTTTTTTGCTGCAGCAATTAACAGATTTATTGCAGCTCTACGTCATATAAATACGAATTTTAATATTACAGTAGTGAACCTCATAAGCCTTTCTGTAAGACTTAGGGATATATAATGTGGGTTGGTGATTAAAATCTTAGACTAGTGTCGTTTCTGGGAGGCTTAAGGAGCAAGTAGTACATTTCGTTACTCCAGCATCTGTGGGCTTACCTAAAATTTCTTCAAAATATTTTATTATTTAGATATCCAGATTTCCTCACGATGTTCCCTTCGCCGCCGAGTACGTAATATTTTAACTAAAAAGTCGTAGTACGCGAGCAACTCCGACTCAATCCCATTTGGAACCAATGAAATTGTTAATTACAATTTTAAATGCTGATTTGAGAAGTTATTAAGGCATTGCTTTTCCCTTTCTGTGTGTTTTATTTAAGGCCAGTGCTAATAGAATTCTGCCAATTTCAAATCTGTCATGGAAATGATTTGTATTTGCAAGTTATATTTATAAATTCTTATGGCACTGTGCTAAAAACGACAATTGCTAAAATAGTAGGTAACAATTACGAAAACACTTATTTTGTGTTATATGCGATATTCTTTTAAATTTACTCTCCCTTTAATAATTAAGACTATTCTATTATCTTTTTAATAATAAGGCTAAGTCCAACAAGTTTGTCAATTAAAATGTTATACGTAAAAGTGAAACATCTTAATTTTGGGGTTGTTACTTGAAATGTTCGCTCGTGCCTGCTTTGCCTTTGTTACACGCTTTTATTATGAGCTTTAATTTTATGTTCATATGAGTCAAAATAATGGAGTTTTGTAACACAGTTTTCTCTCACTCTGAGACGTCTGAATAATCTAAAATGTTGTAAGACGTATTTGTGATTAAATAGAATATAATAATATCCACTATCCATATTGTTTACCATATCTGTGAATATCGTAAGAGGTGACAGAGGAAAACAAATTAAGAGATGGGCAGTTGCGTTTCCCTAGTACGAACTTAAGAATTAAAAAATCTGCGATTGCCTATCAGCCAGCCAAACGTAGGAACTATAACGGATATCCCCCCTGTGAGTTAACCTATGAGGGAGGCCTATGTTCAGCAGTGGACTTTGATAGGTAACGGTAACGGTAAGTATCGATGAGAATACAATAATTTCGTGACTATGACCTTCTCTATGTGTTCATGCTATCATCATCATAGCTCAGGATCAATGCATGTCGTTTAAGTTTTTGTGAACTGTAATATTATTTATTTTTATTTATTTTACAGAGTAAATATTCGGTTTTCGCGTTAGACAGTCGCTATCGTTATCGCTAGTTGGTGTAATTTAGCGGCCGCCACAATATTGCGATTTATTTCGCCTCCCGGCTATTTGGGACGCGCTGGGCTTGTACTCTATTGCATATACGCTGCTACAGCACTAAATTTTTTCTTTACTTGGTAAGGGTATCGGTTTCTAGTTTTTTTGGCGCCAGGTATTTGAGCGTGCTCCACAGTGCACGCTCAAATACCTGGCAATGATCACAATTCGGTCTGAAAGTTATAAAAAGCCAGTAGAGTTGCTACTTATTTCTCAGAGGTGACAACGCATCTGTAATCTTTTTTGAATTAAGTAGGTTGCAGGTGTCCATGGGCTACAGTAACCACTGCAATAGCCATACATACTTCTTTATATTTTTATTAATAAATTTCTTTATAATAGTAATATAAATTATAATACTGACACAATAGATGGGGGGAAGTCTGATGCCTATAACACAGTTTTAATTAACGCAGGCTTCAGAGCTCAAAAGTAACCGTAACTATAACGTAACGTAACGTTATTGTTAATAAATTTCATTTTATTTCATGTTAATACATACAAGAAATTTTACCTGCCAACTTATAAAAATAATTCTCAAAATGCAGGATATTTAAAAGTGCAATAAAACTGCTTGCAATTATACATACTCATTCCTATATGTTTTCACAAATAGATTTTAAGTATACTATACTTAAAATCTATTTGTGAAAACATAACACATATTATGTATTATGTAGTTAAGTATGTCGTTATATATTGTCTAGCGATGTTTTGATCTCTCCTGTCATAATTTAAAAATGATGTGTCAACATATGTATTTAGGATAACAATCTGGTACAGAACTCTTATATAAGTCTTTTTTAAAGTAATTTGATTATTATGTGTTTTGTTGTACATGTAATAAATAAATACCCATCATACATAGTTACAACTTAATGATTTCTTAAATTTACGCGAACACTACACATTGAATAAAACTACTATTTACGGATTTTATCGCGTTTAATTACTTTAATTTATTTTTATTATTATCCCGACGTTTCGGGTGCTTTACAGTACCCATGGTCACGGGGGGGACTGAGATGTTTGACGTCCCAATGTCATAGTTAGTCCGGCTACCATCAGTTTTTTTAATATTAATTTTTGATCCGATTTACGCAAAACGAGCTTATAGTATCATGAAGTCTTGCAGTGGTATACTTGGGTTTGGGTTTAATTTTGTTAATTATAGGATCCCAAGCAGATGGTAGCACCCAACCATCTTCTCTATTGAAATTTGGATGTTTTTTAATTTCAATAGCCTCGCGTATCATCCTTGGTAGGAATCGGTGTTCTTTTGCGAGAATTTGTGGTTTATCAAATCTAATGTAATGGTGGGGGCGATCTTGAACATGTTCGCAGACTGCAGACTTCCCGGAGCGTCGGTGCTTCACATCAGCTATATGTTCCTTCACGCGGGTTTTTATAGATCTCTTTGTTTGACCTATGTAAGAGAGACCACATTCACAATCTAGCTTGTACACACCTGCATCTTGTAGAGGAATATTACATTTGATGGATGGTAAAAATTGACTAATCTTCTTCAGCGGCTTGTAGTATGTCTTAATGGACGCTCGCTTCAAGATGTAGCCAATCTTGTCCGTGACTCCTTTGACATATGGTAGTATATTTGACGTATGGTAGGAAGCTTGTTGTCTTGCAATACTTGCTTGAGGTGCTGAAGCTCCGCGGCCAGATGTTTTCTGTCACAGATCCCTCGTGCTCTCTGAAACAAAGATTTACCCACGGTAGCTAACTGTGAAGGATGATGGTGAGATTCACCATTTAGATATCGGTTGGTATGGGTCTTTTCCTATACACAGTGTGACCAATAGTGTTATCAGGATTTCGGATGACTAAAACATCTAGGAAGGCTAAAGAATTATTTGCCTCTAACTCCATTGTGAATTGTATTTTAGAGTTTATGGAGTTAAGGTGGTCTATAAATGCAGTTACTTTGTCAGATGGTAAAATTGTGAAAGTGTCGTCTACGTACCGCTTGTAGAACCTTGGATTTACAGGAGCAGTAAGAAGGGCTTTCTCCTCAAAGTCCTCCATGAATATGTCGGCGACTATGGGAGACACAGGTTAGCCCATCGCCACACCATCTACTTGTTTGTAGAACTCCTCCTTCCACAATAGATAGCCAGATGTGAGGCAATGTTCAAGTCAAAACATACACTGGACGAACCGACAATGAAAGTATTAGCGAAGGGAATGAACTTCGCATTAACTTCGCGAAAAATCCCGTATGAAGAAATTATCTGCAGTGTTGAGGATTGTCTGTTTAAGAATAATATCGGTAAGGAAGATTTGGAGGCCATACGTCAAGATATTTCGTCCTTGTTACGTCGTAGTTCAGTGCCGAAACCAAACCTTCCCAAAGACGAATTTACAGCGCTAAATAACTTACAGAACAGACCAGAACTCACGATTCTCCGCGCGGATAAAGGAAATGCTATGGTGCATATACAATACTCAATAAATGTCTCTAAGCTTTCTTTAAACTAATATAATAATGTATGCAGTCATCTCTATCAGCTAAATTATAACTGATATACTATAGATAGATACTACAACGATGTACTAGGTTAAATTATAAGTGTCAGTAAAACTATTGAACTAAATGAACTAGTGATACATATGTGTAATACGTATTTTGCATTAAAATTATACATGATATCTCTCCTTTCCTTATAGTTTATACGTTTTGCGCAAGTTTACTTTTAAGCTCAAAATATCGTGACACATTTAAGTAAAAAGCTGCTATAAATCCATATTTAATGATTGATGATGAAAGTATACGGAAATAAATGTGGGGTTAGAATAATATTGAAACAGAAAATTAAATATTCTAGCTTTCGTACTACTTTGCACCGTATATATATATATATATATATATATATATATATATATATATATATATATATATATATAATATATAATATATATATATATATATATATATATATATATATATATATATATATATATATATATATATATATATATATATATATATATATATATATATATATGTCAGCAGGTGTAGTCATCATCCTCAAACGACATAATAATTATCTCTTCACTCATAATATAGTAATAATAATGTTCTCCGGACCGAATTTCGATCTCGACGGCCGGTCTCCGTTGGACCAGCCATCGGCACAGGACGGGATTATAGTGCCCAAGTATATGCGCAAGCACAGTCACTGTTTGGCGGGAGAGTAATTCGACACGACCGGAGAGAAATCACGCGCAGGACCAACAACTTTAAGTATTTTCCGAGGCACGGGGGTAAAACAGCCAACTCGGAACCCAAAATCTGCAGACGCGTTTATGACCATTAAACTAACAAGAGAAAGAAACAGAAACTTTTTTATACAATATATATTATTGGTAATATTTACTGGAAGTCACTTTTTCGTTTAATTACCACTGTAACCAATACCAATGTAACACTGGTTCGGAAAAAATTACTGTTATGGGATAAAGCAGCAAGGAACCCAGGGGGACTTTGGTTTGTAATTGAATTATTAAATAATTAATTGAATTGGAAATGGCTTTGTAGCGATCACCTCATTCAATCATAAATTACTTTATATTATATTTTTATACAAACATAATTTAATAAAATTTTTGAACTTCGAGCAGGTCAAATTTTGTATAAAAAATGTCATTTATGGTACGTTATTGACATAACTGTAAATATTACAAGAAGACGTTATTTTAAAATATAATTATATAAATAATATAGGATTAGATCTTTTCATTTAATTAATAATTTTCTCGTGACAGATGTGGTAAACATATGGACTATGTACAATAAGCAACTATTCGTCACCTCTGATGTACCATGTTTAAGCGAATAAATTACGTTATTATTATTATAGAAAGTATTCCAAAATGATCCGATTATTTATCTAAAATTGAGGCTTGGCCGAGATAAAAGCACATATCGAATTTTCATCACATGACCTGTAAAATTACACTCACACCATTCCATTTATAAAATGGCTTTATATTTTATCTTTTCATTTAATTAATAATTTTCCCATGCCAGATGTGGTAAACATATGGACTGTGTACAATAAGCAACTATTCGTCACCTCTGATGTACCATGTTTAAGTGAATAAATTATGTTATTATTACTATAGAAAGTTTTTTTTTAAACTACCACACAACGCCATCTAGTCCCAAGCTAAGCAGAGCTTGTGTTATGGGTACTAGAAAACTGATAAACTTACTTATATATTTCTAAATACATAAATATTATAGATAAATTACACCCAGACACAGAACAAATGATCGTGCTCATCACACAAACATTTGTCCTGGGTGGGAATCGAAGCCACGACCTCCGGCATAGCAGTCAGGGTCACTAACCACTAGACCAACAGGCCAGTCAATTATAGAAAGTATTCCAAAACGATCCGATTATTTATCTAAATTTGAGGCTTGGCCGAGATAAAAGCACATATCGAATTTTCATCACATGACCTGTAAAATTACACTCACACCATTCCATTTATAAAATGGCTTTATATCTTATAGCTCGTGTAATATTTTCCATGTAGGTCAAATACAAAATTTACATACTTTGTGAGACTGTGTAGGCACCGGAAAGTATCAGTTTACGTCATAGACACGGATTCGCGGCAGACGTGAGTGGTATTTGTGAGGCGGATATTGCAGATTCGGTTTCGAAGACGAGATTTATTTTTCTTCATTACAGCCTACTGAAAGTCCTCTGCTGTGTATAGCCTACTGATAGGCCTCTCGGTAGATCGCCTTATAGGGAGGGCGTTGTTTGCGATAGTAGTTATAGGCTCCGAAAAGTATCAGTTCACGTCATAGACACGGATTCGCGGCAGGCGTGAGTGGAGTGAGGCGGATATTGCAGATTAGGTTTCGAAGACGGCAAGACTTTTTTTTCTTTACAGCCTACCGAAAGTCCTCTGCCGTATATAGGCCTCTCGGTAGATTGCCTTATAGGGATGGCGTTATTTGCGATAGTGGTTACAGTTGGTCGCCTTTTACTGCAGAATGCTTTAATTAAGTGCAGTGTGTCTAATATATTGAATATTTAATAAAATATAAGTATCGACGTCGTCGTAAGTATTTTTAATAAAATGAGGGCGACAAACGAGCACACATTATATCTGATGGCAAGTGGATAGACTAATGCAATTAACAATTTCATTGGTGCCGGTGGGGATCGAACCCGTGTTGCCCGGGTACTGTGAATGTACAGCGAGCGCTTAGCTTCTGAGCAACCACGACTCTATAATATTCTTTCAAGAGGTAATCAGTCATAGTAGAGTGCTGAAAAAAATGACAATTTTTATTTACCTGTGTATAGTGATCCAAAAATGTAAACTCCAATTTAAAAGTAGTCACAAACCGGTGACGAGGAGCAACATTATGAGTACGTAGTAATTGTGGCGCATAGTCATCTACATCTATCCTCGATTAAATCTTCAAGCGCCATAAAAATCCCATGCAGTCGCATGCGCCCGGCAAATCCCGAGCGGTCGCATGCGACCACACCCACCCACAGCACCTAAAACTATTTAAAGTTATATTTAGAGACTACTTTTCAATAAAGAAGTTTAGCATTATAAAATCTATATAAAATTCTCTATCTTGTGGTCTAAACAAAACTCAGGTTTTACTTCATTACAAAAAGATTTAATTGTGTTTCGATAACAAAAAAAACATGCCAAGCGAATGTATTACTCGAAATTATTTACGCAAAGAGATCAATTATATTCACACAAAAACTGTTATTAAAATATTATAATAAACCACTATACTAAAACACTAATAAAACACTATAAAAATCAAAAAATTAACACAATAAGATTCACGTGAAAATGGCGTACGAAATGAACGTAGATTATAAATAAATATTCATAGGATAACAGTTTTTTTATTATACTAGAGGACAGGGTATTTCGTATTGATTATATAATGCCAAACTTCTACATAGAAAAGTAGTCTATATACAAGTTTTATTACTTTTATGGGTTAAAATTTTGTGGGTGGGTGCGACTTCATGAGCCCCTAGGGATTTGACGGAATATGGCCGCGGTCTCATGAGACCGCCTGGGGGGTTGGGAGGTTAAGAATCAATATGCAGATGTGTGAAAAGGGTCGCGGGGTATTTACACTCGTTAACAGTAATAAAATGCAATGTATCAAATTCACCACACCTAATGTTAAACAGGTGAAAACAAGGTGTGCTTTTAAATAGGGAGAAGCTGGGCCTTGTTGAATTCACAGTTTTTCCCGGGATCGCAGTTGTGGCTAAGCTTCAATGGGACCCTCATATATCTAAACTAGCTAGTAAACATTGTTCTGCAGCATACACCGTTAAAAAGTTTATCGGATTTACAGGTTTTGAAACAGCTAGATTAGTTTTTTTTAGTTATAAACACAGCATAATGTGGTCTTGCTATGGTGTAATGTGATTGACATTGAAACTATTTTTGCTGTGCAGGAGAGAAGGCAATTTATAACCTAGATTCGATATAATCTCTTAGAGAAAAATTTAAAGAAAACATTAACTTTGATTTCCCTTACTGTGCCTACAAGCATTGCAAGCAAGCATTTCCCTTACATCAATTAATTTTTATTTACAAAATTTTTATTTACAAAAAATTAATTTATGTACACAAAAACAAAAATAGTATTTTTTAAAACGTGATGTACATTATGTTAATACTAGAAACCAGTACCATACCAGTATGTACCAGTTACGCGACTCCATAGAGTCAGTTATTCCTTCATGGGGCAATGTAAACGCTTTTACAATAAAGTCCCAGAAAATATGCAGACCTTATCTATATAAATGTTTTAATTATTAATCAAGCAAAATTGGTTCAGTATTAGTTGTTATACTACTAAAGATAACATGATTAATGGTAACCCCTGGGAGTAAGATGATCGCCATCATGATGTTTCTTAATGTTTTCGTAACAATTGGATAAAATACGTTATTATAAATTGTGCTTTTAAAAAAAGTCCCACTGTGTTTCTTGCTTGTTATTCCCCGGACAGAAGTTTTTTTTCTGAACCAGTGGTAAAAGTAATAAGTATTACATATAATCTATCCATTCTATCGTACTGAAAAATTTATTTGAAGGTTAGGTCATTTAATTTAAATGAATATACCGTCATTCCTAATAAAAACTGATGTAACGCTTCCAAATTTAAAGTGATATTTACGCAATTATTTATTCTGCTGCAGCAACGCGCTGGCTAAGAATTAAGTTAAAAAACGAAAGAAATGTGATATATGTGTGCGAATGTGGATGTTGAAGTTACATGAATCCTCAATAAAGAATCAAAATGCAAAATGTCTCAAAATGCTTTGGTATCAGTAATAAGAGTCTCCGGTTCTATATATTTACCATACGAAACACAGCACCATTAATCTGTTATTTAAAGCTGGTATTCTTTGAGTTGATCTAACACGAATGGGTCGAGCCGACCCATTCGTGTTACAGCCATGAAACGGCTGCAGCATGGCTTTACCACGTCATAAAAATTTAGTTGTGTTCAAAATATTGTTTTTTTTTTCTCATTACTAAGGTATGCAGGTTTCCTTCAACGCCAAACACGTATATCAACACTTAAAAATGCAATTACCAATTTCATTGGTACCGGCAGGGATCGAACCCGGGTTGCTTGCGTACTGTGAAATTTACAGCCAGCGGTCAATACTCATATACATTAAAATTTCTTATTTATTTAAATTACCGTCACATTATTGTACTCGATTAAACAGAGCAGTGCACCGATACTTACGATATCTACTGGATAGCACTGCCCAGAAGTGCGCCTGGGTAGGTTCCAACGTCTTATCAATTTCTGATTCCAAACGCAGTTCTTGTATTGTAGTGTTTCTCTGTGTGTGTCTGAAGGGTATAGAGAGCCATTAAATTTACAAGCTGTGAGGCAATACATCGTAGTCCTTAGGAGTGACAACATACACATATATTATCTGTAGTCTTCTTTGTTCCAAGTTGATTGCAGGTAGGGTTGCCACCTTTTTTTGAACAAATATATTATTTTTCCCAAGAAAGGTGAAAAAATATAGTACTTTTATGAAATTCAAAAGAAAAAAAAGTACACATTTATTTTCAATAATGTATTTTTCCATATATATTTGTTATTGCTCTTGGCTTTGGACGTCAAAAATCTAACAACCATACCTTCTACCTTACCTTTAAAATAATCATAGGCGTCTGAGCAATTTTGATTCATATTAAAAGATTTAGCAATTCTTTTTTTATTTAATTAGTACGTGCTTTTTTCCTTTCTTCTTTCAATTTTACGTTCATGATGGAAAAAATTATTTTTGTAAAACTTACTTGTTCCAGGCCACCAATAACAGTTAATATAAATAAGCGCGACTGTTGAATATGGATAAAAATATGGTACCTTTCGTACTATATTATTTTTCTATAATATATAGTATAATTGATGAAATATAGTACGATACTATATAGTACGGGTGGCAACCCTAGTAGATATACATGCACTACAGTATCCACTTACCATCAAGTTGAATGTAATTTCATTTGTCACTTGTTATGTAAAAATAATTATACCAACTATACGGTATTAAACTGTAAAAGCTCGACGAATCCAATTGGATTCTCAAAATGTCAACTTGTAGACCTCTCAGAAAAATTCTTTTTTAATAACACTCAATTTGTCGGCGTATAAACTCCTACCGAAGACGGCTCCTTGGCGCAGTGGCTTAGCAATGAGCAGCAGCGCTGAGGGCCGCGAGTTCGAATCCCGCACCGATCAAGTATTTGTAAGGCAAATAATTGTTCCGGTCTGGATGTTTGTACCTGTGAAATTTATGTATATAAAACTGCCTCCACGATAGAAAAGAAAATCCTAGTGTGAATTAAAGTTTTTATAAAAAAAAAGAAAGTAAATCCTAAGTAAGACAGAACAACGAATTGTTACCAGACAATTCTCGTAATGAGTGCAATACTTGCAGCTTCTATGCGGTAAATAATTGCTCTTACCGCAGGGATTTAGTGTTCCGAGAAGAATAAAATTTATTGCTGGCTCTGAGCCCTCGTTTAGTCTTAGAATTTTCACCGTTACTGAGGTTTCTATTGGAATTTCGGCGTTAGGTTTGCTTAGTTTTATAAAACGAATGTAGTGCTAAATATTTGGAAACAGAAAAGAAAAATACACTTCAACAAAAAGTATTATTTTTGTTTTTAATCATTGGCATCATGACAGCCCAACATGTTCACTGCTGAACATTGGTCTCACCCAATAAATGTCACAGAACACTTGAGCAACCTGCATTGTCTTTCTCCATGTCTCAGTTCGTCACTCCACGTAGAGTGGGCCGCCCTTTGCTTACCAGTACGAGGCTGCGATTCACGAACCTGTCTTTTAAAATTTACTGCACCTAAAACAACAAATAAATACAATTTATGTTACCATTAACAAGCCATTAGTATAATTGTAGGATCTATTTCTGATTCAGTTACGTCAGTACGTTACCGATACAGTCTATTAAGGTCCACTGCTGAAGATAGATAGAAGAGATATTTGCCATAGTTGCCAAGCTTGGCAAGCAGGTGTTTTTTCTCTTCACAAAGGTATATAATTTCACATTATTTCTTAAATAATACGGTTGTAAATAATTTTGACCTTTGTGAGAGACTCGTGTCTATACTAGGGTAATCCCTGCGTTATAGATCACCAGGCCCTCACCCTAACGGATAGCACGTATTACATTTTCAAATATACTACAAGAGAAATACAAGAATAAGAAATATTTCAACAAGGAAAGATTCTATGTTTTTTTAAAGTTATTTCTATATGTGTAATAGTGTGTATGTGTACGTGTGTGCGTGAAAGTGCGTGTATGTGCGTGCGTGCGCGCGTGTGTGCGTGCGTGCGTGCGTGTTTGTGTGTGCGTGCGTGCGTGTGTGTGTGTGTGTGTGTGTGTGTGTGTGTGTGTGTGTGTGTGTGTGTGTGCACTCATTTGTGTAGGGTTATATGTTTTTAGGATAATACTCTCAGTAAATTTCAGCAGCCATATAATCGATATTTAGCAACCACTTCTGTAATTTTTGTATACATGCATGTTTTGGTAGAGAGTAAATTGACAAAAGTTTATTTAATTTATTATAAAGGTAACATCCCAGGAAACAAAAAAATCTTATGCGAAAATTTTGGCTTTAGAAGCTTACTGGGACAAACTACATATTTCCTTCTTTTGTCATTATTATAGGAGGACTCATACTGTATAAGCGAATGTTGTAGCAGCTTGGCGTGCAATATAAACAATTCACGAACAGATAAGACATTACACTGTTGATAAAGGTCAGTTGTAGGACAACGGAATGTAAGAGAATTGCTAACTTTTAATAGTGCCCTCTGAGCGCTTTCTAATTACAATATGGTCGTTTTAGGTGCTCCTCCCCGGATGGTAATGCAATATGTCAACAATGATTGGCACAGTGCAAAATATACCATTTTCCATACATTAAAATCTGCAACACGGCTTAGATTTACTTAAGAGGCCAATATGAAGGTGAAAGATTAGGGTGTTCTCTATCATTACGCTAAGATATTTTATACAATTCGTTCTAGACCACAAGTTAGTCGGTTGTTGAGAGAATCGGTTTGTTGGTGCCCAGGTACCTGCAGAGAGATAATGGAGGAACGGTGGCTCCGCGCCGTAGGCCGCGTCTCCTAGACAGACCGGTTACACGTACCAAACGTGCTGCCTATGCACCAACAAATCGAGCATTGATACTAATAGGGGACATACTCACTCAACACGATGAAATTGACATATTTGCAGACAATATGACACGTCTGCTGAATCTTTTTAATAAAATTATCGATAATAAGATAATTAATAATTCGACAATTTAATTTGCTTGACTATTTACTATTTATTACTTTGTATTTAAGATGTAATTTTAATTATGGACATATATTGTAATTAGCTTTTATTGACATTGCATTATAAATTAATATGACAAAATATTTCATAGCCTGACATTGTATGATTGTGACCTTTTTCTTCTTATACCTACTCATATTTTAATATTTTATTTTCATATTTTAAAATCTGATAAAGCTGATAAAGGCTTAGAGATTTTATAACACTAATATTGCATAATTGTTTAATTTATGATTATTATTTTTAATTATTAATTCATAAGTGATAAGTGATACCTTTTAATTCGTTTGTTATAATTGGATGATTTTTTTGTAATATTTTTTGCATGTAAAATTAAACCTTGTGTGCGTGTTGGATTTTCTGTAAGCCACAAGAGTTTTGGAATTAAATAAATAAATAAATAGACAAGGTAGGACAGGAGCAAGGGCTTTCAATTTGGGAGCAGCAGTGAGCTGTAATGTGAAAGTATTCTAACTCAGATACATTGATGTTTTGGGTAGTAAGTGCTATGTATTTTGTTTTATCGGCATTTAATGTAAGTTTAGATTCTTTTAGCCAATAAGTTATTAAATCGAACCATTTAGTTATTAATGCGAAGTTAAATCAGACCATGTATCTGCCTGAAAAAGAAGAGCCGTGTCATCCGCAAAGGCAATGATCCTCCCATTGTGAACGGAGTTGAGCGGGACGTAAACTGTGTTAAACGCTTAAGCCAGATCAAGGAATATAACAACTACTATCTTTTTACGGTCAAGGTTTATAACAACGAAATCTGTTAGTTCATGAACTGCATCCTGAGTTGAACGTTTTGGTCGAAACCATATTGGCATTGTGATAACAAATCATGTTTCTCTAAGTAATTAATCAAACGCTTGTTGATTACTTTTTCAAGAATTTTTGACATAGTGGGAAGAATGGAAATGGGTCTATAGTTATTGATACAGCCCACATCACCGCTCTTGTAAATAGGGTGAATTTCAGCTAGTTTGAAACACTTGGGGAATTTACCAGTTTTAAGGGAAAGGTTACATATATATGTAATGGGAGGAACTAGTAAATGTCTGTACCTTTTTAGAAATAAAGTAGAAATAGTATCTCTACCTACGCTACAATCAGATTTCACATTTAAAATAATTGTCTCTATTTCATGTTCGTCCTTGTCAATAAGTACCATGGAGTGTTGATATATGTTTGTAGGAAAAATGCTACGATTGTTTTTATTAACGTGGTGTTTTTCCGCCAAAGATTAAAAATAACTAACATATTAATTAACAGAAGTTTTAGGGTAAGATTTGTGTAATAATATATCAGTATTATTATTTAATTTATTCGTACTTGTGACTGTTTTAAGTTTTTGGAACACTAGTAAAACGGTCACAAATACGAACGTACGTACGTTTTTGGTTGACAACCGCGGTTTTTATTTTCACTCGTTATTAGGAAGACACGGTAGCTCACCTCATAATTTATTTCCTCTAACGACACCCACGGGATGATGTAGGGTAGAGGATATTCTTAGACCGCCACTACACACTACACACACGGTGAATGAATGAATTATGTGAGTGGTCCATCTCTGCTCTTATTATTCATTGCTTATTATTTATTAGCTGAATCGTGGCTCTACTAAATTTTTAAATAAAAACAAATGTTGGGTGTTAATTACTTAACTCTTATTTTCAATATGTCATTCATCTTCTACATTAAGATAATACTTCGGCAAATAGAGTAATAAAGAAGTGTTTACAGAGAATCTCCAGGGGTGATTGCGGTATTTCTAGTTCCGTTGCAGTGAATAATGGCACTTCGTATAGGGAACTCACTTCTTAGAGTGAAACTTATTTTTTTATTCAACTTCTAAGTGTTATCCGTGTTAGCTGTCAATTATAAACAGTTTTTAATTATTTCTTAAACTAATATTAATTTCAAGATTTATTTAAAAATAGTGAAAATAAACTTTGTACTATTTTCGCGAAAAAAAAATATTAGCAAATTTATTTTCTTTGCAAACCGTAATTTTTACATATGTTAGTTGACATGACGAGGTATTTGACGCTCCTATTATTAACTGAACCACAATGTAATTCTAGGGATATTATTGAATTTAAAGTAAGTGCCTTATAAAAACAAATGTTTACTTTTTAGTGTTGTTTTAATAAAAAGTTTCATATGAGAGGCGGTTGCGGGAATAACGCACATGGTGTTTTTTCTAGCGGTTATCACATTAAATTTATTGTGATGAAACAAAAATAATACTACTAAGGGTTATTGTACTACTAAAGAGTATCATAACTTTTGGGAATGAGGTAATCGCTACCAAGCTGTTTCTAAATGTTTTCCATATTAATTTGCATTACATAGGTAAAAAATAAGTCACTCTGTGTTTCTTGCTGGCATATCCTAGGAAAGAGGTTACTCCGAACCAGTGTTAAAAGCATAAGCGATTCGTAATAAGTATGCTTGTATTCTATATTCAATAAAAACAGTCTATTCTATTTTATTGTATTTTAAAAAGTTTAATTTGTATGGTATCGGCGTAAGAGAATGAACCTCCCCATAACGTTGCGTGGGAAGTATTAGAGTTGAATACGTGACACCTGGCAAAACAAAAAAAATTGTACAAGCGACTTTAAGAGCGGGTACACATTGGGCGCTCGGCGTTGCGTTGGGCGCGCGCTTGTAGCATACATACAGCGCGCTTAGCATGGCGTTTAACGAGCGTTACCAAGGTGTCCATACTACTAGTTCAGTTCGGAAATGGACGTCGAAGTGATCGCTTGTGTGTGGCTTCTATACCGTCGCTATAAAAGACGACGGCAGAGGCAAAGAGAATATTGGGTGCACCCAATATTACGAGATAGACTGTGAACAATGTCCCAAAAATTGAATAAAACACAGTACTCAGTGGTGAGAATAGGTACCAACCAATTTTATTCGCCCAGACTACATGTAGTACAGAAAAATCAATATATCGTGATACAGAAATTTTAATACGCCATCTAGCGCCGTTGCTTTGAACTTACATAACACGAACATTGTTCGTGGTTATGAAAATAATAATTAATCGGGTCTTAACATTCCGGCCGCCATGGGCGAAGTCCATAATTTACAATTTTTGCAGGTTTTTAAGAAACTTATATTATAAACAAAGGCTAGTAAATTGGACTCTAATTTCAAATTAACGTAAAATAAAAACTAAAAATTAAATAGAAAATAACAATAAATGAATACTTAGTCTATGAATGAATTGTCACATAACAATATAGTGATTTTACATGTAAGCTTTCTTTTGAAATAGGATAAACAAAAATTTTAAATCAATCTTAATTTAATCACAATCCTTAGGTAGGAATACTAATTTAGATACTGGTCGTTTTATGATGTTGCCCTTATATTTTAAGCTTACTACGCGCGTGAGACCGTCCAACCCTGTGTGTTTATCAGTGATGATACCTAGTAGCCACCTAGCTGGTGGAAGATTATCTTCCTTGACCAATACTACACTTCCCACGTCTGGTTCAGGAACTTGGTAAGACCATTTATAACGATGGTGGAGCTGAGTTAGGTACTCTTGGGACCATCTACGCCAGAAGTTCTGGACCATGCGTTGTGTTAAATTCCATCTACTCAGGGTACTAATGTTTGAATTTTCGTAATTCATATCTGGTACGAGGACAAAGGGTTCGCCTACTAAAAAGTGACCCGGAGTAAGGGGATTTGGATCATCAGGGTTGTTCGATGCCTGACAAATGGGTCTCGAGTTAAGGCACGCCTCAATTTGAGATAGCGTGGTAGTCAGCTCTTCAAAAGTAAGGGTGCTATCTCCAATTACTCGTTTTAGATGGTATTTGACAGATTTAATACCTGCCTCCCACAACCCTCCAAAGTTTGGAGAGTGGGGAGGAATAAAGTGCCAATTAGTACCATTTGAGGACATCCAGTCCTGTATTTCTGCCACGACAACGGACCTTTCTGCGGAAAACAATTTTGTAAGTTCCTTAGAACTGCCTACAAAGGTAGTGGCGTTATCGCTCCACAGGTCAGAGACAAGGCCTCTTCGAGCGACAAATCTTTTGAACGCAGCCAGGAAGCTCTGTGCAGTCATGTCGCTGACCACCTCGAGGTGTATGGCTTTTATTGCCATGCACACAAATAAGCATATGTAGCCTTTTGTTGAGCGATAACCACGACCCTTTGTAGTCCTGACGTGAATAGGACCCGCGTAATCCACTCCACTCTTGTGGAAAGGTCTGTGTGCGGTAACTCGTGATGATGGTAGCTGACCCATCATCTGCTGGCTTGTTTGTGCCGAATAGCGAATGCAAGTTACGCACCTGCGAATAAATTGACGCACGAGACTTTTAGCGCCAATTATCCAATATCTACTCCTAAGATAATTGAGCATGATTTGAGGCCCTCCATGCATCGTTTTAGAGTGAGCCTCGTCAATAATCAAATTTGTGAGGGGTGACTTGTGGGGAAGAATGATGGGATGTCTCGTATCTTGATCGAAGTTTGCCCTCTGTAGTCTTCCACCAACTCTAAGAATTTGGTAAGTGTCCAAAAAGGGATTCAACGAGGTGAGTTTACTTTTTTTTCCCAACTTTCCTTTCCTTTCTAGGTCTCCGATGTCTTCGCTAAAACTTCGTCGCTGACACATCTTGATACAGAAAAGTAACGACTCGTTGATTTCTTTTGCTGTTAATTGTGTACTAATCTTTTTCCTTTCTTTTTCAGGTTCCTTCCAGCGTAAAACTCTCCGGCAGAAAGATACGACCCGGGTAAGTTTTTTCAGGGAGGAATATTTCGATAGCAAATTGTCTTCTCCATCATTTGCTGTAGTCATGTAGCCCTTAATTTTTGGTTTCCTTTCTTCTAGATTTGTGTCGGTCATATTCCGGTCGTAATTTATTACGTCGAACCGTAACCAATCGGGGCCTTGACGCCAAAGCTGGTTTGTGACAAATTCTGATGGCATTAATCCTCGCGATGCAGGGTCTGCTGGGTTCTTCTTTGAGGCTACATGTGACCATTGGTCAGCATCCAAAACTGAAAGTATCTCAGAAACCCTGTTTGCGATGAATGTTTTCCATCGACTTGGATGGCTGCTGAGCCAAGCAAGAACTATTGAGGAATCGGACCAAGCGTGTAGCCGTTCCTTACGTATTTTCAGTACATCCGATACTTCGTTCAAAAGTTTCGCTAGCAACACCGCACCGCAGAGTTCTAGGCGAGGGATTGAGATTTGTTTTATCGGGGCGACTCTCGTTTTCGAAGTGATCATGTTTACGTGAACCCTTCCCTGAGCGTCCACCATCCGCGTATATACTACTGCTGCATATGCCGCATTAGATGCGTCTGAGAATCCATGCAACTCGCAGGCCTGATCGTTTTGCTGCGAATAAATCCATCGAGGGAATCGCATCTCAGCTAATTTAGGCAACCCACTGCGGAATTCTATCCATGCCTTAAGTAGGGATGGCGGTAGTTCCTGATCCCAGTTGATTCCAGATAGCCACGTCTTCTGTATAAATATCTTCGCAGTGGTGATAGCCGGTGCCAACCAACCTAACGGATCAAAGAGCCGAGCAATGTCAGAGATCATTATACGCTTCGTAACCAAAGATTGAAGCGGTGGGAGGTCGACAGTACACTGAAATTCGTCTGTGTCTCTGTTCCATTTCAGGCCGAGAGTTTTGATCACTTCGTATGTTTTCAAGAACAAGGAATGATTTGATTCCCAGGTATCAGTCTGAATTTCGTTCAATAAGTCCATGCTATTACTAGACCATTTTTGAAGTTTGAAATCCACCACAATTCAATAAAGCAGTCATCTGGTCATAGATCTGAACGCCTTCGGCTACCGTATAGCAACCTGACATCAGGTCGTCCATATAAAATTCGTGCAGCACTTTCGGCGCTGTTAACGGAAATTTGGAACCTTCGTCACGGGCTAGTTGTTGAAGACATCGAACTGCCAAATAGGGTGCCGATGAGGTGCCAAAGGTAACTCGCAAAAAGCGAAGATGCTGAAGTTCAGCATCTGGACTTTCGCGCCAAAATATGCGCTGAAAATCTAAGTCCTCATCAGCTACTCTTATTTGCCGGTACATCTTGACGATGTCAGCTACTAGAGCGATAGGTTAGCATCGCCATCGCATAACAATATGACGAAGTTCCGGTTGAAGTGCGGGGCCTACCATTAACTCGTTGTTAAGGGATACCCCGTTTGAGTCTGTACAAGATGCGTCCACAACCATACGCACCTTTGTTGTGGTCTTGTCATGACGTACTACGGCGTGATGTGGGAGGTATACTGCTTTCTTCGCAAGTTCGTTAGAACTCACTACTTCTATATGACCGGAACTTACATACTCATTTATAAGCTTCGAGTATGCGACCTTAAGTTCTGGGTCCTTCAATAAAAGCTTTTCCAAACACAAAAAACGTTTGTACGCTATATCCTTTATATTACCATGTAGACTTAGTAGATCTCCCTTTCTGAATGGTAATCGCACAATATACCTACCTGTCTCATCACGCCTTGTAGATTGAGTAAAGAATTCCTCACATCTCTGCTCTTCTTGAGACAAACGGTGGCCAAGACGGTAACAAGCCAAGAGATGGTTCGGACTCCAATTCCCAAAATCTTTTGAGAAGTTCGTTCTCGTTGGTTTGTATAGTGTACAGACTTACAACATTCATGCACGTTTCACTACCAATGACCTCTCCCTTATGATTGGGTATTCTGCCAGATAGGACCCAGCCCAGTCTCGTGCGTTGAGCAACTATTGAATCAGACGGGCCCCCGATTATACCTTCCATTAGAATCTGACTATATACCTCGGCCCCGAAGAGCAAGTCAATTTTATTTGGCCTATCAAATGTAGGATCCGCCAACGTATTTGACGGGAGTGCTGGCAACACTTGAACAACGACCTTACTACTTGGCAGCAAGGTTGTGAGTCTGCTGAGTACGTGAGCTTTTACTGTAATTGTAAAACTTGGGTCAAGACGGGACTGAATTTTTATAACAACAAACGACTTTGAAGCTAAAGTCGCTCGGTCACTGCCAAGACCTGATTACAAGACTGGCCCCAGGAATCCTTTTGAGTGCCAACATTTGTACATCAGATTCCGTTATAAACGATGCCTGAGACCCTTGATCTAAAAGAGATCTCAGGACAAGGGTAGAATTCGTTTTAGCGGACTCTACCTTTACTAGGGCAGTAGCCAATAAGACTTGCCGAAGCATGTTTGAAACACAAGTGACAACTTGTGGAATTAATGGCTCACCACTGGTCTGTGATAGATTTGACTTAACTCTCTCGGCTCCCTTCACAGACTCATCAGCTATGACAATCTTAGCATCACTAGCTGTTTTTGGATTTTTGGGATGTAGTAGACTGTGGTGTTTTTTCTTGCAGAGTCGACACCGTGTTGACGCTGTACACTGATAAACCGAATGATCTGAACCGAAGCAATTAAAACATAAACGATGAGTTTGGACGAACTCACGACGTGCGTCGACGCTTTCTTTTGAGAATTTTTTACAATTAAACAACTTATGATTTAGAGTACAAAAGGCACAAGTCACTAAAGTAGTGGCAACATGAGTACAGTTCGCCTTTTCGACCCTTTGAACCCTGGTATCCAAAAACTCTAAAGACCGAAATCTACTTTGCAAAAACTCCTCAAATTGATTAAGACTAGGCAAATCCTGAACAGAATCAGAAACCCTTTGTTCCCATTGCTTGCGGAATTCGGGATCCAATTTTTGAGTAGTGAGAAAAATTATAATTGTGTTCCAGTCACCAGTTTTAACGCCAATATTTTCTAGTGCATGTAAGCATTCTTTAGTGGTATCTAATAATTGTTTAATGGCACCCGCGGACTCTGATACTAAAGCCTTTTGGCTAGTTAACCTCTTTAAAATATTATTAGCCAAAAATCTTTTATTGTTGTAGTGACCTTCTAAATGTTCCCAACAGACCCGATAATTATCCGACATTATTGGAATATGTCGCAATAATTGTTCTGCTTCACCTGTTACACTACTTTTAAGATAATGAAGTTTTTGGACATCGTCGATACCAGGGTTCTTGCGTACTATGGAAGTGAATAAATCACGAAAGCTCACCCACTCTGTGTATTTCCCAGAAAATTTAGGCAATGTAATTTTCGGCAAGCTAACTGAAGGTTTCTCGCTAGCTGTATTAACAGTTTCTACAATATTATTAGTACTATACTTTAACAATGTTTCCTTTAATAATGTTTTATATTCTAAATAAAGTTCCTCAGTTTGATCATAAATATCCCCTGTGTAATAAATAGATTTTTCTAAATCCTCTTTCTTAAGTTCATATACAATTTTACGATGATTTTGAGAAAACACAGTCCAATTGCTCTCTAAAGATTCTAATCGCGTTTCAATATATGATTTTGTAATTCTTTCCTTAGGGGATTTTTTGAAATTTATTAGAGATTTTTTAATTTTTGATGCAATATCTTCTTGAACTTTTACATAATTCTCAGCCATTATTCACAAAGTTTACAGTTATAAATGAATGTAAACAAAAAATATTTAAAAACCCGATAGCAATATTCAAAAAAATACTGAGGAAATAATTCAATACACACGCTCACTTAACATTAAATACAAGCCCCTGTAGATCGACAACAAAATTTGACAAGTCCAAGTTTACACGAAATTATTCTAAGTGTTGAATTCACATAGGAAATTTTACAAGTCCGAGATTGCACGAAATTATTCTAAGTGTTGAATTGACATAGGAAATTTTACAAGTCCGAGATTGCACGAAATTATTCTAAGTCTTTTTGACTTGTAAAATTCGCTCTGAAAACCGGCATGGATTCCCCGTAGGTACACTTTTGGCGAAATTATTCTAAGTCCTAAACACTTGTAACTTTTTACTCACTTCACATGCACTACCTTTGAAAACTTTACAAGTCTAGTTCCTCTTGATAATAAGGTTCAAATTTGTACTCACGGTTTATTCTTCACATAAACTCACACGTCACGTCGATGGCTCTTCCCCCTCTGCGCCTGCTGCGATCCTGTGGGTGTCACAGGGGAACTCCGCCTCCTCAGCAGTCTGTTCCGGTGATGTCCCAAGAGGGCACCTCCTCTACGTATGCCGCGATCCGGTGGGTGTCACAGGGGAACTCCTCCCCCTCAGCAGTCCGCTTCGTTGATATCCCAACACGGGCTCCGCCCACTTGCCTCGATGAATGTCCCAGGGGGCTGCTCCGCCCGCTGTAGCTCCATCCAATGATGCGGTTGCACTTGCGCCGGCACCCGTTGCGGCCAGCAATAGCACCATTGACAGCAAGCCACTGCCCGTTCGGCACCGCAATGGACTTTGTACAGGTCAACTTCACACCGCCTCAAACCGGCAATCGAAGGACCAATGACCAATGTCCCAAAAATTGAATAAAACACAGTACTCAGTGGTAACAATAGGTACCAACCAATTTTATTCGCCCAGACTACATGTAGTACAGAAAAATCAATATATCGTGATACAGAAATTTTAATACGCCATCTAGCGCCGTTGCTTTGAACTTACATAACACGAACATTGTTCGTGGTTATGAAAATAATAATTAATCGGGTCTTAGCAACTGACGTATGGAATGTTTGTAACATTGTATCCAAAATTAAGGCAATATGAACCTAAGTTTTTTAATTACTTTAGAATGTCCATAAAATCATTTGATGACTTACTCCATGTTATTAAAGTAGATATTACTGGTGATTCAACGATTTTGAGAGATTCGATTTCCGCAGAAGAAAAACTCGTGATAACGTTAAAGTAAGTATATTTGTTTATTCAAATAAATCTAAGTTGTCTGAATGTCACCGTCACGTTCAGCCTCCAGCCAAGGCTGGAGGCTGAACGTGACGGTGACCATGATGACGGCGGTGGTGGCGGCGTGGTAGACCACTGTTGTGTTGTTGAGGGTCTAGCAGTGGTATATCCAGAATATGTCGGTGTAGAATATGTGTATTGGTGATGATTAGTTTCTAGTGGTAATGATTGATGATAATTCTATGCTTCTTTAATGACATTGAGTAATTCAATCTTTGTAGTTAAGCGTCGATTTTCGCGCACTTTTTTTTAATTCACTGTACAATGATAAACAGAATAGTTTATCATCGTCTTCTTTAGTTAGTCGCCCCATTTCATTTTATTCCCTTGCATTTAAACTTTTCTGTGAAATGTCGACTATTTGTTTATCTACGGCATTTATTTTCTGTCTTTTCCTTGGGCCTTCCATTTGATCTTTAGGAGGTGGCATCAAGTCTGCATTGTCTATAATATTATCTACATCTGAACCAGTTGTGCCAGAAGATTGGTAATTGCTCTCTGTGTCGTTATATGCTGTAGAATTCGTAATATAATAAAGTAATTTCCTGTAATACACATATAACGTATGTTTGGAAGATCCAGATCTAGATGGAAGCTTTTTTTGCCTCTTAGACTCCCTAAGATAATTGTCCCGAATGCTTTTCCATTTTTTCATAAGTGTACCACCTGAAAATAAACAATAACCATTTTAATTTTGACAGATACTTGGCCACAGGCTGCTCTTTCGCTGATTTGCATTACGGATACCATCTTGGTAAATCGACAATTATAAAGATAGTGGAACAAGTTTGTAAAGTACTATGGAGCAAATTGAAGTTTACATCTATGCCTGAAATGACAACAGAAAAGTGGAAAGAAGTAGAAGAAGGTTTTAAGAAATATGCTAACTTCGACGGGAAACATATTGAGCTAATACAACCAGAACATACAGGGTCGCTTTTTACAATTATAAAACATACTTCTCATCAGTCTTACTAGCAGTTTGGGATGCAAATTATTGTTTTGTATACGTTGATGTCGGATCCTATGGCAAAACCAGTGATTCTGCTATTTTCAATAATTCCGAATTTTTTAAACGGATTGTGAATAATAAGTTAAACATTCCTAACCCCAAGCCTATATCAAATATCGACAGAACTCCATTGCCTCATGTGTTCGTCGGCGATGAAGCATTTGGAATTATGTCGAATGTGATGTGGCCGTATGGAGGAACACAACTCAAACACACACACAAAAAGTTTTCAATTACAGATTATCGAGAGCAAGGCGCTGTATTGAATATACTTTCGGAATAATGAGGAATAAATGACGAATATTTCATAGACCGATAGATGTAAACATAGATTTCGCGGAGAGTATCATCAAAGCTTGCACAGTACTACATAATTACGTTCGAATGCGCGATGGTTACAGATATGAAGATACACTTTATGTTTCACCTCTACAATCTATACATTTAGAAAATTTACTACGAGGCAGCTTTGTGCTAGAACAGCAAGAGAAAAATTTGCCGATTATTTTGTGAACGAGGGAAAATTACAGTGGCAAAACAACATGATATAATTATATAAAACATCAATAAATAATTATACTCACCCAAAAGTTTTTTCTTTTAAAAATTGTCTTTACAGTCACTAAAAATTTCAACTATTTCCTCCCAATTACGTTTTTTTAATATTTTATTTTTATAATCTGGACTTTGCATGTCCCATATAGCTGAACGCTTTTGGATTTCGTCGATAAATAAATCTGCATCGAAGTGTTTGATCTCCATGATATACGTGCACCCTACACGAAGGCGCGCGATCAAATGTACAGCAAAATGGCGATGCATGTGCGTTCCAACGAAATTCTGAGAGCGCGCGTCCGACGCGCGCTTGATCAGAAGCGCACTTGTATGTGTACATTTCAATAGGGACTTTTTGATCTCAAAACGCGCGTTAGTAAATCGCGGGTTTCAAAGCGCCCAATGGGTACCCGCTCTAATATAAATAAAATGAGAACATTGAAGTTAATTAAATAAGCATTATTAAAGATAACTCAAAAAATATTAATTAGAACTTGATAAAATTTATACGGAATCAGATGAAAAACACCAACTTTCAAACAAAAAAGAATAATCAAAATCGGTTCACCTAGAAAAAAGTTCTGAAGGAACACACAAAAATATAGACAAAATTGAGAACCACTTACTTTTTTTGAAGTCGGTTAAAAACTAGAAAGATATGACGTTCATAGAAGGAGGAACAATCATCTTGTATTTTGTTTTAAGTCCTTAAAAATCTTTTGCTGGACAAGAAGCTCTAGAGTTGTAAGGAGGATTACCCTTAATCGTCAAGCTTTAGGTAGATTGATGACCACAGTGCCAGACGTCCTGCACCTTTGATAGTGCTTGTCGTCGCAGGTCCGGATACTTCAATAAGAATACTATATCGCCAGTTGGTAGAGCCACGCTGCATCTGTACTGTGATTGTAGCATGAATGGATCGGCTCGATCGGGGCAGGACCACGTTCTAACAGCACACCGGCATAAAATAGGAGCTTAATGGTGCTGTGTTTTGTATGGTGAGTGTAGATAATCGAAAACCATTTTTACTGGAACGAGGTATTCCATCTTAGTCCTCAGGGGCTGACATTTTGATTCATAATTGACAATTGTCGATAAATGTAGACGTTTATGGGACACAACATCAACATACCATCAGATGGACTGTAGGCTCGTTTCTTACACTATTATATAAAAAACAGTATTGGAAGCTGTAATTTTTTTTGCATTTATCGTGGTCTCCGATGACTACTGCGGAATGAACAGTTTTTTTATATAACATGGGGCAAATGAGCATGCGGCTCACCTAATTGTATGTGTCAATCGCCGGCCATGAACACCAGGGGGATTCCCCTGGTGTTCATGGCCGGCGATTGACACGGCGATCGTGCAGGGACGTTGCTAGCCTTTCAAAAGGGAGTAAGCTCGTTTTTCAAGGCCTCCCCCATAGATTGCTTAATAGTATAGCATGAGTCTGTTCCATTTGAAGTAAGTATTCTGTAACGACCTTCTTTATTAATAAACCTTAAGTATTAAAAAAATTGTGGTTTCCAATTCGCCTGCCAAACTTGGCAACTAAGGCAAATATCTCCCTATGAGACAATTTATGGGGGAGGCTTATGTTCAGCAGTAGACTTTTGATAGACTGTAACGGTAACGGTAAGACAATGATGACTATACAATAATTTCATGACTGTGAACTGGTATTCATGCTACCTTTAACATAGCTCACGATCATTGCATGTTGTTTACTTTTTCATAAATTTTAATATTATTTATTTATATTCATACATCGTAAATATTTGGTTTTACCATTAGACAGTCGCTATCAGAACGTTATCGCTAGTGGGCATAATTTAGCAGCCGCCAGAATATTGCGATTTATTTCGCCTCCCGGCTATTTGGGACGCGCTAGGCTTGTATTCTATTGCATATTTTAGAAAAATTACACTCCTTAGAATAGTAACAAAGAAGATAAAGTTTTTAACGTAAATATTAGGTCGACATTATAGTTGTAACCTTGTGATTGTGTATTTCTTAGTCAACTTAAGAGAGTCACAAGTTAACCTTTTAATAAAAATAAAAACAGATTTCAAGCAAAAAACTACCATACCATCATTAGGAATTAAGTCATAATATAAATTTTTAATATTTTATGACCGTTACGGGTTTTAATAATGATGATGAATGTGTTACTGTATATGTCACACTGTAAGAGATTCATTATCAAAGTAAACGCCTCACACACAATGAGATGTTTTTCTTCACCGTCAAGCACGTAGTAATTCAGCACTTTTGCAAATAACCATTTAATGATATCAGGGGTAAGCGAATCCAAATTGTTCACGTGATGTGCATAATCGCCTCTTATTCATTTACGCTGCCAATACCCGGCAAACGATTTATCGGTTCCTCTTTTCATTGAAGTTTGCAATGTTAAAAACCCTATGTTTTTTAAAACTACAGTAACTGTTGTGACTTCCTTAGTATCATTTTGTATTTACATTGTTTTAGGTTATTACGTTTTATTTTCAGGCATCGAAATCATGATGTTAGCGTACTGTGAAGTTTAGAGAAGCCGCACACGGATTTCCATTGAATGCGGCGTAACTTGACTATCCTGGATTCTCCCTGGAGCACCAATTCTATCTATGTGCCGGTTTCCGTATGTACGTCTATAATGAAATCTGTTTCCAGCGTCTCCGTCCCACTTTTTCGACGATCTGGGTAATGGTAGAAACAGGTATTGAAAAAATCCTTTATGCCTGTGTCTATCGAGCGCACAGTGGTGATCAGAAGACAACACGATTATTTGATTAGCTTACTGAGGCTGCTGATGTAGCCCTTAGTCGGTATCCTACTGCACAGTTGGTCTTTCCGGAGGACTTTAACGCCTGTCACGAAGACTGGCTGTTTCCATACCAGAAGACCGAGGATGTTGGAAGAGTAGCGTTGAATTTGGCCTTGACGCTAGGCTTTTCTCAGCTGGTAAAAGAAGCGACTAGGGTACCCGATGTAGACGGTCACACAGCCAAATGTAATGACTACTAGAAAAAAACTACTGTTCCCAACCCGTCTGCCAAGCGTAGCAACTATAGCAAATCTCCTCTTTGTGATGTAAGAGCTTTAGTTCAGCAGTGAACTACTATACTATATACCTATAGTACAGAATTATTAATTAATACTAAAATAAGAATAAACTGATTTTTGGGAATAAATAAAAGCAAAACTTTAGCTATAGTAAGTAAGGAAGCTTTGAAAATCATGTTAGTTATTTTCAAGTAAAGTTTATTGTAAATAAACACGAAAAAATTACAACCAAATAAATAATGAACACCAATAGGTCGATAACTCTTAAAATATTGCTAGCACTAGTCAGTATATTCGACAAGGAGTCGGGATAAAGAGAAGTTAGTTTGTACCAGTTTTTACCATAAATTCATTTTTCTATTTTTGAATCCTTGAAATCTACGATTATTGTATAGCTATACATCATAAGATCATAAAATTACTCAGTGGTCTGTAGTCGAATATACAATTATTTTAAATCAAGTAAGAAGCGGTTGTCTGATTTGGTATTTCTTGGTCTGTTTCAGTTTAAACTCTCACATCGATTGAACCTTTTAAAGTTTCGTGTTGTGCTGAACAATCAATAACAAATGATGGTGCTACGTCTCTGAATTCCTTTAAACCCATCAACGGTTCTGACCAACAAGGAAGTATAATACGGTAGCACTGGTAAGCAGCAATGCGTAGTAGATAAGAGAGGCAATGACGGTATTCAACGAACAATAGATAAGAGGAAAGGCTGAACAACAATGTCAATCAATGAACAACGGTGTCTATGTTTAAAAGACTCGTTAAAGAGCATTATCATTCACACGATAATGATTAATTCGTGATGTGTAGATATTCATATATGTAACATTAAAAATATAATATATTGAATTATATACTTGTGTATATATATATATATATATACGTATGTACATATGTGTATATATATGGAAGTTTGTAAATTTGTATTGTATATTTTAATAAAGTGCACAATTTGACTGCACATCTCCGGAACCGCACATCCTATGAAAAAACGGACCGCAGATTCGTGATTAGAGCACGCCAAAACCTTTTCTTTTTTAGGATCCGTCGACCCACCGTCAGCCGATGAGGGCTGGATTGTACCAGTTCTCAGTTCATTGGCTCAGTGAGCCAGAACTGGTACAATCCTATACGAAAATTAAAAAAGACGAAATTCATTTTAAAATATTTCTCGATACGAGTAGAATAATGTAAATAATAAAAAAAAACTGCTTTTGGCAACTATTGCAACGGTTTTGTGGCGCGGCGCGTGGCGTAACGTGGCAACGTTGGCAAATATTGTCCCTATGATGCAATCTTGCAGATGGCTATGTTCAGCATTGGATTTGATAGGCTGTAATAACGACGGTGAATATAATGATGGGTTCAATGGATGTCATTGATTCAAATTTATCTGTGTTAGCCGCGTAGAGATTCGCTGATGTTTACATTTATTTATTTATTTATTTAATCATTTCAAACTTTAATTCAAAAAAATTTCAAATTCAAAATCCAGGTAGGACACATCATTGTATTTATTTAGCGGAAGGTTGCAAAGAAATTTATATTTTTATTTTTTATTATAATGTATTTCCGCAAAGTAACGCCTGATTCTATCAATTATTTCAAACTGCTGCTTACTATGCTTCGATCGAAGCGTGACGCCAATCTATTGCGCGCAGGTCGTATACAATATGGACCGTAACTTAAGGCAATAACACTTATAAGAGTGCAGTTTTATTTGTATTATTACTAATTCTGTCATTCAATAAAAATAAAGAAAAATGAACTTTATTTCAAGCACATTAAAGTCTTTGCGTTCCTAGATTTGTACTGTGACCACAACGTTCTTCCGGAATTAGTATAACTAATTTGATAAATAATCAGTGCATAAAAATGTTTAACTAAAAATTCAGTGCATGTATTATTGATAATAACATAATATACTAATTGGGGTGTCTGAGGGTGTGCGTTAATTACGTTACATATTGTATACACATAGGTGATATACATTTAATTTAGCTATTGTAGACATGTGCTTTATTATTATCTCACCGAATGGTAGTTGATGTGGCAGAAAATCATAGAATACTATAATACACAATAGAATGGCTGTCAACCTAATTTTGTAGGAGGATCGGTGTCACCGTGAGCACACATATAAGCAATTACGTCGTATTATCACTACTATAAACCCGATTTGCTGTATTGACAGGCTGAGCGAACACATGTTAGACTTTTGATTAATCTTTTTGACACATGAATATTTCTTTATTTTTGTTTTTTTTTTTAATTCACAAAATATAAATAGTTTTGAATTACTTATTGTTGGATATGTCTCCTTTATTGAAGTTCCATTTCCTGCTGTTCTTTCGACACGTAATTTTGGCAAAATTAGCCATTTTTTAAATAATTTGCATGCAGCGACGCTTGACACGAAAATTGGAAACGATTGATTGTGTTGACATTTAAAGATGTGAATTGACATGTGAGGTGTATGTTAGTGGCTACATTAGCTCCACCCACTCCCCTGTTCTATTATGTATGTATTATTGTATTCTATGCATAAACTGGTAAAGCTCACTTAGCTTAACAAAACCTTATTCACTCCTACTTTGGAGTATAGGATAGCTGTCCCGATAACTGCTCGTTATCGTGCGTCGATAACATGTATTTGGCACTACAAATAATTTTTCGGGGTCATTTGTCCTTTTTTCTTTTTTCGTTTTTTATTAATATTTATTTTTTATTAAAGTTCCTTGTGAAATTTATGTATGTAAACGGAGATACAGGAAAAATCCTGATGTGGTAACGGGGTAACGTTTTTTATTTAAGAAAGGAAAAGAAAATATCAAAAATGCGATTTATTAAATTAACAGTTCTTGTTGTAATTCATCTTTTAACTGTTAATTCATCATGTTATTCTATTCTATTTTAGTAAACAAACCCCCATAGTTCCATGTTCATAGAAGATGTTACACACAGGTCCGAAAGCTAAGAAATTTTGAATTTATTAGGAAGTATCATACATACACTCATTCATTCTTATATTATTTCGTAACTAAAAGATCCTAATTTATAACCTTCTTTAAAATCTACTTATTATATAAATCCCAAGCGGCCAGCAGGATGCAGTTCGGCGCAGTATATGCAGCGACAGTGTAATAAATAATGTAAGCTCTGTGAGTAAGGTAATCTATTGGAAACAGAATCTATCAGCCTGAAATCAGTGCTCAAATCCCCCTCTGGAAGATTCAATTTAAAGTCGTATTATCCAGGGATTTTGAAAATCGATTGCTTTTATAATCGATTATTAACTATTTCTTTCAAATCGTATAAGTAATATAATAGCAGTGAACTTTGATGGGCTGTAAAGGCAACAGCAACGGTTGCCTCGTATAGTTCTCGATTAAAACACGCAGACCGACCACGTGTAGCAGCGTCAAAGGTACGAGACGTCTGGTACTATAAACGCCAATCTGCCTGCAAAGTGTGGCGATTATTGATATACTATCTATTATGGAAGAGACTGCACACCTAATATTAAGTGACTACCGCCGCCATGATCAACACCAGAGGAATTGATGGCACGTTGCCGGACCTTTAGAAAGGAATAAGCTCTTTTCTTGAAGGTCCCTAAGTCGAATCGGTCCGAAAACTTCGCCGGTGGTAAACTATTCCACAGAGAGGTTGTACGCGGAAGAAAACTTCTTCTGTAACAAACAGTGGTGGACCGCCAAGCATCTAGATGGTGTGGATGGTACCAAGAATTTGGCCGCGTAGTGTGTTCACAAAATTTGGTGGCGTGCATTAATCCGAACAATTCCTCAGAGCACTCCCCTGGTATATGCGAAAGAAAATGCAAAGAGATGCAACATCTCTTCGTAGCGCTAGTGAATCGAACCGATTGGAAAGCACTCGGTCGTCGACGATTCGAGCCGCTCTACGCTGGATGCGGTCAAGTGGAAGGAGCTGGCACTGGGGAGCCCCAGCCCAGAGATGGGAACAGCATTCCATGTGCGGCCGAACCTACGCCTTGTAAAGTTGTAGACGGTGTGCCGGCATGAAATACTTTCCCGCTCTGCTGAGCACGTCAAGCTTTTCGGAGGCCAATTTGGCCTCCTCTTCCAAGTGACCACGAAACTGCACGTCACTCGATATGTCGACGCAGAGGATTCCGATACTAGCTGAGGCAACAAAGGAGTGCCTTGAAACTGAGGAGATACGACAAAGGGGTTCTTTTTAGCGGTTAACGCGCATGCTTGTGTCTTCTGAAGGTTAAACTAGACTAGATTTAGTCGCCCCCAATCTGAGACTTTGTTCAGCAAAGACTCTAATTCAGACACAACTTTGTCCCGGTACTCGGAGACGTTTTCCCGAGAAATATTGGCACGGCCGGTATACGGAGCATCATTAATGCTGTCATTTGCATAGCAATGAATGTTACGGATTTGCAACATATCATTGATATGCAGAAGAAACAGCGTTGGCGATAGCACATAGCCTTGTGGAACACCAGCATTAATAGGCTTGTAATCGGAGCTTGCACCGTCAACAACGACCTTGATGCTCCGATCTGCAAGAAAGCTGGTGATCCAATTGCACAATTTCTCGGAAAGCCCATAGGAAGGGAGCTTCGAAAGAAGCTCTTTGTGCGAAACCCGATCGAAGGTCTTCGCAATGTCTAAACTAACGGCCAATGCCTCTCCCTTGGACTCTACTGCCTCCGCCCATCTATGAGTTAGGTAGACCAGAAGATTAACAGCTGATCGACCACGACTAAAACCGTATTGGCGATCATTTATCAGCTGGTGATCCTCAAGGTACCTCACGAGCTCGCAGTTTTGCAGAACAAGGAGGTGATGGCGATAGGCCTGTAGTTGGACGGGTCTGAGGTCTGCAGGAAGTCAATGGATGCGGATGGCTCAGAACCGTGCTTTGTAGCATTCTCACGGGGAGTACAATATCCAGCAGTAGACTTATGAAAGGCTGTTATGATGATGATAATAATAGAGACTCAGAGAGCAGTGCAGTCAAGGCGACAATATCTGGCTATTGTCAGAATTTTAGTGTTAGTGTAAGTGTTAAGTGTGAGCGCAAAGATAGAAGAACGTAGACGTCCTCTTTTTCATGTGAAACACTTTTAAGAGGCGGGCTTTACGTATTCTCGAAATATTGAAAATAGTCTGAGGAATACCTCAGAAAATTCAACCACTGCCAAGAACGTGGTGAACCTTCACTGAAAATTGCAATTAACAAATTCACTGGTGCCCGCGGGGATCGTACTCGGGTTGGTCACATACTGCGAAATATTCAGCGAATGCCACCAGTCACTAAGGCTCTTCGAAACTTGATCTAAACGCAGTGAACTCTGTTAACATATGAGCATCTTACGACTGATGAAAATGTAACGTGTTCACATGAGAGGATATTGACCTTGCGCTCACTAATCCCAAACAAACAAGACATTATGGGTAAAAATAAAAAAATGATTATATCCCTTTATGTTGCTTGCATCCGCAGTTTTATTATTTTAAAGTTTTTTTTTAGTAAATTAAATGGTTAACTGTAAGAAAGTTTCTACAGCGACAGCCTGGTACCGGTAAATGAAATGAAAGACTTCTTTAGATAGAGCGATAACCAGATAAGATATGTAGGATGTCGACGAATGAGATGGCTCACGACTTTGTGATATCCATCGAGAAAGGCTTATGTTCAACAGCAGTTTTGTGATAGGCTGTTATAATGATTGACGAAGGTTTCTACCTCCCGTCTAGTTATTGTACTCTGACAAAAGATTGAAAACAATCCAGACACATTTCCAGACAAAAAAGTATCTTGATCAAATCTAACACCAAGAAAGGTACATATTTTTATAAAGATTTGACGAGAAATTAATTAAATATTTCTGAACTTAATAGATAGGATATTATCAGCGAGGAAACTATGCCAGCCCTCTTTGTACTATTCTTGTCGTATTTAATTGCTCTTATGTTAGGTTTTCGCTCCATTTACCGCACTTAATGGAGGATGTGTGTAAAGCGGAAGTAAGCCGGCGTCAGGATCGCGTATCCGGTCAACTGGGAATGGATCGAAGGTCTCGAAATTAACTCCTATATGCATTATTTATACTGTCATCGAAAAATTCGAGTTTATTAAACATGTCAGTTTATACATTAAACATAGTATGCCAAAGTTTTTGTACATTACGACCTAAGATTAATAAAGTTCTAAATGCTGTTGAAAATATTTTATTCAGGTATTCTTAGTAACATTTTAGGATTATTTGGTAGCATGTTATAATAATAGTAATAATAATGTGCTACACATCGAATTTCATTTCATAAATATAAAGAGATGGTATAGGTAAAGCCAAGTTTTGAAACGCCTGTTTATACGATTCATTTAATTCAACCCCATATAGTGTTAAGACATTTTTTGTGCATTAAATGCTCTCTTATCCTCAACACTTTTACCCCAGATTATAAGTTCAATAGCTCTCTAATTACTCTACATATGCGTGGTAGGACATAGCAAATGTTTTTTTTGTTTGTTACGAATAATTTTTTAAATGTTTAAGATACTTACTTGATAGTATTTCTTCAAATGATTTCTATTGTGTTTTTGTATTGACGGCTCCATGGCGCTGTGGCTTGGCAATGAGTTGAGGCGCTGAGGATTGCGGGTTTGAATACCACACGGAACAGGTATTTGTATAACCTACAAATAACTGTTCCAAAAATACTAGTGTGGGTCATCCCCACATTAGGATTTTATAGATTAAAAAAGAACCTTTATAAAAAGCAGAACAAAAAATCAAGCTCTATATCATGTAATAGATGTAGAGCTTGATTTTTATATCAAGCTCTACATCTGTTACAATTGAGAGATAGGATGTCTGGCGTTTGTGAAATCAAATTATCTACTCGATCCTCAGAAAGCCAAGTATGCGTTTGTTCATTTAGTCAACTTCAAATAGGAGATTCTCAATTCGTTTGGTTTTTTGTATGTATGTCACGTGATATCTTCTCCGATTGTGAACTAATTTTAATTATATTTTTCAAGTAAATAGGCCTTACGCTAATATTTAGATTTAAGGAAAAGTCATACCTCTAGTAGAAAAATGGTTTTGAAATTTTTTTGATTAGTATTGAGAAGCTGAAGACTGCATAATATAGTAAGGTTACGAGCATAGAACCGAAGTATAAAATACTTATATAGAAATGCACCAGGCATGGTGTAGTGTATATCTCTATGACAAGTGTTTTATCTCTGCAACCTAACACTGGAATATACAATTTTTTAGTAGAAGAATTGTCCAAGATGATGCGGTTTGGTCATGTAGAAAGAATGAACAAGGAAAGAGTAACAAAGCAAATTTATGTTACAGATGCGAACGGCAGAGTTGAGAAGGGCGCCCTGGACGAAAGATTATCAACTAAGTTGACGATATATTGAATATAGGCTAGATTAAGAGTTCCCTAAATCAACGAGAATAAATGCGGTACATGGATGTAAAGGAGGCGAGAGAGGCGTTTTAGAATAGCGCTAAATACCGTAGTCGCTGCCTAAGTGAGTATTTATGGTATGTTATACGTGATGTTAGAAGTAAAGATGCCAAATGAGCACACAGTTCACTTGCTAGTATGTGAATGCTATGACCTTTCGTTAATTTCAGCCTATCAAGAGTCCACTGCTGAAGGCCTTTCCCCACGGATTGCCTTATTACGGACTTTGTCACGCTAGACAGTCGGGTTTGCAGCGACTGTTTTTTATTATTTTCATTTGTTATTAGAGAGACGCTCTTGCCCATTTTCCGTTTCAGTTTTCTCTGTCGCTTCTCACGACAACTACGGAATAATATGAGTTAGTGAATATTTTTACGCCACTACTACATAACTATGGCCTATAGAAATCTAAATTTATACTATGTAGCCTTGTCACTACTGGATACACTAGACTGATTAACGCTTCATTATGAGAAAGAAATCCATGGTTATTTTTACTTATCATTCCAAGCACAGTATCAATATGCTACTATTTCATACTGGTATTCTGTACAAGTGTAGTCGTGCGCTTGTCATTCCATCTTAATACTCAGGGATGACAATGTATTTGCATTTTGATTTTTAATCGTAGATACATATAGATGTTTATGGGTCAGAGCCTCCACCATATAGTGGTATGCATGCTCATTTTTCACCCTTATTCTATTAAAACAATATAAATAAAAAACAATATTACACACTTAATTTCCAGGATGCAAAAGTACATCGTACTAAGTACAGCATATTAAAAGTACTTCGGGGAAAAAGAGTACTTAATAAAATGTGTTTACAGAGATCTCCAGCGGCGAGTGTAGTGTTTGCAGATCCACTGCAGTGAATAATGGGAATTACTCGCAATTCAGTGTATAAAATTTAATTCCTTAGACTTTTTACAGATTGTCGGGATTAATAACTAAGAAATTGTTTATAATTTAAATGTAATGTTATTTTCAATAACACCATATCCGTAAAATAACCGTACAATATTATGTAATGGCGGTGAAAGAATATCCACAACCTCATGCCGTATATTGTTAAATGGATTTCGTACTGAGCGACACAGGAAAACACACCAGGCTATGGGCAGCACCATCTTTTTAATAACTACTTAAAAAGCAGAATACAAATAAGAACATTTCATTCCATTCCTTCTTTAATTTCCAAACACAATCCGCAGTTAATTAATTTTGACAATGTAAATAATGTTCTATCGGAATTAGTACATTGGTTTAACGCCAACAATTTGGCTCTTAAACGGCAATAAAACAAAATGTATTAAATTTAGAATACCTACTTGTAATGTTAAACGTTCAAATACGCTCTTAAATGTGGAGAAGTTGTCTTGTGGATACTACTGTTTTTTTTTGCATCACTATTGAAGCAAAGCTTCCATGTGACCCCCATTTATCTAAATTAGCAGGCAGACATAGTTTTGCAGCATATGCTATAAGAATAATTAGAAGTCTCACCAATGTTTGGAGAACTAAATTATTTTATGGTAGTTACTTTTATAGTGTAATGTGTTATTGAATTTTGCTATAGGGTAATTTAAATAACATTGAAGTCATATTTGTTTTGCAAAAGAGAGTCGTACAGGCAACTTAAATTTTAAACAGTCCCTTTAAATTTAAATTAATAAACTTAATTTGGTATCGCAAATATTTTTTTATCAAAATGTAATGTGTGTACATATTAAAACATAAATAGCTTTTATAAAAATAAGGATTTTCATACTTTAAACACTAGAAACAAATGTAATCTTGTAATACAAACGACTAAACTCCCACAAAATTAGTAGTTATTTTATGGGCAACAAAATCCCAGAAAATTTAAAAAATTAGTCAATAAACTAATTTAAATGTTTTATTAAAGAAAACTTTTACAAAAATATTATTATTATTATAATACCAAAGAGGACGTAAATTAAAATAACCACTGGGAATGAGTTGATCGCCACCATGGTGGTTCTATTAAAATTCATTTAAAAATTTACAAACATAATTATTGTAAAGTGACGCTGGGTTTTGATAATTCTTCCCATGACAGAGGTATTTTCCGAACCAGTAATAAATAAAAAAATATTTTCTATGAGTATTATGTAGTAATATATATCGAATAAACATCATTCATTTTATACCATTCCATCACATCCTATTCCATTCCATCTCACCTACCCAACCTCATCACACCCCACGTCATTCCAAACCATCCTATCACATCCTATTCCATTCCCTTTTATTTCCTACGATTCGAACCACTCTTCTATGGATGCTATCCAAAAGTAGCTGGCACTGGAGTGGCCCGATCCAGAGAAGGGAACAGTATTCCATGTGAGGCCGAACTTGTGGCTTGTAAAGTTGTCAAGCACGCCAAGCTTTTGGAGGGGAAGGTGAGCCGTATGCTCATTTGCCCCCTCTTCTATAAAAAAGGCCAATTTGGCACTCCCTTCCAAATTTCCGCGAAACGTCATTAGATATGCATAGGCTTCCGATGCAGAGATTAAAACATTTCATAATATAAATACTGAAATTAATACTGAACCGTACTGTTTGTTTTTATTTAAGTAATTCAAAAGTAATCCAATTTTCAGAGTAAACTTAGTCCTATGCGGAGCTGAATGTATCAACATGCCGATATCGTGAACGTAGGGGGTTAGACGAGGTTATTTTGGATATACATTTTCGAAATTGAATTTGTCTGCACTACAGTTGTGTGATATTTTTTCATATGGCGGAAAACATGTCGGTGTTTACTTAAACACGCTTACTTTGCTTACTTTTCGTATAAGATCTAGTTGTATTGCGGAAGCTTTTTTTTGAAAGCCTTAGTAATAACTACCGCGCCACCCCGGCTTAGCCTGGTGATGAATGAAGTATTACGATTCTTAATCTAGGACAGATGTAGGTCTGTGGGTCACAGCGTCTACATACCATCAGTTTAAAGAAAAACGATGGACACTGTCTTCGCTTGTCACCTTGATTCTATAAAAAAGATGATGGCTTTAATAATTAAATTAATAATAGAGTCGCCTAGTGAGCATTCACTAGACTTAGTAACTTAAATTTCTAACAAATAATTTACAACAAAAGGTTTAATTGAAGCCATGCAGGTTTCCTCACGATGTTTTCCTTCGCCACCAAGCACGTATTAAATCAGCACTTAAAACTGAAATTAACAATTTCATTGGTGCCGGCAGGGATCGAACCCGGGTTACTCGTGTTACGTTATATTTAAAGCGAGCATTAAACATCTGAGCTACCACGGCTCTACAACTTGCTTACTTAAGAGGACTCAAAATGAAAAAACTTTTCGGGAGTTGTGAGTTGTTGCATTATTATTTTTTTTTCGTTTAAATTAGGGATCATTCATACATTTTGTGTACTGTTAAACGACTTGTAAGGGAAACTGAAGCGCTTTTTAAATATAGAAATCCTACCATTACTGATCATTGTGCTGGGTACTGCTTAAAACATTGATATGATAATTTGGTGCAGTTTATTTATTGAACACATAACAACATCTTGTTATATGTTGTATAAATAAATGATTCCTTAAGTTCGATATCAAAATCATTATTCTAACCTTTAGAAATAACTTTAGTTCAGAAAACTTGATCATAAAAGAATTAAGTTAAATTAAAAAAAAATCTGTATTTTCTAACTGTGTGTGTATGTGTGTTTAATGAATCTAAGTAACACGCTCATCGGAAAAAGGGGTCTTTAATAATACTCTTAGGCTAATAAAGCAAAGGTAATAAAATCAATACAATTTGAAACCAAATTTATTTAAATTAAAATATTCTTTTCTTATGGACGTGTTTTTTGAAGTGATGTTATTTCTGTAAGTATTAATACGGATTCTAAAAACGTACTTAACAAGAACCGCAGGGTTTTTATTATATTATGTATATTTACATATTATCATCACGATACTTGTTAGTAAAATCGTTTATCAATCCAGACCGAGACGATTTTGGGACTTTCAAGAAACGAGCTGAATCCTTTTAAGTAGGCTGGCAACCACCTTCAATTCCCCTGTTATTGCAGTTGTTTACGGGCAGCTGTCAACACTTACCATCAGGTGAGCATATGCTTGTTTGATACCCTCTTCTATATAAAAAAAGTAGAGGATAGATGATGTACAAATATGCGTCTGCGAGTCATACCATACCTCCTATTAATTGCGTGCTTAATTGTCTCCCATACTTAAGTTAAAAGTTTCTTGCATAGTGACACAGTAGATAAAAATCATGAATTAAAATAAAATATCGAATATTTCTAATTAAAACGCTATATTTTTTTCAGAAAGTTAAAGCGTTTAGTCAATAAATCATTCTTATATACTTTGAAACGACATGTTTTTTTCGAGTATGAAAAAAGTTTTAATAGTTTGGTTTACTTTATATATGCGAAAGGGCAATAAATATATTGTAAACAATATTATTATTAATATACTGCTTTTTGGTTTATTGCTAAGTCGAATGACTCTATACTAACGCACTCATCTGACAGACGATCATAAATTCTGTACAACATGATCATGATTTTGTACAGAGTATGATGGTTTATCAGAAATGAATCATCACTAATATTTGACCATTAACACACTTTTATTAGATTTGCGTATTTCTTTTAACATATCTAACGAAATCTTTAAATGTAATTTTCAACAACTTGTAAACTGTCGATTAACTTGAAAATTTGCTTTAATAACTGTATTCTAGAATTCTGATCAGTATCACCAAAATAAAACAAAATATTTATCAGGATCATCAAAGCTGTCATCATGTGCATCAAAGCATCAATGGGTGTTGTTTAAGTTTTTTAAAATCCTATATTATTTATAGTTACTTTCCCGGCTACTATACTCAACCTTGTAAATTGGTTAGATAAATTCACTTTATTTTTTGCACATAGATGTCTCTTTTTATATAAGATTTCATGCGCCTCTGGGTAGAATAGCTCTAAAATATAAAGACAAATATGAAAATTGATGTGGCATATTTTCTAATAAATATTAAAGGACGTTACGTTGCGTAAGTTTTTTTTGACACAATCGCCATCGTAGCTTATTTAAAATTATTTTTATTTTGTATTCCTGTTTATGATATAACATTGTTTGAATATTTGGAAGTTTTTATATCGATACTAATACTTAGCGTCAGTGTCTCCCATCTTTTGGCGGTTGCAGAAAGTTAAAAAAAATGGCATTTTCATTAGTCTTGAAATTACCGTTTTGTAAAATATCCCTATAAAATTACCGTTTTGTTAAATATTTCTCTTTGAACATAAATAGCTACAGTGTGATTAGAAAATTTTGATTATAATAAATTTGATATGAGGGCATGTTATTTCTTCACATTTATGTTGGTGCTTATGGAGTGACGACCGGCTGGCTAAGGACCGTGTTTATGGCATTCCTTGAAGGAAGCCTATGTTCAGTACTGAACATCGTAGACACTGATGAGATAAATTGATGATGATCATGATTCCTTTATCAAACTTCAAAATCACAGTCAGAATACTAGCTTAAACTTGCAGCATAACTCTGCAATGTCTCTCTCGTATTGTAAGTAGAGAAAATCAAAGCCGTTGTGATTTATTTTTCTTAATCAAGTAACGACGCAGTTACCACATTATCTCTCGTAATATTGCAACCAATTTCAGCTGTCACTTTAACACTGAAACAATCAGGTGTACTATTTTTGACGATCGATTACACGCTTGATTGTCTCGGAGAGCGAGAGCACAAGAGCCTTTGTGGCTGCTGTATCAATAGTTACGTAGTAATTTACGCTGCTCGGGTTAATTTTAACCCAATTAACAAAAAAATTGAGTTTGAATTTCCTTAAATTTTGTAATGCGTTCTGCTACAGCTCGACGCTCGCCTAGTCTCCATCCCTTCGCCGAATTACCACTTATTCAAACCAAACGATTTGCTTCGCCGTTTATGTTGCGTACAGCATAGAAGTGGAATAGTTGATAGCGTCTATTTTTTCCTCCAATTACAATGTCTTCACGGCAAGAGTGAATTGGCTTTTGTTAAGGTAAGTCAGTCAGCTTTACTATTGTTGGCTAAATCACCACTTAGATACCATCAGATAGGATAGTAGTCAAGCTGGCTTGGAATGTTAAAAATATATATTCTTTATTTTTCTTTAGTGGACTATAAAAGTTTAATGCTGGATACGTACGTAAAGGAATCCAGTACTGCACACCATTCTGTGGGTGTCATAAGTGGTGACGAAGGGTTGCTGCTGTTGTTGCCAACCAGCTAACCAAGTGTGGCAATTATGGAAAATATCGGAAAAGATTAGCTCATGGGGGTAACACCCCATGAGCTAATCTACGGGATAGGCCTATGTTCCGTAGTGAACTTTAAATATTGTGTCAACCCACGATACATGACCACATAATAGTAAGTATTTAAAAGATTAAAATCCAGACGTTGTCACCCATGAGGACTAAGATGGAATGCCTCGTTTTCAGTAAAAGGGGTCTCCAATCACATTACAATTGCTAAAAAACACCGTTGTGAATTATGATAAACTATTTACATATAAGCCAACATATGGATCATTCAAAACTTCTGTAAATCGAGTCTCGTTGCAACTATGGTACCGATTAACAAAATCTTAAGACACGATTTTTGTCTTTATAACCATTAAGTATTCCACAATCTTTCAATTTAAAAATTGGATTTAAGTCATTTGTACTATAATATACTGTACGATACACGGAACATAAGTAATCGATTATTAAAACGCGTAATGTCAATCCACTCGCTTCGCTCGTGCGCTAACTTCACACGGTTCAATAATTCGCTTCTTAAGTCCCTCGTATTGTAATATACTATTAGCAGTAAAAATAATTTAAAGATTTTTTTTTATAAAAATGAAATGAGAAATGATCTTACAGCCTAAGTGGCAAATGCCTTGCAGCAATTGGATATTCCACCTATGTCCTCAGAGGTGACAATGCATCTGTAACCTTCTTTATTTGTATTTTCGCTGCAGTATCCATAGGTTGCAGTAAGATTAGCTGGCTCCCGCCGCAATTCACAACAGAACACAACAGTCAAGTATTAACTACTATTTGGCCGCAAAATTAGGAAAAAAGGTGACGATCCCGGGTGGACCAAACACAGAAAAGAAGTGTTACCGTCTAGATATTTTATTTATGAAGGGCAGCTAGCCTTAGCTCCATTTTAAATCTGTATACAAACGTAACACAATTTGTACTATAGTAATATTTTAGAATTATAAAAGACGTAGGAGCATTATAGCCAAGCTAGGATTTTCATTTGCAGTTCACTGATTCAAATAAAGAAAATAGCGGCCGTTCTCTAATACAAATATAATATTAGAAATTTCTTAAAAATACTCAATCATTTATATTAAAATACTTCATCATTTCTTACGGAGGAAAAAGTAAAGTAGTTTTTTTTTACGTTTAAACTAAGCCCACTAATGCAGGTCTTACAGATACTGCAAGCTCGAGCTGCAAAGATCTGGGGGCCTAGACAAAATCCGTTTTCTGTAAGCGTTAACGCCAATGGAAAAATCTAATTGTATGGAGTTGACATTTGCTAACCAGATGTCACGTGATTGCTGCTTAATTGGTAGACAAAGTCATTATTCCTCATGCGGAAAGGAACGTCGAAGTGAGCGTGACACGCTAACGACAAAAATGTTCATCAAAATGGTAGACAATTGCCATTTTTGACAAACGCCAATGATATTTTGACGTTTCCGCAACACGCTATATTAGCGGGAGATCGGACTCAGACGCTAACGCTAGAAACGAGTAAACAGTGATATTTTGTGTGTCTTTAATTCAAATTAATTAGTGAAAATGCATACTTTGAGATTATTATGGGCAGCTAATAATGAAACAACATTGCAAAGACGTCAAACAAGAGTAAATCGTCGTAAAATGGTGCAAATTGTGGAGATGGAAGAATTGGAATTTGTTCATCGTTTTAGGTTAGATAAACAAAGTTTTTGGCGTCTTTGTGATGATCTTCGGCGCTTAACGTCATTGAAAGTGTTGTGTATGTCTAGGTGTGTAAGTGTGTGCGGGCTGCGTCCCCCACCGAACGGTCGCTGTGTCATTAAACCAGTGTGCAATTAACTAGCTTGTCTAATTGACGTATCGCCCTTGTCACTCCTTAAGTATAACAATATCTAACACGTGGCGACGAACGAACTCGCGTATTTAAACTAAAAATGTCGTCGGGAGTAACTTTTGGCATTATATCAACATTCGATCATCTTTCGCACGAATGGAACAGTTATAAATCGCGATTGAATCAGTGGTTTATCGCGAACGACATAACCAATGAAACTGACAAAGCAACAGTAAAGCGGCGAGCGATATTGTTGAGTGCGCTAAGTGAATCGACGTTCAAGTTAGCTAATGACCTGGCGTTACCCAGCAAGGTGGAAGAGTTGAGCTACGGAGCAATAGTTAAGCTCCTCGATGATCACTTCACACCAAAAAGGTTGGGGTTTGCAGAAAAATCTATTTTCTATACGGCATCTCAGCGACCAGGTGAAGGTTACACTCAGTGGGCGGCCAGAATTAGGGGATTGGCGGCACATTGTGAATTTAAGAACTTGGAGGAAGCCCTGTTGGACAGATTCATCATGGGCATGGCGGCAGGACACGAGCGGGACAAACTTTTCGCGCAAGATCAGCGGGAGTTGACCCTGGCAAAGGCCATCAACTTGGCGGAGAGCGTGTGCTGTGCACGTCACGCTTCATCAGTTGCGGCGCCGGGCGAGAGTGGTGTCGGTGCGAGCGGATCCGCGGATGATGGCGTATTCAACATCTCCAAGAAGGAAAAGTGCAATGTGTGTGGTTATGCCAATCATAAATCCAATCAGTGTCGCTACAAAAATCTCAAGTGTAAAAAGTGTAATAGGAAAGGTCATTTACGAAAAATGTGCGCTTATGATGACAGAATAAAATATGTCGAGGAAGGTACTCTGGTCGAAGGAGATGACGACGGTGAGTGTTTTTACAATATTCGGTGTTTGAAAGGGAAACCGATGACGGAACGCGTTATGATAAATGGTCTTTCTTTAGAGTTCGAAATAGACAGCGGTTCGGCAGTAAGCGTAATTTCGGAAAAAACTTATATTTCTAAATTTAATCATTTGCCATTGTCAGCCACCAACAAAAAGCTATTAAGTTATACGGGCGAACACATAGAAACCGTCGGGTTAGTTTCACTACCTATAGAATATAGTGGGATCTCGCATACTCTAAGCGTGTATGTAGTGCGCAATGGTGGACCGTCGCTTCTGGGCAGGGACTTCATTCGTGTTTTTAACTTAGAACTAGCGCATGCGCAGCCAGTCGCCAGCGGCCACTCTCAGCGTGTGCATGCGGTATACGCGCAAGGGCAAGGTGATTGCCACGAAATAATGTTAAAGAAATTATACTCAAAATTCCCGAATATTTTTTCTAGTAAGCTTGGGTCATTTAATAACTATACTGTTGATTTACATCTAAAACCGGACGCAAAACCTATCTTTTTCAAAGCTAGACCCGTACCATATGCCCTTAAGGAAAAAATAGACAAAGAGATAGATCGTTTGTTGGCGTTAGGCATTTTAAAACCCGTCGAGCACTCAGACACTGCTTCACCGATAGTGCCGGTATTGAAAAAGGACGGTAGCATCCGTTTGTGTGCCGATTATTCGGTTACTATTAATAAACAGTTAATAGTAGACCAGTATCCTTTACCCACAGTAAGCGATTTATTGGCAAAATTACACGATGGCGTACAGTTTAGTAAAATTGATTTATCTATGGCCTACAATCAGTTTGTGTTAAGCGATAAATCACAGAAAATCACATGTATAAATACACACCGCGGTCTTTTTAATTTTACTCGGTTGGTCTTTGGTCTGGCATCTGCTCCATCAATCTTTCAGCGTGCGATGGAGTGTTTGCTCGCTGGGATTGAGGGAATAATATTTTTGCTAGATGATATCCTAATTACGGGTAAAAGCAAAGTTCAACATGAACAAAGGCTTATTGCTGTTTTACAGCGTTTAGACGACGCAGGATTGACTGTTCAAATGAATAAGTGTGAGTTCTTTAAAGACGAGATTTGTTATCTGGGTCACGTGATAGACAAAACTGGGGTTAGGAAATCGCCAGAGAAGGTAAAAGCCATTCTCGAAGCGCCTAAGCCGAATAATGTCTTACAATTGCAGTCTTTTCTTGGTTTAGCGAATTATTATCGTAACTTCGTGCCGAACGCATCATCTATGCTAAGTCCCCTCTACAACTTATTAAATAAAAAATCTAAATGGGAGTGGACTTCTGTACATGACGATGCGTTTAAGAAAATAAAAAAATATCTCGCTAGTGACAAAATTTTAACCCACTTTAACCCGAAGGCCGAGTTAATATTAACAGTTGATGCATCTCCAACAGGGTTAGGGGCTGTATTGTCTCAGATAGGCGACGACCGATTAGAAAGACCCATATCTTACGCCTCGCGAACGCTTACAGTTGCTGAAAAGAATTACGCACAAATCTAGAAAGAGGCAACGACCATTATTTATGGGGTGAGACGTTTTCATCAGTATTTGTATGGTCGATCCACGCCTTTCACGCTACGAACAGACCATAAGCCTTTATTGTCTATATTCGGGCCTCATAAAGGCATTCCCGAGGTGACCGCCAACCGACTACAGCGTTATGCGATGTTTCTGGCGGCCTATAATTATAAAATCGAATATATCAGTAGCAAACATAACAGCGCGGATTACTTGTCCAGAGCGTGTCCCCCTGCGTCCATATCGCGCTTCGAGTCGACGAGGACGCCCGCTAGTGAGCTAGACGAGCTCGCGGCGTGCGAAGATCGCGCTGCCTATGTTAATTTCGTGGTCGAAGGTGGTCTGCCGGTGACGCTAAGGGACTTACAGCGCGAGACGAGCAACGACGCGGTTCTGTGTCGCGTTAAGCACTACGTTTTACATGGGTGGCCAAGAAAAAATAATGATTTAGATTTAAAACCCTTTTACAATTGTAGATATCAACTATCTTATGAAAACGGTGTCTTAATGCGCGGCCATAAAGTTGTGATTCCCGCATCACTTCAAGAGTTGATATGTAAGGAATTGCATAGTTCTCATTTCGGGGTGGTTAAAATGAAAGCGGAGGCACGTAAACGTTTATGGTTCCCCGGGGTGGATGCAGCGCTGGAGCAGCTGGCAGGCGCTTGCAGCGTCTGCGCAGCGCTGCGGCCCGCGCCGCCGCACTCACCCCTCGCTCCCTGGCCCTTGCCACCGCATGCATTTCATCGGGTCCATCTCGACTTTCTAGGACCATTCAACAATTTTATATATTTGATTATTGTAGACGCTTACAGTAAATGGGTTGAATGTTATAATATGAATACTTCTTATAATTCCAAAGCTGTTATTAATAGATTATACGATTTTATGTCCCGTTTCGGAGTACCTCATACGTTGGTGAGTGACAATGGCACCTCTTTCACGTCTCAGGAGTTTAAGAATTTTTGTGTACAAAACGGTATAAAACACATATTATGCCCGGTGTATCATCCAAGTAGTAACGGACAAGCAGAAAGTTTTGTTAAAATTGTTAAAAGGGGCCTTAAAGGTATTATTTTACAAAGCGTAAATAAAAAAATAGTTCAAGAAAAAATATCAAAATTTTTATTTGACTATAGGAACTCTAAAAACAGTACCACGAACAAGTCACCAGCAGAACTCGTCTACGGGCGCGCGTTACGTTCACGGCTGGATTTATTAAACCCACTAGCGTCGTCTCCCGCGTCCACAGACCTCGTTAAAACAGTGGAACATAATCAGTTATTACAGGCCCATAATTATAAAGGGACACAAAGATCAGAATTAAGAATTAATGACAAAGTGTGGCTAACAAAATATATAGACAATAAAAAATTCTGTTGGATCGAAGGCATAGTGAAAAGAAAAATTGGAAACGTAATGTATAGAATATACGTACCTCAATATAACTGCGAAGTCACGAGACATGTCGATCAGTTAAGAGCACGGTTATACTCACCGGCTAGAGATGACCGGCGATGGGACTCGGATGTGGTGCCCGATGAGCTGACCGCTACAACTTTTAGCGACGGAGTCCAGCCTGGAACCACAGCCGATGTAGGAGGGGAAGGACGGGACATAACGGAACCTGACCTGGCAAGAGGTATTAGCGAGTACCCGAAGACTCCGCTCCGTGCTAGCGCCCCTCCTCGAAGAAGACAAGCTATAAGTCCGATATTCTCTACGCCGACATCGGAACAGGAGGATACCTAGATGGAGGCTGACGTTCCTCTACGTGATCTATGTATATTATGTTATTTAATGATGTTTATTGATTTTGTATATTGTGTTAGCTACAAGGTGGAGGGATGTTGTGTATGTCTAGGTGTGTAAGTGTGTGCGGGCTGCGTCCCCCACCGAACGGTCGCTGTGTCATTAAACCAGTGTGCAATTAACTAGCTTGTCTAATTGACGTATCGCCCTTGTCACTCCTTAAGTATAACAATATCTAACAGAAAGGTACCCGGGAAATTAGTTTAGAAATCAAGGTAAGTTTTGTACCTACGTATAACCTTTCAACAGAGTTAAGTACTTAATGTCATTTCTTAATGAAATCATGTTTCAGGTTTTGTGTACTCTTAGCTTTTTAGCTACGGGTTCATATCAACGCATTGTTGGACTAACGCAGCATTTGGTACAAAGAACAACTAGTAGGTGTATACGTCAAGTTGTTGAAGCATTGAGCCATCTAGCTATTCTAAATGAATGGATTCTGTTTCCAAGTTCGCAACAACAACGAGCCCAAATAAGACTTGAGTAAGTTATGATATGACAAAAGTATTTAAGTATAAATACATACTTGAAATACTTTTTATTAGTAGCATATTCTTTGATGTACTAAACACTATACCTTCCTTAAGACCGATAGGTACTTAGAAAATGCCTCATTGAGCCTTTCATGCACACTAGGTTCAAAATACTAGTAAAAACATCTGTCCTTTTAAAAACAAAATAATTAAGTATTATATTTTCCAAAATTACAGGTTTCAGAGGCGATTTTGACTCCTGGGTATAGTTGGATGCATAGACTGTACCCATGTGGCAATAGTCAAGCCACCAGTTGAAGAACATTTATTTTTTAATAGGAAAGGTTATCATTCATTGAATGTACAAATAGTAAGTTTTCATTTGTTTATGGCTCAATTACGTAAAAATAGCTTTAATTAGTACTTACAGAAACATATTTATAGGATTTTTATACATGTTACATAATTTTTTCCTGTCAACAGGTATGCAACAGTAATTTAAAAATTACTAATGTAAATCCAAAGTTTGGCGGAGCTACCCATGACTCATTCATATGGGCATCTAGCAGAATGGAAACATTTATGCGAGAATTGCACCAAAATGGAGAACAAGTGTGGTTATTAGGTAGGTAAATAAATAATATGGTATATTTTAGATAACACTTTTGTTAAAACATTTTATTCACAAAGAATTATATTGTTGCGTAGCAAATAATTATTACCTAGCAAATATTTATTTATGTATTTTTACGTGATTCTGGATATCCTCAGCGGCCATGGCTGATGACTCCCATATTAAATGCAGTTCCTGGCTCAGTTGAAGATACATATACTCAGCGACATGTACAAGCAAGAAACTGTATAGAGCGCTGTTTTGGATTGCTAAAGTCACGGTGGAGGTGTTTATTAAGACACAGGACCTTGCATTATCATCCTGAGGTTGCTGGGAAAATTGTACTTGCCTGTTGTGTGTTACACAATATGGCTTTAGAGGCCAATTTACCTCCTCCATCTATTATGGAAGTAGAAGAAGATGATGCTCAACCTGACAATGCATCTGATAGCGTTGGTGCTGCTAGTGATCAAAGTGAGCTATTCCAAGGCAGGGCAGTACTGAACAATCTTTTATCAAGACTTTAAAAGTATTTCTGAGTTTTAGTGCATAATGGTATGTGTTGTGTGATTTTTTTATTCTTTTTTTTTAATTTAGGGACTTACGTTATGTGGTTTGTGAAAGCAATGTAACAAAACCTTATTTCTAATTTGAAGGTGTATATCAAAATTAAAGGTCAAGGTTTTCTGTCAGATATGTTCCATTAATAAAATTATACACTATCCAAATTTTATTGTACAATTAATTTTATGTTAGTAAGTAGTAGATATAGAGTTATAATTTTGTTTTTGTAATTTTAATTTTATCCCTTTGCTGTGCCCAGGGTCTATGTTTTGTACCTAGCTTTAAATGAATATGATTATAAACAAATAAAATTTAATTACATTCTGCATGGAATACGTGTCATAGTTTATGGGAGAATATCATGTTACTTAAATTGTAATTTTGTCTAGTGCTTGCACTAAAGTATTTCTTAGTTGTTAGTGTAATGGTATGTGATAAGTAATTTGTGAAACCAATGTAACAAAATCTCATTTTCAAGTAAAAGATCAAAATTAAAAAGGTACTTATTTTCTTTAAAATATTTTTCATTATTACAATTATACACTATGCACTATTAAGTCTAAATTAAAAAATGAAAACAAATAAAATATAAGTAATATTAATTACATAGCACAGTCAAATAAAATTAAATGCTAATTCGGTCTCAAATCACGAGTTTCCAATAGTGACATAAGAGCTGTTATTTTTAAATTTAATTCTTGGATGTAGTCACGTAGGTCTGCCTCTACACGGGTGCGGACTTCTTCGACCCGAACGCGCTCTCTATCAAGTTGCAGCCATTGTGCTTCTATTTTGAGTCGTTCAGTTTCAAGCTCGTGTTGACGCGCATCCCTCTCCCTTTCGAAACGCAACCGATTCTCTTCTACTGCTACAAACTCGTTGGTGGCTCGGTCAAATGGTGTTTGTCGCAGTCTTCGCTGTCTGAGACGGCGATGACGAGGTGTAGAAGGGCCGGCAGATACCGGCGACCTTTCTGAGAACACAGATGAAAGCTATAATATACTAAAGAAAACTAACGAAATATGGTGGTGATGGTGGTTTTATCATGGTGGCAATGAAGTTATTTAATAATGTTGGTAGTTTCAACAACTCATAATAATGAATATTCAATAATTTTAATACCTTTACAAAATTAATTTTGTAATAATTACCTCCTGGTATAGTTCTACTATTTGAAGGTCCTGGCACAGGACTGACAGGATGTGCTGGTGGAGATGTTACATTTGCTGGCACTGCTATGGGTGTATCTTCTGCAGCTGATGGTAATGCCAAGAGCTCAATTTCTGCTGGTGATGACATCCTCCCTGCTGTATCAGCTGTATTGCTCACTTGGGGTTGAGATGGTTCCTAATTACAAAAATACAACCAGTTGTTGACCAGAAATATGCTAGTTTTTATGAAATCAGCAAAACAAGAAAAAACATTAATATATGAAGGGTTCACTTACTTGAAAGCCTGCTTCTTGTATGGCTTGACTTCCAGTAATTGCGGTGACCCCAATTACACGTAACACCCTTTCCTCAAGTCGACTTAATGGTTTTCCCCTACCAGACCCACCACCAGTGCCATGAATGTCCCGATTTATAAGGGAGGCTTTCTTTTTTGTTTTGGTTTTCCAGTCAGACCATACCTGTAGCACAAAATATGAAATAATACATTAAAATAAATGGTATTCATAGTTACTATGCAACAGCAGTACATACTTTGCTTAATAATTAATATCTTATTACCCTTTTCCATTTGTCGGAAGTTTTGTTAACACCACATCCACCCACTGAGTTTAAAATGTCACCTAACTCTTGCCACAGGCGTTCACTCCTTACCCTTCCTTGAAGTCCAACTTGTGGCCTTGAAAGATCACCATGGCTAAAAATAATATTCATAAGATTAGTGTACAGTGAGAATAAGAGCCAGTAAACAAAGTTTGCTATTAACATTCTAATACCCTTACTAAGAAACAAGTATTAAGGTTTGGAATAGAGTTTATCTTTATAAGAATAACAAAATGTAAGAACAACAGTCATATAAGTGCACCATTGTGAGGTTGTTTACATTATGCATTCCACATTCTCACGTAGGTCCAATACTAGTTAAAACAGGGAACAAAATTGAAATAATGCTAGTTTTTACGGAATTATTCGCGTATATTTAACTTTTTAAATACCGACGTTTCGAGCACTTTACAGCACCCATGGTCACGGGGGGATAAATTTCGTAAAAACTAGTATTATTTCAATGTGTAGTGTTCGCGTAAATACAGGAAACAAAAATTGGAATAAATGAAAACATTTGGAAAAAACCTACCTTTCCATAAATTCTATTAGCAAACTAAATTGTTCGGGACTCGCACGAAGTCTAGAATCCATATCGCAGTTCTTACAATGTCTTCACTAACTTTTTTGTAATAAAACACTTCAATAACTTTCAACACAACACTTTTAAATAGTATTCTAAGCGCGCGTTTGCGTTTGACAGTGACAGATGCTGACGCAATTGACACTTGCTACACACTATTCCATAGACTAATTAAAGAGTGTTTCGGGTAACACTGCGGAATGGGCGTTCAGCGTTCTATGTATAACTTGTCTACCAATTTCAACACGCTAACGTCAAGTCCTTAGCGTGAGCGGAAAACGCTTGCACGGGAAACGCTTGGATTTTGTCTAGGCCCACTGACCAGAAACTAATATTTAAAATTTGAAGATTGCCTTTAGCTTTAAGAATTAACAACCGTGGGTAAGAAAGATTCTCGAGTAGCGGCCTCGTACTTGTAAAATATGTAGTGCAAGTCGATGGATTAGCCACCCTAAGGACCTCCCTTAGTAGATTTCCTTAGTGGAGGCCTTTATTGGACAGAGTACTTGTGAGGCGCTGTAATGAATGAATAAAATGTCAGTAGCATTCGTTAACTATGACGTCTGACTTCGAACACTTCGCGAAGGGGCCGTGACCACCACGGGCTAGAAAATAAGAAGTATTTCAATGTGGAGTATATTTAAGAAACCTTTACGCGTTTAATATTAATAATAAGAGGGCCCGTTTTTATGTATTATATCTTTTGAAGATATTATTACGGCGTGTAGTGACGGCATAAGAGGACCCACTACCGCATATAATCCCGTTTGATGCCGCAAGGAAAACTAAAAGATGCGCCGCGCCCCCTACTTGCGAATTCGAGGCAATCTATGGAGGAGGCCTATGTTCAGCAGCGGACTTTTGATAGAATGTAATGAATAAATGAATCATATTATTATTAAAACCATCGAAAACATTTTCTTGTCAAAATTTTACCAGATCTCATGTAGAGCCAAGCTTCAATATATATATATATATATATATATATATATATATATATATATATATATATATATATATATATATATATATATATATGTATATATATATATACATATATATATATGTATATATATATATAAATGTATATATATATATATATATATATATATATATATATATGTATATATATATATACATATATATATATGTATATATATATATATATATATATATATATATATATATATATATATATATAAATGTATATACGATATTACGATAGCGATTTTCATAAAATTTTGTATCCAGCGAGTTTTGGGGGGCAATAAATCGATCTAGCTAGGATTTATTTTTAGAAAATGTCTATTTGTCCGTGTTTTCAGGCAATGAAAAACTGCTACAATATAAGAAGGTAAAATTTGACATTGTGTTAAAAGTCGATATCGAGCGATCACGAAATCGCAAGGCCTTGGTTCGCGTCCTGTCTTCGGTACGACTTTTTTCTTTTTTTTTTTCAAGTTCCCTTCTTTTGTGAGAAAATCTATTTTTTCTAGCCCTTTTTAGCATTTTTTTAAAAATACGAAAATTTTAATTAAACTAATTGCTTAAAAAATATTTAATACCGAGCAAAACACGGTCATCCAGGTACTGTGTCGAAAGAAAGATAAGATATTCGTACACACAAAAAAGAGAAGATAAAGTCGAATTGACAATCTTCTACTTTTATTAATATTGTCATAAAATAATGAATTCAAGAGGTCGTCAATGTACGAAAAGTAGCCAAAATAATGAAACATATAAACGTCAATATCATGAACCGCAAAGTGAATTGCTGTAGCCGCATTGAACCTGTTGATGCTGAGTATTCAGAGAGAGCGCTCGCTCTGAATATCTCAATTGCACAGAATACAAATCCGGTGTACCGCATATTACACGCACTTTGGTTATGATCTCATATAGTGGTCTGATGCTGTTACGTAAATGTAAATACTAATTTACTGTTATTGAATTAATATGAACTTATGTACTAGAACAGCTATTTCAAACAAAAATGTGCGCTACTGTGTTTGCGCGGTTGTTTTTTTATAATAGAATAACCATAGAAAGATCCGTAGGTAATAGTAGATTGTGTTGTTAAATAGGTAAATTACATCGAGAACATTATTTAAATTTGTCATTTATTTTGTATATTATATTTGCTTATTAAATATAATATTACATAATATTATTATATCACAATTACATTTTAATGATATTTTTATCTACATATTGTAAAAGGAATCTATGTTAAATATAAAAAACATACGAAATGTACAAAACTTACTAACATAACATTCAAATTGCAAATCTATTTATTTAAATTAGAATAAGAGTCGTTCATAAATGCTGGGCACGCGAGAGTTAAAAATGGACGAATTTACTCCACTTTGACTTTGATGTGGAAACCTAAAAATAATATAAAAGAACAGTAAGCAGATTTAAGTATGAAAAATTTAGCCTGATTATAATAACTTATTTATGTTTCTACAAAAAAAGTATATAATGATATTATATTCGTTCTATACTTAAGTACCCACAGAAATGTCGCATCTGAACAAATTAATTTCCATAATCTATATTCCATGTCACGAGATGGCGTCTTAGGAACAATTTGTTTTATAATTAATCTATAATACTTTTTTTATTGATTAAGTATCTTATTAACCAATGAAAAGTAATTTCTTGGTTTTTACTGACATTTCTTGAATTACTTGTGCAATGCCTAAGTACATAGACGGCAAGACGGCATATTTCTATCAAGGGATTTTTTTTAAATCAATACAACACGTGACAAATCTACAAGCACCTAGCGAGCTAGTGAGTGACTGATTAAAGTGCTGTGTATGCACCGCAGTTGCGTGGAACAGAGTAGCTGAATGCAGTGTCGCCTCTAGTACGTAGTACATAATAGCTCAATGTTTCCTATCTCTTTTACTGTTTGATGGGACTCTTTTTTTGCCTTTGTATCCGTCTCGGTAGGTATCACCCTCTTAACTATATCTGCCGCCGAATAGCAGCACCTGCACCGCTGTGTAAAGGCTACGGGGCGTTCATTCTTAGTCCTCAGAGGTGACAAGGTATCTGTAACCTTCTCTAATTGTATTTTGCCTGCAATAGTCTACGAAATACAGTAGTTACTTACTGTCAGCTGAACTGTAACTCAGTTTTGTCCCTTCAGTTTTCATAGAAAAAGTTATGCACGTTTCCTCACGATGTTTTTCTTTACCGCTGATTACTTGGTAAATTAGCATAAAAAATTGCGATAAATAATTTTATTTGTGCTGGAGGAGAACAAGCCGCTCTGCTCGTTTACTGTAAAATTTACAACTACCGCTTGCAGTACAATCCCAGTTTTTATAATCAACCACTATGCTGCCACGATTTTATTCATTATACCTGTTTTTTTTTTGTCATAATATTCATGCAATATTTAAGTCATACACATACCAGATATTTTATAAAAATAACTATTTCCTTCCGGGGGAGAAATAAGTAGACACTGTGGAAACTACAGAATCAACTTGCTTTACGTATTTTCTCGAAACCTGAATTGATAAAATGATGTTACAGCGTATCGTAGCTGAATGAGTTGGTTCGACTGGAGGTCTCTTTTATTATAAACAAGACATTCCATTTCAGTCCTCAGGTGTGGCAACGGATCTGGGTTAACTCTGGGTTAATTGCAGATGTCTATGAGCCACAGCATTCACTTATCAGGTGGACTTTGTACTCGTTTGTCATATACTATAAAAGAAGGAGAACTACACTCGCGCATAATACCATCGTGAAATAGCAACACAATGTCGGTCAATTTTGTTCGTGTGCGACGAGAACCGGAGATTCTTTTTACTGATAACAAAACATCCACGTTAGTCCTCGGAGTGGCAACGGTTCTGCAATTTGATTCTTAAGCGATGATACTTGAGGGTGTCATTAAGCCAAAACCTCCATTTAACATAGGTTAGACTGTGTAATCACTTTAAATCCTTTTTTTAATTGAAAAAAAAAAAACATGAGAAACACTTTCCTTAACATACGAAGCCCCATCAGTGCAGCCGCTACTAATTTTCACCTGTCACCCCTTGCAACGAATAACATAGGGTGAGTCCTAAAGCTCCCAATGTTCTTGATTTAATATAAGGAAAAAATTAAGAGATGACGAGAGCAATGAGCGGTTAATGCTGTCAGTATGTCCATTATGGCTGCTTAATTACTTACGAGAACATCAATAGAGCCTGGTTAAAAATCTAGTAAACTATGGGGGTGTCCGGTTGAGTTCACTAGCCACCTTCTCGTCGGTTAACTACTCGATACACTAAATCCATGTAGCTTGATATTTCCAATGTCAGGCAGTAGTGTTTTGACTTGCTTACTTTGGCTGTAATGATGGTGACGATGAATCTTTTTATTTATTTATCGTATGTTTAGAACTCAGGAAGCGATTGCCGTAAATCTTACAGTACGGGAACTATCTGGGTGCGATCCCCGCTGGCACCAATAAAACTGTTAATAGCAATGTTAAGTGTTGATTTACCACGTACTCGGCGGTAAAGGAAAATATCGTGAGGAGATAATCTGCATGTTTGAGAAAGAAGAAAATAATATTTCGAAGACGTGTGAAGTTCGACAACACGTATTTGTGCAGCGTGGTGGACATTTCCTTGTTCTAACAACCTCTCAGAAATAAGAGGAGGCCTATGCCCAGTAGCGGGACGTATATAGGCTGTAACTTTAATTTTTTACTACTAAGAAATCAACAAACTCAAATTTACTTTTCGATCGAAAATTTGTAAATTTGTAATTTATTAGCTTAAAAAATGACTATCAAACAACATAAATATTCAAGAAGCAAATTTAAATTTCCTCTGCCTGTCAATATATTGAAAATATTTTTAATGTGACTTTATATTTAAATAATACAATTCAATAGAAACGAAATTAAAAGATTGAATTTTCAGTAGGAGTCCAATATTAACGGTAACTTAACACGTTTACGTAAAATCATAAGTAAAATCATAATACTTCATCTAGTGCGGCGGCGGGCCAAAATGCGCCCCCAATGATGTTTCCGCCAGTGCGTGAGTGGTCGATCTAGACCCACCAGCACTAGGATAGATTAAATTGCTATAACTTTGTGGAAACATAATGTATACATTTTTTTTTATATTGTTAGAATGAGCTTGAACCCAACGTTCATAGGTTTGATTCGCCCCGGGATCTGCCAAACAAGAAATTAGAAATAAAGCAGGAAAAGCGGCAGGCCGATATCGACCTGAACCGCACTAGAAAGTATTTTTAGTAGTGACGGGACAGAGAAAAATAAGGGGATATCGAAAATAAAACAGAATTATCGTAAAAGAACTGTAAAATGTTTTTATTTACTTATGCCTATCTTGGAAACATGTTACGCAAAGGTTTTGGTTGCATTTCCTGCAATATTTCTTTATTTTCTTTACTTTTTTTTTGCTTCGGTACTATTAAAGATTTTCCGCAGTCTGTCGTAGCACCCTGCACAATTTCTTCGTTTAGCGCTCATTTCAAGAACATGGTCATTGTCCTTAGGTTTTACTTGATTTTCTGAAATGATTTTTTTTGCTTAATTCCGTGTGATTTATTAAACATTGAGTTTTACCACAGAACTCGCGAAATTGAACAACTTTCCCCAGAGAACATAGGTCGAAATATGAAAAAAAAAATTGGCCTTCCCTTACAAAATTGACAACCAGCTGTTTGATTTACTACTACGGGAGGTCCAACATTTTTTTTCATACTTCGACCAATATTCTTTGGGGAAAGTTGTTCAGTTTCATGAGCACATTCACCTCCTTCAGGGTTGATACCCCCCTTCCGTTACACGGTGTATAAGGTCATTTTAAATTAAGTGAAAATATTTTTTGCGAATCTCAGAACAAAAATTGTTCTGTAACATGGGCTGAGTTACCCCACGGGAGGTTTTGCGCATTTGGAATTACATGTTGTATAGGTGTAGGGTTGTCCTTCAAGGAGATAACTCAGTATCGCTTATACAACAACTTTCCTTATGGGACCCATGTTGAAATCTTAAAAAAATATTCTCACTTTTCATACAAAAAAATCAGATAGTTTATTCCTCAAATACAATTTTTAATCAGTTGATCGGATCGGTTAGTATGGGAAGCCAAAAATTTTTTTTCGAGTTTACGACATGATAGGGAAATTTGTTGTATAAACGATACTGAGTAACCTCCTTGAAGGACAGCGGTGATAACCCTAACAGCCTGTATATATAGGTATAAAATTATGTATATGGTGTATAATATAGTGGTAACAGGACCTAATGTCTATTTTGTGCAATCAAGTAGACCACTTAAAGCGTTATTTTTATGATAAATGCAGCTGAGTGCCCCGAAATAAGAACTCGCATTATGTGTTATTGAGTAAGTAAACAGTGCCATAACATACCATAATAGAACAGTAGTGCAAACAACGCCAAACATTGCTCGCAGAAAATAGCAGAGTCAGCACAAAGCTCATGCACGAAGACCATGCGCAGCCACCGTAACACTGGTAATATGTTCAAAATAATGACAATAGTTACCTGTTGCAGATGTAGAACGTCTGACGATGTTGAAACACGGAAATGTAGGAATCGCCTTCAACAATAATCTACATATGCCTACAGTGATGTTACACGTCATTATACTTACTATCAGCGCATATACTTTTTCCAGTTAATGATTGCATTAATGCCTCTGTAAATTCTTTTTTTGAAACCTTCTTATCACATTTCACCTTGTATGTGATCCACGCGTTTACTAACGCCATGCCTAACAAATATTCCATACCCACTTTTCTGAACCATTTGAGCCCTCTTTTTAATGTAGAATAGTATGAAGACATTTGGTCGCTGAAGTCAACTCCTTTTTTGTTGTTATTATACGTTAAGACACATGTAGGCTTTTTTATATCTTCATTCGTCTTCCTATTTTTTTGTCAGTGTTGACAAGCACATCTTTGTCCTCTTTGAGAGTAGATATCATTAGAAGTTGCCTTTTGTCAACCCATTTAATAACTTTAACGCCATTTTTATTCATAGCTCCTTTGATTTCACCCTTCTTCAACTTTAGTAACACTATCTCCTTAGGTAGCCCCCTTCGCTTCGAATTTAGGGTACCGCAATAACGGGTTTTTTGAGATAAGAATTCTTCCGCCAATTCAATTGAAGAGTAGAAATTGTCTGCAATTACTACACGACATTTGTTCTCCAGCCCTTGAATGAGTTTCAGTACGGTGACTTTACCATGATTTTGTTCACGGCCATTTTCTCCCTTTCCAGAATAAATTATTGAATTATATATATACCCTTCTGGAGTGCATAACTTGTAAATTTTAACACCATACTTGTGTGATTTGTTTTTAATGTATTGTTTGAATTTCAGCCTGCCACGCCATGGTATCATTGATTCATCTATAACAATAAATTTACCTGGCGTTAATACTTCTTGGAATCTGCTGTTGAGCATATTAGCCAAATCATGAATTTTCTTCAACTTATTTGTATTGTGGATGGCTGACGAATCATCACAAAAATTCCAGAATTTCAGGAATAGCAGAAATCTATCCCGAGTCATTACAGATACAATATATTCGTTTCTATATATTGATTTTTTTGACCAATAGTCATTTATATGAGGCACTTTGTTCAGACCCATTGCGAGTAGTACCCCTAGAAACTTCCGCATTTCTATATTATTCGTAGCTTTCCATGATAATAACCGAGATTTTGTTTTTATTTCGTTATTATTTTGCTTTTCTGCGATGTGTTTTAACGCATATTTATTAGTTTCTGTAACCATTTTATCTATTATTTCATCAGTTACAAATAAGGAAAAAATACCTGCAGGAGATATATCTTCTATAGGAATATTAAAAGTGCTTTCATTTAAAGTACACGCATCCAACTCAGGTGTCAAATCTGTGACAGCATCCCATTCATAGACACTATTATCCTGTGCATCTTCCTCTTCCTCTGAAACATCATTATCTATATCCGATACAACTTCACTTGCAGAATATTCATCACTCTCATCATCGCCTGTGTCACCACTTTCCTGCTCTTCATCTTCCTCCTCAGTATTTTCCGTTTCTTTCTCTCTCTCTGCATCTTCATCTTCCTCTTCAGCATTTCCTGTTTCTTCCTCTCTCTCTTCTACATCTTCTACATCAACATTTTCTGTTTCTTTCTCTCTCTCTGCTTCGTCATTAAGTGTTTCTTTCTGTCTTTCATTTTCTTCAAACTGTTTATTACGTTCTTCGTCATAAAAAACACAATTTTCATTACTTTCAGTTAACCCTTGCGACATACTGTCTTCAAAAGAATAAGTGAATGTAAGTTTTGTCTTTGGATCTTTCCTTTCTATTTCATTTTTCTTTTTTATCTTTTTATTATCGTTTCTTAGATTTATCAAGTCATGATATTAGCTTTCATCTATTTTGATGCCGTGCATAAGCTTAGAAGCTGATATATTGTTTAGCGAAGGACTGCATCCTCTTGAGCTATACATACTAAATCGTTCCAATGACGATGAGCTAGGCGAAGACAATCTTTTTGATGTCTGTGGTGTAGGTTTATTTTTACATTCTGTAATGCAAAAAAAGGTAAGTGGAATAAAATTAATCTACACTAATATTATAAATGTGAAAGTTTAGATGTATGGATGTTTGCTACTCTTTCACGCAAAAACTACTGAACGGATTTAGATGAAACTTTACAGTAATATAAGTAAAAAATTAAATAAAATATGAAATTTTGAGAGATAGAGAGAGAGATATCTGTCAATAGATGCTCAGCAGAAACTATAACACTAAAAGCAAATAAATTATTTAAATTAAGACATACCTGTTTTAGTTACATGTGAAAACGAGACTGGTTTAAGAATATGAAATTTTCTTCCACTGGGGCTACTGAAAACGTCCGCTGTTGACAAAAAAAGTTTACTGTGACTCTTATTGTGTCTTATTTAGCGAGAAAAAGGAGTGTTGGGGTAAAAGCGGACGGATTATGGTTCAATTGAAAAGATGTTCAAAAAAACTAAATTTTCTCGACATCAACTGTTGAAAATAAATCATTAAAATGCAATGAAAGTGTTAAGAATAATCTTTTTCATAAAGGATGGTATTACATAAAAAATCCCCACGTCATTATGCGTCTAAGGCTGATATGTTGATATGTGTAGGTAGTAAATAAAACTTACCGCTTGTGCTTTGTTTTCCGTGCACATTTGTTTCCAAATCCTTTTTAGTTTTCTTAGTGGAAAATATTTCTTCACTGCTGTCACTATCACTGTCAATAACTGCAGGGCGAATTACTCTATTTTCCAAAATTTGTATTTTTCTTTTATTGCTTGCCATTGTTGATAATATCGGACGCTACGACAGAGCTGTTAGATAGCACAACACTAACTGGCGGGGCGCGCGCTCTGTGCGGTATCGGGTCGCCAGCTGCCTGGTGGGAGGGCGGGCCGAAATAGGCCCACTGCCGCACTCGCGGATGTTTTTTCACCGTCAGTGCGTGGTAGGTCAATAAAAGCCTGCCGTTATGTTTTGATGGGGAACAACTACGGCATTTACCGCAAGATGAAATATATATTTGTCTCTGTCGAATTTTTACAAACACCTGAGATAATCGTTTCGCACAAGCGAGAGGGACATAGTTTTCTTCGTCCGCACCAGTTCAAGTACCGCGGCAGGCCGATATCGGCCTGTTACGCAGTAAACGTGTTAAGATCCATGTGAAGCTGAACATAAAAATACGTGGAAATCGTATACGTGGCGCAAAACGATGCTTTAAATACCAGGTCCAAATATAAGCTCGTAATGTCAGTTTCTAGACTCAAAAAAAATTAAAACAACTTCTGATTCAAATAAATAATTATTGTAAAAATTTATATCTAAATAAATGATTACCCCAGGTTCTTGCTACTCCTTCCTAGGACGGAGGTGTTTTCCGAACCAGTGGTAAATAAAAAAAAATATTTTCAATAGGTATTATGCTTTAATCTATACTAAGTAAAATATTCTGTTCTACTTCATTCTATTTATTTTGTATTATCGTGTTATCTTTTATTTTCCTTTGTTTGTGTTTCCTTTGTACGATTTTTATTTTAATAGATAAACAATTCACATTTAAAAATAGAAATAACATTTTTCTTTCCCAATTCATTAAAAATTTGTTTAAAATATTCTATAAAAGAAGTTAATCTGTGGTCTTACATACACAAAATAATTTAAACAAAAAACTGTTTCGTATATTAAAATTGTTTGATTTGCGGGGTTTATCATTAAATCTAATAAATCTTTGAAATTTATAATTTATATAAATGGCTTATAAATATATTTAAAGTATAACATACTTTTACAATAGCCGTGTAGTGGTAAAAGAATTCAGTACCTCAAACTGTGGGTATCGTAAGATGTGACAGAGGAAAACAAAAGTAGAAGATGGGAAACGGCATCCTTATAACAAGGTAAATTAGTAAAGAAATTGCGGTTACCTACTCGCCTGCTAAGCGTGGTAACTATTGAAAATATTCCCCCAGCGAGGAAATCTATGGGCGGTGCTTGTGTCCACCCGAGAATCAAGGAATACTGTGGCCGATAGACATTCCTTCTTCTGTCCCTGATTATAAGATACATATTAGCTTCCCCCCGAGTACTTACATGGAAATTTCATTGCCCTTACTTTTTTGTAGGAAACAAAGCAGCATTAAGCTGCCATTTTGTGCTAGTCTGTGCGTGTTTCGTCACAACCCGGTCCAGTCTAATTGTCCAAGTTGCAGCAAAAATTAGCTGCAATGTAGTTATACGTCAATCCCTGTAGGAAAGTTTTATTACTAAAATGTTTGACGTGCTGTAATTTTTAAGACTAGACTTTTAAGAGATACCAGAAACTGAGGTCGGTAAACACTGACATACAATTGCCATTATCATAATTAAAGCTAAGACCCATTGCACTCTTACCCGTAATTTCAAAAATTTTTGAAAGAGCTATGTTCAAACGACTACACTAATTTTGTGAAACGTATAATATTTTCGACGACGCCCAAAATGTTTTTAGAAAATACCGCTCGACAACTTTGGCCGCATTTAAATATTTTAATGAAGTCTTGAACATATTAAACGATCAGAAATACGCAGCAGGAATTTTATTTGACATGACAAAAGCATAAGGAAAAATTAAATATGACATTCTCTTATATAAACTTTATGACATTGGAATCCGTGGTGTAGATCATAAGTGGTTTGCTTCCTTTCTCAGCAATCCTTCACAGTACGTCGAAATAGAAAATGTAGATCAAGATTCAAAAACCATAACATGTGTCAGGTCGAGGGCCCAGCCAGTGCGGGACTCTATCCCTCAGGGGTCCGTACTCGGATGTGTCCTCTTCCCTATTTACATCAATGACCTCCCCAAGATTATTGGTGAGCTTTGTGTGATGTTTCCCGACGATTTTTCCGTTGTGTTCCCTTATATCAATGGTACCAAACTTAATGAAAGAATCGACATAATTACATATAAATAAAGTAAAACAATGGCTAAGCGATCATAATTTAGAAGTCAATTTCAAAAAAACTAAACTAATACAATTCAGACCACGACAAAAACATGAACTAGAGATAAATTATACATATAATCAAAAAAAAAATTAGAATGTGTTCAAAATTTTTCTTTGCTGGGTATAAATATAGATTCGAATGCTAATTTTAAATCACATATTCAAAAAAATATGTTAAAATTATCACAATTTATATATGCTTTAATAGAATTAAAAAAATCTACAAATTTAAAAACGGCAGTGACAGCTAATCACGCCTACGCCACAGCGGTGACTCCCTGTACGTGAGAGCTTAAGCGCCGGTGACCTTGAGTCGAAGCGTGTAACACTAGGGTTGATATCGAACCGAAATGGAATATTATAGACTTGTACCAAAGAAGATACATAGTAGGTATATGTTATATATTATGTAAACTCATGTATTTGGGTAATAAAAGATACGTTCAATTTTAAATCAACTTTTATTAAATGAGGCATATTAAAACTTCCGAAAAAACCAAATATGCACGACTGTTAATAGTAATCTTAAATAATTAACTTACACTTAGTATTTCAGTACGCAATAATCAGTATTACCTACTATCCTTTAAAAATATTTTACTCTTGTATATTTTTGAATTTTTCGATAATTTTTTTTAATTTTCATTATTATTTCTAAGAATTGCAAAAATTCGTAGCATGTATATTTTTTTAGAAAATCAAAAGGTATGCAGGTTTCCTGGGACATGGCGGCCAACAAATTTTTCCCTATGTGTTGAGGAGATAAGTCATTTTTATTTCTAATGAAATAATCCATAAATACAACAATGAACAAATACAAAAACTCTTTATACTTATCTAAAATTTCTTCACTCTCTAGTGGTATTTTTAATAGTGTATATTTCAGTTAATGTAATATAATAAAATTATTGGCGATATATTAGTTTTATTATCATGGTATTTCACCATAATTCTTGTTAAGATCATATCGACTTTCATTAAAATGAGTTCAGATATTTTTAGGTATCATAAAACATTATTAAAAATTAAACTAACAAAACTGGGGGTCATTGTAGAAGCGTGCTCGTCGCGACCCCTGCCAGTCCTTTTCAGGGCTGCAATTCTACACAGCTGCGCACCCATGCAAACGAGGATTAGGGCGTCCCCCCAAGGCGACGCACACCAGCTCGTCCCCGTTGGTGTGGAATGCAGCGCGCAAAGCGGCGATGGGGACCGCCACCCGTCACGCACAGCCTGACACGGCGGAAGGTGGAGGACGGAGTGCAGAGTTGGCACGTGGAATGTTAGAGGGGGCATGAGAGATAAGACGAATGAGTTGATCGAAATAATGAAAGAAAGAGAATTAGATGTCGTGTGTATGTCGGAGACAAAACGGAAAGGCAGTGGTATTGAAGAGCTCCCTGGCGGGACGTTAGCTATATGGTCCGGAGTCCCGGAAAGCGAGAACGCCTGCCAGGGAGTGGGAGTGCTGTTGTCGTCCCGGTTGGTCGATCTTATGACTGAATACAAGGTTGTGAACTCAAGACTTCTCTGGGCTCGCTTCAAAATGGGACTGACGAAGTTATTCCTTTTGGCTGTTTATGCGCCGGTAGCTTCGTCGTCCAGGGCTAAGCTGGAGGAGTTTTGGGAGAATGTAAGAGAAGTTCTAGATTTGGTTAAGGGAAACGAAAGAACTGTTGTATGTGGTGATTTGAATGGATGGGTAGGTATCGCTCGACCAGGATACGAGTCGGTGCTTGGAAAGTTTGGCGATAAAAGGGTTAATGATGCTGGCAAGCTTATACTGGCTGTATGCAAGGAAAAGAGTCTTCTTGTGACAAACACTATGTTTAATCACAGGAAAATCCATATGTACACTAGAGAAAGAAAGAATGAGAGAAGTATGATTGATTTGTTCCTGGTGGATGACCGACTGCGAAAACAGGTGATGGATACACGAGTGTTCAGGGGTGCTGACCTGGGAACGGATCATTATCTAGTAATTACTAGATTTAGGGGTTTGTTCGCGGATTGGCGCTACCGGACGGCAGTAACAGAACCACAGTCGGTCTGTCGCATCCGAAGCTGGAAGCTTCAGGAAGCGGATACTAGGGACAAATATCACACGAGGGTAGCCGAAAAGCTTGACACCATCGATGGCAGGAAAGAATGTGTGGAGAGAACATGGCAGAACCTTAGGGATGGAATGGTAAGTGCAGCGGAAGAAGTATGTGGAACGACAAAAAGAGGTAGTAGTAAAAGAAGAGATGCATGGTGGAATGATGAAGTGAAAGAAGCTGTAAAAAAGAATAAAAAAGCATGGTTAGACTACTTGGCCTCTAGTAACGATGAGCATATGAGAGAGAAGATGAAAGGAAGATATAAGCTGCAGAAAGTTCATGCGAAAACATTGATTGAGGAAGTACGTGAAAGGTGTAGAATAGAAGCGGACGAGAGGTTGTCGCACAACTTTAGGGAAAACTCCAAACTCTTCTGGAAAAAGGTTGGAAGGTCCCGGAGTGGTGCGACAGCTTTAAGAATGAACAAAGTGCTTTCGAGAACCAATGACGTCCTCTCAGAAAAATCGGACGTCATGCAGCGATGGAGTGAATTTTATAGAGAAATGTATTGTCATGATCTTAGTGAAGGATCTGGGGGTGACGCCGTGACTGGCACGCCAGACACGGACCTCGATGACACTGAGGTCATCAGCATGAAAGAGATTGAACGTGCGATTCGAAGTTTGAAATGTGGTAAGGCTGCGGGACTAGACAGAGTTACTGCTGAAATGGTCAAGTACGGTGGGTCCCGTGTCTGGGACAGCATTCATCTGCTGTGCAATGTGTGCTGGCGGACGGGAGATGTCCCGGATGATTGGCAATCCGCGGTCATTGTGCCTTTATATAAAGGTAAAGGTTCACATTTTGGGCGATCAGCTTGACCAGTTTAGCAAGTAAAGTTTACTCGAAGGTTTTGACACGCAGGATGCAAGAGAAATCGGAAAGATTCTTGTGGGCGCCACAATGCGGATTTAGACCTGGAAGAGGATGCACGGATCAAATGTTTTCTCTCCGCATGATCACAGAGAAGCTTTTGAGTGTTTACCAGAGGATTTTCTGTGCTTTTGTGCATCTGGAGAAAGCATTTGATAAGGTTATAAGGAAGAAAATGTGGGAACTGTTGCCGGGATATGGTGTGGATGGTCGATTGTTAAGGGCTGGCAAGTCACTTTACTATGACTGTAAAGCCTGTGTGCGGGTAGGGCATGACCTGTCACCCATGTTTAGCACCCAAGCGGGCGTAAAACAGGGTTGTGTCATGTCTTCCTGGCTGTTCATACTGTATCTCGACAGCTGTTTACAGAAGCTGAAAAATAGCTGTTTGGGTGTGAAATTGGGTGACATAAAAGTTAATTGTCTGCTGTATGCTGATGATGCAGTGCTTATTGCACCATCAGAAGCAGAACCGCAGGCATTAGTCACGTGTATGAAAGAGGTATGTGAAATTAAAGGTCTCCGTTTGAATGCTAATAAAACTAAGGTTCTGGTATTTGAAAAGGACGAAGAGAGAACGAAATGTGAAATATGGGTAAATCAGGAATGTCTAGAACAAGTAAATGAAATTGTATACTTGGGGAGTGCTTTCAGCCGGGATGGAAGATGTGATTTAGATGTAGATAGGCGTGTCGCTGCCGGAAACAAAGTCAATGGTGCCCTGAATGCATTAGTAAAAAGGCAAGGCGTGGTGAAGAGTGCACGCCTTGCAATACATAACGCAGTGTTGGTACCGACTTTGTTATATGGCAGCGAAACCTGGCTATGCCAGAAGAAGCATAAAAGCAAGTTGAATGCAGTGGAGATGCGATCTCTTCGTAAAATGTGTGGTGTTACCATAGCCGACCGAAAGCGAAACGAAGACAATATGGCAGGATTGAAAGATGACCTTATCACAAAAAATTGATAGGGGCGTACTCCAATGGTTTGGGCACGTTGAACGAATGAGTGAAGACCGAATGGTGAAGAAAATATATAGAGCGAAAGTTAATATTAAAAGGTGTCGAGGTAGACCGAGACTAACTTTCGAAGACCATGTGAGTAAATTGCTCGAAGAGGGGAGGGTCAAGAGTACTCGGATACCTAGACGTGCATGTATGAAGAAGTTAATGAACCTGAAAGAAGCGAAAGAGGTATGTAAGGATCGTGACACTTGGCGATCTGTTCTGTCTGGCTACCCCGTTAGGGATTGTGCGTGACGATAAGTAAGTAAGTAAGTAAACTAACAAAACAAGGGCCCTTGTTTTGTGCAGTGGAATTTATTTTAATTCTAATCACTTAAAATAACTTTCAGTAATACTTATACATATACTATAATATTATTTATTTAATAACAACATTAATATTTATCAAAGCATATCAACCGGCTATAAAAACTAATAACGTTACTTGGTAACATAAACTTAATACCTACATGAATAGAACAGTAATATGTACATTAAGATATCAGTAATATTCATATATTAATTGAAATATTATAATATCACTTGACGAATATATTCATATTATTTAATACTGACAAATATCGGTATTACTACTAGCCCTCGGCCAGGGCAGTCGGCGACTGCCCGTTCCACGCCCCGCGCGCCTCTCAAGGCCCCCGCACACACCCAGACACCCACACATAGCCGCAAGCGATTTTACGTGCACACATGATTAAGTGTCGTTTCTTTTCGCGTAGTGTATATATTCTTTGCCTACGCTCAAGCGTGGCTAAACTACGGCGTCATACTATGGGGCAACAGTGTGGAATCACACGAACTTTTTATTTTACAAAAAAAATGTATACGCGTACTTGCAAATATCAAACAAAGAGAAAGCTGCAAACCTCACTTTCAACGTCTCAAAATTCTAACATTACCGTGCCTATATATATTAGGAATACGTAAATTTGTAAAAAGACACCCAAGTTTTTACACCAAAATCATAGACGCGACACAACGTACCTCGCTTTAAGAATAACCTTTTGCAACTAAAATCTAAATTAAAATTACATAGTACAGGTCCTTACATGATGTCAATAAAAATTTATAATAAATTGCCGGAATACATAAAAGCCGAAACAAATATTAATAAATTCATAAGATCTTTAAAAGAGATACTTATTAAAAAAAGTTATTATTCAATTAATGAATACATTGAGGAAAGAAATTTTAAGTGTCTGCCCCTCTCCTGTTCATTGTCATGCCTTTCGAGGTGCACGTGATTGTTAGAACTTGCATGTTTTGTTTACACATGTAACGCAATTTGTGAATAAATAAATAATTACAAGTCCTACTTTGAATAAAGGCTGACTTCTTGCATCCCTTACCAGGTCGTCTCCATCCATTAGGGGGACTGATAAACCTAAATTGTTTACTAGTAATTTTACCCCCATTGCAAGAAAAATTGTATGTTTAAAATTATTAAGTCCTTTAAGGATATTATGTGAAGTGTGTTGATACAAATAACTCTTACGTGATAGAGCTACGCTGCAGCTATATTTTGGTTGTGGCACAAATAGGTCGACTCGCCTGGGGTAGAAAGGACTACGCTCTCACAGAATAACAGCGTACAAAAGTAGCTTAATGCTGCTATGTTTCGCATGGTGAGTGTAGACAATCGTAGACTCTTTTAATTGCAAATTAGGCATTCCATCTTAGTCCTCAGAGATGACAAAGTATCTGCATTTTGATTCTAAACCTAAGATAGAAGTAGATGTCCATGAGTCACAGCATCCATCTAATGGGTTTTTCTACAAGAACTTTGTTTTTCAATTGGGGCAACACCAACAACATGACAGTTTTGACATTTAGTTTTTTATGCTTTGGCAATTGCTGTTTTAGATGCTTTGGCAATTGCTACAATGAATTCAATTTCGCTCGAAAATCGCATTAAAATAATTAAAATCCCCTATGAAAATGGTGGTTCTATTAAAGTTACGTTTCGTAAAATTCGTGATATTTTCGGACAACATAATCGTCCTTCTGAGACCACTATTAAGAATTTGGTCATTAAATTTGAATCGACAGGCTCGGTACAATATGTGCCAACACAAACGCGTGTTCGACCGGGTCGTTCAACCGAAAACATCGCAGCCGTGAGCCACAGTGTTGAAGAAGATCCAAATTTGTCAATTCCTCGACGTTCTCAACAATTGGGGTTATCCAAAATCACCACATGGCGAATTTTGCGTAAGGATTTGGCTTTGAAGTCTTACAAAGTTCAACTGGTGCAGGAATTAAAGCTGACCGACCATTCACATCGCCGTAGATTCGCTCAATTCATTCAGGAACAGCCCGCTGATTTTTCCGAAAAAATCATTTTTTCAGATGACGCCCATTTTCACTTGTCAGGGGACGTCAACAAGCAAAATTGCCGCATTTGGGCTTCTGAATATCCTAAAGCCGATTATTGAGAAGCCTTTGCATGCTCAACGTGTCACTGTATGGTGCGCTATGTGGTCTGGAGGCGTGATTGGGCCGTTTTTTTTCGAAGATGAGGTTGAAAATGCGGTAACGATCAATGGATCACGCTATCGCGAGATGTTAACATCTCAATTTAGGCCTATTATTGATGACATCGATATCACAAACATGTGGTTTTAACAGGACGGTGACACATGTCACACAGCCAACGAAACGATCAATTTATTGCAAACCAAATTTCCCGATCGCATAATTTCACGAAATTCAGCTGTTAAATGGCCAGCCAGATCGTGTGATTTAACACCACTGGATTATTTTTTGTAGGGCTATGTTAAGGACAGAGTCTATAGGAGCCAATCGAATCGATCGTGGCCTTAAAACTCAAAATCCGTGACGTGATTAACGAAATAGACCCGCCATTTTGCCAAAAGAGATTAAAAACTTTGATGAAAGAATCGACATCTGTCAGCGTGGTCGTGGTGGACATTTGCCAGATATCATTTTTCATTCATAATTGCCAAACTTTTCTCTTCGTAATACAATAAAAATTTGAATCATCTTCATCTGAACTCTTGGGTTTATTTTAGAAAATAAAGTTCTTGTTGAAAAACCCTTTACCATCAGGTGGACTGTGTGTTCGTTTGTCACCCCTATTCTATAAAGAAATAACGAGTACAGAGAATTAAACAGAAAGTCGTTCTACTTTGTTAACATTAAAACGATGTCATTTTTCACACTTATTGTCCCAATTTGTAACCCTCCGGGCAATATATGTTTATAGTTTTGCTTGCGTTTCATGTAGTGTCTATTATTTTAATGTTTACGTCTATATTTAAGGCCTTATTACAAAAAGTAATTAATATTTGGCCTTAAGTTTAAACTAAGAATAAGAATAGAAGGAGAGTTAATTGAGCAAGTGGATGAGTTTGTGTATTTGGGATGTGTATTTAGCAGGGATGGTAGATATGATAGGGATATAGAACGACGAGTAAATGCAGGGAATAGAGTGAATGGGGCACTGCACTCTATTATGAAGAACCAGAATGTGTCAAAACAGGCACGTATGGTAATTCATAATGCTGTGTTAGTCCCTACTTTAACGTATGGTAGTGAAAGCTGGGTGTGGCAGAAGAAGCACGAAAGTAGAATAAATGCTGTAGAAATGCGGTCCTTAAGGAATTGCTAGGGTTGAATCTGAATGACAAGGTGAGAAATTGCGTGATAAGAGATAAATGTGGTATGCAAGATGATATTATGACCAGGATTAAGAAAGGAATGCTTCGGTGGTTTGGTCACATAGAAAGAATGAATGAGGAAAGAGTGACAAAGCAAATTTATATGGCAGATGTGAACGGCCGAGTCGGGAAGGGACGCCCTAGAAAAAAGTTTATCGACCAAATTGGCGATATTTTGAAAATGGGCCACGTAGAAGTACCCTTAACCGACGAGCATGTATGCGTAGATATATGGATGTAAAGGAGGCAAAGGAATTATAAGAACGATAATGTAAGGTATAAAGAGTGACAGCAAAATGTCTAATGTCGTGAAGACTGTGGCACCGCTTGGATTTCTTTAGTTAGTTAAAAGGACGAATTTATTATTATGTATATTAAACTTCCAGGTTGATCTAACTATTTTAAAATATTGTCTTCTTGTACCTAGATTAACATACTAAAATATGGATCTCAACTCTAGTTTCAAAAGGTTAAGATATTTAAAAAGAAATTGACATTAATTTAACAATGGCTATGGAAAAAAATTCCAAATTTATCTTTAAATATTACGAGCTGGACTAAAACTATTTACCAATAAATTTTAGAGTTACGTGAAGAAATCTTTCACTTGTTACATATAACTCGTAATCCGAGCCCGTGATTTATATAATGAAATTTTAAATAACAAAGCAGACTTCAGTTTTGCTACGGAAACAAGGCAGGCAGAGCAAATACACACAGTTTGCTAAGTGTGCTCAACGAGAATAATTTACTGGAAGTTAACTAACAGAAATACTAGCATGCCTCGTCGGTACAAAGAGATCAAAAATTTGTTTTATAATTTCTAAAGCTATCAAGATCAGGTCTGCCTTCTAGTTATTTAGACTAGAGAAATTATAATATTTAAACTAGGATTCTATTCACTTGAATCTCTACATCGGTGATGCACCGGCTTTCTTTACAAGTCGTCAGAAAGTAAGCACATTTTCCATATTGTCTTGACGAATTTCATCGTGTATAATACGGTCAAATTCTGCGTACCAAGCTTTACCACGCCTCTCAATGCTAAAATAAGGTGCCTATATTCTCAACATCTGAAAGACAGATAGAGCAATCTTGCGGAATGAGTGAACTTTTAATATCATAAAAAAACATCACCCTAACCTTTTTGCGTTAATTCCATTTTGCTACTACGTAATTTAACATTCGGTAAACAATTAATACGCGACTTCCAGCCAAAAAAATTTTTTTTCAATATAATTTGAGGTTTTTAAGTTTATATAGATTGGAGATAAAAATAAACTTTTTTGTCTATCTATCTTTCTATCAAGCAACCCCTTGTAAAACCGACTTGATTTTTATGTAGTAAATTATTTACATGAAAAAAAAATTAACATTTGATCAATAAAAAATTTTTCTAAAATTTTACTAAGTGTTGACAGTACTGAAATAGGTCTAAAATAATTGGCGTGGTCCAATGTACTACCAGATTTGAATACTTTACTATGCTTCATTGAATCAGAAAAATCACCAACTTCGATACTAGTATTAAATAATAGATATTTGAGGTGCGATTGTATAGTTTATGGACGCAATAACTTTAACAGAAATCCCCCACAGATCTGCGGTATGAAATGTAAAATTCCTTGTATACGCCTTACCATTTTGTTTAAGCAATGATTCGACGATGGCAGGACAAGAATTCAGTGACTCAGTGGTTAATATCGGAAAATCAGTTAAATATTTCTCAAAAATCATTGCAACGTCCTGATGATATTTCGTTCATTTGTTGTTAAAACTTATAACTAATAGTTTGAAATGCGAGAGTTGAACTTACCGGTTTCACTATTAATTATGCTCCACGTCATTTTAATTTTATTCGGAGCCGTCTTTATTTTGTTCCTCAAATACAAAGATTTGAATAAGGAGCACACTCTTTTAAATATTGTTTACATATTCCCTAAATTCAGCGCTAGGATTATACGACATTTCATTGTAAAGTTCATATAACCTTTGCCTACTCTCTTAGACTCCTTTTGTCGCCCATGTTAGTTAGTTAAGTGACTTCCGCCGCCCATGATCAACCACAACACTAGGGAAATTGCAGGTGCGTTGCCGGCCCTTTAGAAAGGAGTAAGCTCTTTTCTTGAAGGTCCCCACGTCGTATCGGTCCGGAAAAATCGCCGGTAGTAAACTATTACAGAGTGGTCGTACGCCGAAGAAAACTCCTTGTTAAACGTACAGTGATGTACCGCAAGCATCGAGATGGTGTGTATAGTATCGGGACGTTTGCCGCGTAGTGCGTTTACGAAATTTGGTGGCTGGGATTAATCCGAAGAATTCCTCAGAGCACTCCCCATGGTATATGCGAAAGAAAATGCAAAGAGACGCAACATCTTTTTTGTGTTTTAATGGGGTTGTTCTATATTACAATATGGAATTTAAATTAATATTATAACAAGGTTAAGTTAAAGATAGATTTATTTTTAAGTTAAATTAAAGCAATATTCGTACCTAGCAAATATTAAATTTTTAATACAATTTCACAGCAACAATAGGACAAATGACGTTAATGGACATTTGCGTCACGTGTAGGAACTATAAGGTAAAGCCTACATAAAACTTTGTTTTTCTTTATTTATTGTTCCCGACATTGCCTAGGTAATTTTTTAACTCTTTAGTTAGCTCACCTTATTCTTCTTTAGACTTTCAAGTAAAGTTCATGCTTTTCTGGGTCCTGTTTTATTTCTTCTCTGGATCTTTTGAACCATCGCGTAGCCGTGTAGGCCATGGTGAGTTCTGAAAAAAAGAAGAATAATTTGATTTTAATTTGTATGATCTAAATCACTACCTAACTGTTGCTGTTATCAGTTAGTTAAACGAGTCCTCATCCTACATACTGTACTCGAAAATAAGAAAATAATTATAAAAGTATAACTATGTATAATTTAATGATCAATTTAATTTATTTTCTCGTAAATAAAAACTAATTGATACTAATGTAAAACTATAAGGTGGTCTATATTATTGTTACGAGCTTAGGGTTCGTGACAATAAAAACTGCCGATTGAATTACCAAAATTAACACTTTAATTCACTTTAGACTGATTAAAACTTAAAAGGCACTAATAATTAATCACACTGATTCACTTTATTTCGCTCCGAAGCTTCACTTGTCTCGCCAAATTCAACACTGCGCCGACCGCGGCAAGCGGCTTAAATACACATTATCTACCGAAACATCCAGAATATTCCAGTAAATACGGCCCCGACTGACCAGGCGCAGTAAGTTCGAGTGTGGGGCTTCTAGAAAGCTTAGTTCTTCAATTCGATTCTAGATGGCGCTGTTGATCGAAAGTCAAGATTGACATTTTCTGGGAAGCCCTCCTCCCTCTGGTTCCCTACACTAGATGGCGCTAGTGCCGGGTACTTGACGTCAACTTAGGTGCGTAACACTGCCCCCTCCTAAGACATGCTCGTCCCGAGCATTATCAGCACCATAATAGCGCGCCAGGGGATCCACATGGACGATCTTAGGAGTACCTCTTGCACTTTTCGAAACGGCTCCGAAATGATGATTTCTTAAATTTACGCGAACACTACACATTGAACTACTACTAAAACTAAACTACTATTTACGGATTTTATGCTCTGCTCCGGGAAGTCTGCAGTCTGCGAACATGTTCAAGATCGTCCCCACCATTACATTAGATTTGATAAACCACAAATACTCGCAAAAGAACACCGATTCCTACCAAGGATGATACGCAAGGCTATTGAAATTAAAAAAATACAAATTTCAATAGAGAAGATGGTTGGGTGCTACCATCTGCTTGGGATCCTATAATTAACAAAATTAAATCCAAACCCAAGCATACCACTGCAAGACTTCATGAACTATAAGCTCGTTTTGCGTAAATCGGATCAAAAATTAATAATAAAAAAAAACTGAAGGTAGCCGGACTAACTATGACATTGGGACGTCAAACATCTCAGTCCCCCCCGTGACCATGGGTACTGTAAAGCACCCGAAACGTCGGGATAATAATAAAAATAAATTAAAGTAATTAAACGCGATAAAATCCGTAAATAATAGTTTTATTCAAGGTTTAGGCTCCGAAACTTCAAGGGCTGTCCTCTCCTATGGTGCACCAACATTGTACAATTTCGATGCTCCTCAACTACGTGTCTGAGGTCCCTTCACTGCCGCACAACTTGTACATGTGCTACTCCAATTCTCGACATCGTCTCGATAACGGATCCAGTAAAATTACTGTTCTCGGATCTTCAGTAGAGTTCGTTTAACTCCCAGATGGACTCCTGAACAACCATTATGGTACAGCTGAAGAACATTCGGCACTTTAGCTCTAGGGACAACCATTTGCAAGCGTCAGCTCTCTCCTCGACCATTGTCCCATTTACGGCACAGGACTCCATCCTGAATCAGCAAGCTGTCCCATTGGGCTCAATAGCTTTTAGTGGTCGAACTCATCGCTGAGACGTCGCTCCACTTAGGCTTGGTAGCACGGGCATTCATCCATTCCAGAATCGGCTTGATGTCCGGATCTTCCTGCTGTGCATGTTGTAAGCTGTCCTTCAACTCGTCGCTGAGGTGGTCTGTCCTGAGCATCCTCACGGATACCACTTCCTTACTTCCTTGCCTAGTACAGTGCTTGCAATCTTCAGGACAAGGTCCCCTTGACAATGCATCTGTGCTGCCATTTCCCGCTGCGGTGTTCAATCATATAGTCGTCTTCCTGCTGCTGGGTAGTGCCGTTAGTCACACAACCCTCTTGACATCGATCACCTTCCATTTTAACACAGCTGGATCGAAGATGGCCCCTTTCCCTACAGCCGTAGCACCTTGGGCTGTAATTTTTATTGTGGTCGCGAACTGTAACTGCTGCAATCTACATAACGTGAGGGGAACAATGATGCTGCCGCCGCCAGGCGGTGCCGTTAGCTGCAATACCCTCTCGAGATCGATCAACTTCTCTTTCTACAGTTCGTTTAGGGCAGCTGGATCGAAGATGGCCCCTTTCTACACAGCCATATCACCTAGGGCTGTATCCATTATTGCGGTCGCGAATTGTAGCTGCCGCAACCTCTCTGACGCGATGGGAGCGAAGATCCTGCCACATCGCTTCCACCTCCAGTGCATGGGCCAAGGCGTCTTTAAGCGTTTCGTGGTGCCAGAGCCTCACAGCAGCCCTGACTTCAAGGTCACGGATGCCGTCAACGAATGTCTGCACCAAGTTTCCTTCAATGAGCGCAGGAACAGACTGGTACGCTTTTCGCACCAGCTTCCCCACATCTAGAGCCCACTGCTGCAGGTTTTCGTTGATGCGCTGCACGCGATCTTTAAGCTGCGCACGAAAGATGTGTTCAAGGTGAGCGTCGACATATCTCGCCTCCAATGCCTCAAGGAGTTACTCATAAGTCACTTCCTCACCGAGAACATCCAGAACTGTTAAGGCCTGGTCGCGCAGGCCTAGTGTGAGAGCAGTCATAGCCTGACTTTTATTCAAGCCGTTCGCCTTCATAACAGCTCCGAACTGGATTTTGCAGGCCGACCAGGAAGAAGTCCTGTCGAACGGTGGCACCTTGAACCCACGTAGCAAAGGTGTTGTAGCTACTACGGGAGCTGTAATTCCATCCCCCAGTTTTAGGTCGTCCAGCGTTTTCTTCACGTCAGCCATCACGTAATCAAAGCGATTGTACACTTGGTCGATTTGGGTTTTAACTTCCTTGATTTGGGTTTCAGCTTCCGACAGGCGGTTGTCATGTTGAGCAACCCTATCCTTCACCTCCTTATCTCTTTCCCGAAGTTAGCGTGAATGTCCTTCACAATGAGCATCTGCTCTTCTTGTCGCGGGCCTATTCATCCTGCTGCTCTTTTAACCAACGGGCCTGTTCCTCTTGTCCGCCCGGCAGCTGCTCTTCCAACTGACGGACCTGTTCTTTCTGTCGGCGAGCCTGTTCCTCCTGTCAGCGAGCCTGCTCCTGCAGCATCACCATCAGAGCATCTGAGTCAGGTGCTGCAGATGTAGGAGCTATTGACGGGCCTGCAGCCGGCAGCTGGCTCTTCGACGTCTGCGGCGTTGCACCACCAAATATTCTTTGGTCCGTCTCCTGCTGGCGTTGACTTCGGGTACGGACACCCTCAGTTTCCTCTTTAGGTAAAATCGGCATGATTTTAACCCACTTCTGACACCAATTGTTACGAGCTTAGGGTTGGTGACAAAAAAAAAACTGCCGATTGAATTACCAAAATTAACACTTTAATTCACTTTACACTAATTAAAACATAAAAGACACTAATAATTAATTACACTGATTCACTTTATTTCGCTCCGAAGCTTCGCTTGTCTCGCCAAATTCAATACTGTCCCGATCGCGGCTTGCAGCGGCTTAAATACACATTTTCTACCGAAACATCCAGAATATTCCAGTAAATACGGGGCCCCGACCGACCAGGCGTAGAAAGTTCGAGTGTGGGGCTTCTAGAAAGCTTAGTTCTTCAATTCGATACTAGATGGCGCTGTTGGTCAAAAGTCAAGATTGACATTTTCTAGGAAGCCCTCCTCGCTCTGGTCCCCGACACTAGATGGCGATAGTGCCGGGTAACTGACGTCAACTTAGGCGCGCAACAATATTATACTAAACCAGCTCGATAAAGATTTCAGAATAAACCAGACACAATGGGTGCGTTTGGCAGAAAAAAGCGCTAGCAAGCGCTTATAAGCGCTAAAATAGTTTTCGGCCAGGACACAATTGCTATTTAAGTAGCGCTGACACAATCCGCCATTTTGCTTATTTAATTTGTTTGTTTTGAAGTAGAGTTTATAAGTTGTTTTGTGCAATATTAGTTTTAAGTAATATAATGAGATGAATAAACATATGCATGTTATTAAAAATCATGATTGGTAAGTTTTTAATATGAATACTTTACAAACATATATTTAAATTAGGTTAGGTTCCCCGGTTAAAACTAACATCGTGTCCTGGAGGAAAATAGCTACTTGCGATTTGACAGCGCTTACCGCTTACGATCGCCATTTTGTTTACAAGCGCTTGCTAGCGCTTTTTTCTGCCAAACGCACCCAATGTAAACCATGCTCAAGAATTCCACTACGTCACATTTGATTTTCCACTAATACGTCAGTTATAGGACGTGACGTATACCACCGGCACAGAAACGAACTTCTAAATTCAGTAGTTTTGATGTGATTTTACTAAATTTTACTTTCAATTCATATTCTTAACACTTTTTCTAATAAGCTGTCAAAGTCTACAATACCAAAAAATTATAACATACCTCAAACAGTCAATTTCTTAGCAAACAATGAAAACAGGATGACGTGACGCCAAACTACTCACTTGCATTTTACAAACACGACTGTTATCAAAAACTAATATGGTGGCTGTTTGCTTGCTAAAACATTACCAATTGTCAAAAACAACACTTAGTTTATAAATTATTTTCATTCTAAGCCATAAATTCGACGTAGCTTATATGGAATTTTCTACTAACGGCATTTTTAGGGACAAGTTAAAAGGAGTATTTTATATTATTTTGTGCTATAAATAAATAAAATAAGGAATATTACCGAATTTGAATAACATAACTCTACCAAATTACATACAGTTATTGAAGACAAGGGTAGGATAATATTAATATTTTTCGTTCGGACCTTTGCGATACGAGGGTAGGACACTAAAAAATTCACGTTTCTCATAATGCTTATATTTGTGTCAAATAAACAGATTTTTGTTGTTTTGAATACATAAATAATCATATTTTAAGTTGTTTTATCTTCTTAGGCTAAAAAAATAAGTTTTGAAACCCTAAACTTGTTTAAAGGATCTAATGTCATAGGACACGTAATTTTCTAGTGAACAATTTTTTTGAAAAACACCCCTAGGCGTGTTTTAGGAATCGTTACTGGTTACGAGACATGGATCTATCAATATGATCCGGAAAATAAAAGGCAAGCATCGATGTGGGTGTACTCAGAAATACAGTTACCGACAAAATTGCAAAGACCTCGCAACGTTGAAAAAAATGGTGGCTAGTTTTTATCGCGGAGCGGACATTTGTCGACGGCAATGCTGGACAATTGTAGGTCAGTCATTTCTGAATGGTATACTACAGTTGCATTACTCAAAGCTTTTCAAGCTGTGCAGTAGAGAAGACTAAAGACCGGGCTTCGGGGAATCATGCTGCATCACGATAACGCCTCTTCACATACCTCCCTTGGAACAAATGCATATAATATAGTAATCTGGTGTTGAAACTCTTAAGTCGTCCTCCCTACAGCCCTGACTTAGCTCCTTTTGATTTCTTTTTGTTACCTACAGTGAAAGAAAAAATAAGTGGAAAGTTTTTTCAAGCGCAAAGAAGCCGAGGCTGCCTACGAAGAAGCGATTTCCGACTTGTCAAATCAAGACTGGTAAAAGTATTTTCACAGTTAAATGATGAATGATGGAGAATATTTTAAAAAGATGTAAAATAAATATAAATAGTATCAAGAATACTATTTGTATATTACAAAACTTATCGAGTGTCTTACGTAAACTTCTTCAAGCGATGTGCATTTACTAAAACAAACAAAACTTTCTTATCTACTTGCTTTTTGTGAATATAAGGTAAAAAAACTAATTGTCCACGGAGATCAGAGCTCCATTATAAATTTATGGAACGGCTAAACGTTTGTGAAAATGTAATCTATAAATGTTACACTAGATTCATCAATATGCGCTGGCTTCAAAAATAAATTAAAAAACCATATGATTTAACAGTGACCTAAATTTAATATTGTTCGAGAAAGTTTCTGGGGTAATGATATTAAAGTTTCCACTTATTACAACAAATTCATTCTGCGTATTAAGCTTAAAAAGTTCCCCTATATTTTTTTCAAAAGTATCGTATATAGATAGGGGTATAGATGTGTTCTCAAACTCAACACATACCATTTCTACAGTTGGCTCAACAGAGAGGCTTGCAATATCTTAACGTTTTTGACATGACAATAACCACAGAATACTATAATACACAATAGAGTGGCTTTCAATCTTATTTTGTACGAGGATAGGCGTCGCCGGGAGCACACATACAATTACGTCGTTTTATCTTTTAATCACTACTACAAACCCGATTCGCTGTGTTGAAAGACGGATTTTGATATATATTTATTTGTAAATACCGTGCAATTTGGCATTTTCTAAATAATTTTCATGCGAAATTTGGAAACGATTGTAACGTCAAAACACATCTCGTGTTGACATTAATACGTGTGAATTGACGTGTTTGTGGTATTTTAGTGACTACACGGGCTCCGCCCATTCACCCGTTATATTACGAATGTATTATAGTATTCTATAACAATAACTTACTAGCTAAAATTAAGTCTTCCTTCGGTCCTCTTAAAATGGTTTATCCTTTGGAAGAACTGAACACCTGGTGATTACTGAAGTTAAACATAAAGTTATATGCTTTCAATCAATGTTCACTAATACATAAAATATGAATATTGTAGCTATTTAAGAACAATTCAATTTCTAGCTATATGCTTATCATGTCTTGTATATTTTGATGCACCAGGTGTAAGCAATTATTATTATCATTTTGAGGAGTCATACAATTACAATTGTTAAGAAGTAGTAAGCTACATTCTGAATTATTAAAATTATTACAGCTGCTAGAGATTACCTCTATTGTCTTATTTTATAATTATTAAGCTGCTTAATAGGAGCAGATGTCTGGGTAGCTAAGTCCTTGGCTGAACTAATCCAATACCCCATATCATTTCGTTGGCATTCCAAGGGGTGACGAAGGAAAATAAACCAGGAGATGGGTCGCAAAGTGTTCCTAATAACAATTTAAAAAAAACTGTGGCTATCAACTGATCCGCCAAGCATTGAAACTATTGCAAATATCCCCCCCCCTATGAGGTAGCCTATGAGGAGGCCTATGTCCTGCAACAGACTTCGATGTTCTTCATCGGTAGCGTAAGAAATTTTCAAGATGTCAATACCGGTACGATAGTAATAATGCTGACATTGCATTGCCATAGAAGCCACCAAATAAGCAAAATGTAACGATGGGAATACTAGTAATCTTAATAACATTGGTAATATTTATAAAAATAAATAAGTACGAGTCTCACCTGATGTTAATTGACTAACGCCACCCAGTTGTACAGTACAGTAACAGTAGTAAGACAAGGGAAACCACAGGTGCAGTCTTTTAAAGGGAGTAGGCCCTTTTCATGAAGATATTTTAGACTTATCGATCTGCAAAAAAAGCTGATGTGAGCCGAATCCACGAAAATGTCGTCCTAGGAAAAAAACGTGCGTTTTATACGTGGTAGAGCCATGCTGCAGTTATATTAGTAGTATAGTTGTAGCACGAATGGGTCGGCTCGACCGGGGAAGGACCACGCTCTCACAGAATACCAGCGTGAAATAGTAGCTTAATGCTGCTGTATTTTGTATGGTGAGTGTAGAGAACCGGAGACCCTTTTTACTGGAAACGAGGCATTCCATCTCAGTCCTCACAGGTGACAACGCATCTGAATTTTGATTTTTAATGGAAGATAGATGTAGATGTCTATGGGCCGCAGCACCCACTTACCATCAGGTGGACTGTGTGCTCGTTTGTCACCCTATTCTATAAAAAAAAACTTTTAGTACATTGTACAACGGTCAATCGCCAAGTATCCAAATAATGCGGATGGTATCAAGACGATTGTCATGATGTCCGGTGGTGATGGTGAATTTTAGCGATAGGAATTACTCTGAGCACTCTCCTAACCTTTTAACACAACTCCAACTACTTTCTTCTATAATTAGTAATGGTTCTGTCCGTTGGACATATTCAAACATTTTAAGTTATACTTGCCAGTCTTGAAAATGCCTTCCATGACCTCTGCACCACGGAGTAATGGTTTCGTGGTGCAGTGGCTTAGCAATGATTTGCAGTGCTAAGAGTCTAGAAATAATTGTTCCAAATTTGGATGATTGAGCTTGCGAAATTTATGTGTGTAAACTGTCCCCATTATACAGGAGGAAATCCATCGATGTAACGTAAAGTTTACGTTAGAAAAGAAAAAAAAAGAACTAACATCCATGTTTATTTTTCCAAAAGATCGTATAAACAGTTGATGAAAGAAAAACAAAAATGTTTACCTGTCAAATGGATGACGGTTAAAGAAGATCAGTGATTGTTTCTTGAACGAACTCGGTGCAATTTCTTTCCCACAGTTTGTTTAAACCTTCATAAATCATGAAAGTGTGACGCCTGGGCTAAATGAAATTCTGTTTATTTCTTACTATCATGGAGTTACAATTTTGTTTGTTGAGTTTTTAGTGTTTTTTACAAGGTGCTTTGTTTCTACCAAGCACCTTCAGCTTTAAATACCAGTCGGAGTTATTATTTTAAGGCAATGCACGAATTATTGATTTTTGGATCTCAAGTACGGGTATAACGACTGTCTACTTGAGTTTTCCAATAAAATTCAATATCATTGATGTGACCCAATACTTTAGTTCTAACTTGATAATGTATACGTATTACACACTATATCCGATTAATATTTTTAAATTAATTGCAATAAATAAATATGGCATGCGATGGAATAGCTAAGTGACGTAAGATTTTAAGATTTTAACGGATATGTCTAAAGTCGAAGCTTTTAAATATTAATTTACAACCTACCTAATTATTCTTTAATTTAATCATCACAACCCTTCACAAGTCCACTGCTGCATAAGCATCCCAGGAATACCACAAACACTAACTAAGTCACCTGCATCCATCGACTTCCTGCGTATCTTCCAGTTCCAGTTCGTTACATCATTTAGTATCAGTGGTGGTAACGTCTCGCATTGCATTTCTCAATCTGTAAGCCAAGCGTGAATATTAAATACTAGAGACGCCTATCTTCAGTCGTAGTTTCTATGGCTAACCATGACGATTTTTACTTTATATTAAACGGATAAACATAGATATAGTTTAATCCAATTTTTATAATTTTCTGTTTATTCTGTTTATTAAAAATAGAAACGTTACCTCCACACTAGGATTTTCTCCCGAATCTTGGGGCAGTCTAAATACATAAATTTCACAAGGACAAACATCCAGACCTGGAACCATTACTTGTATGCCATACAAATTCTTGTTCCGTGAGGGATTCGAACTCGCGGCCCTTAGCGCTGTAACTCTTTGCTAAGCCACTGCGCCACGGAGCCGTCAATCGCTAAGGCATTATCGTCTCAACGTTAATCGTTATCGTAGAGTACGTTGTAGAACCATGTTGCAGGTATATTGGTTGCAGCACGAATTGGCTAAACCCGCGTAGGAGCACGTGAAATAACAGCTTAATGCAACTATGTCTCGTATGATAAGTATAGAGAACGGGAGACCCTTTTTACTGGAAAAAAAGAATTCAATTTAGGGGTAAAAACACGTTTGTATTTTGATTCTTAATCGAAGACAGATGTAAATGTCTATGAATTGCAATATCCCTATACTATCTACATGTGGACTGTTAAGCACACACTTTTCTATTTTCTATAAATAATTATATTATTTTCCTTTTTATTCAATGAAAAAAAGAAGTATATTATGTAACACATATTTCATTAAGAGTGCAAAGTTTAACTAGAACGGCGATGCGGTAAAGACGTTCCTTATTTGAATGCCCTCGTTAAAAAATTTTAACGGCTGTCCGGAACTGCTTTAATTTTAATAAAACTTTTAATACCATGTAATTTGTAAATTCTTTACAGCAACTTTGTTAGTTATTTAAGACGCTTTTTTACTTTCTTATAAGCCGGTCTATGATAATATCTAGCCAATATTAACAGACGGTAAGCGATAATGACGCATTCGATTGTATGTCGTGCTGTATTAGTGTGGCAAAAATCTTTATAACATAAAGTTAGTGAAGTGATGCTATTCAACGAGCATTTAATAACCACAAACAATACCATCAGCATCGCATCGCTTCGTTATTCTCGTTTAAATTCACGTCTGGCAAAATGGCCAGCACATTAATTAGATGGTAGCACTCTTATCAGCTAAGAAACTCTTCCGGGTTTTTACGCAGAAAACTTGGAAATAACACCACCTTTCCTATTTTTCATACCAGAACGGTAAAGAGAGCTATTATAATTACGGGTTTTGAAGCTTTCCATCTTAGTCCTCAAAATTGACAACGTATCTGTTGCCCTATTCGTTCGATTGCAGGTGTTCATGGTTTACAGTAACCACTTACCAACAGGACTTTGAGTTCGTTTGTCACTTCAATCTTTAAAAAAAACACCGTAAGCTAAGACCTGAATGAGGATCTTTTGACAATGCGTGATGATGATTTTGGTAGTAAAGCCATGCTGCAGCTGCATCAAGGTTGTAGCACGAATGGGTCGGCTTGACCGGGAAAAGACCACGCCTTCACAAAATACCAGCGTAAAACAACAGCTCAATGCTGCTGTGTTTTGTACAGTGAATGTAAAGACCGGGAGACCCCATTTTACTCGAAACGAGATATTCCATCTTAGTCCTTAGGGTCGGGAACGCATCTGTATTTTGATTCTTAATCTAGGACAGATGTCTGCCTATAGACATAAGAGTAGAAATGTAGATTTCTATGGACGAGAGCATTTACTTACCATCAGGAGGACTGTGAGCATGCTTGTCACCTATAGAAAAGATGAAGTAACCGCAATCTATCGGAAGCCAAAAGGTCTTTGTGGTGTTTCCTTTAGCCTCTTACGATATTCACACGGCAAAATGAGACGATTGCGATTCGTAGGCCGCTTTCTACCGGTAGATATAAAAATATATATTACAGTAATTATAAGAGAATCAAAATAATCGTTGGTGTCTATCAATAGTCAACTGCTGTACATGAGCAGGCGGGTAGGCAACCACAGTTTTTTTATTTGCTCTTAGAAAGACGCTGCTGGCTATCTTAATAATCACAATTAAAATACTTTTCCTAAGCATTTATTCTGTCTATCTGATTGTTTGCTAATTCTATCGAAAGCGTCAAAATGACCTCACCTTCAATGCTTTTTTCTGGCCTTAATATCACTCAAATGCTTAAAACAACTTTACCTACTTTTTATGTACGCAGATTGCTCAGAGACCAGGAAAATTTGACTTATAGGATCGAGGCTCTGGCGACTCACCTAAGCGCAGTGGATCAGCTTGGTGCAGCTCCAACAATAATAGATCGTATTATACAACTTAACGTATGCCATTAAAATTAACATTTTATTTAGGATAAGGGTGACTAACGACCCATTCGTGTTACAACCATAATATAGTTGCAGCATGACTCTAGCACATAAAGATACCTGTGCGTTTTACTTTCCAAATATTAAAGACGGAATTTCTTTTTTCGGCTAAAGTTTAAATCTCACTTAGAATTAATTCAATTGAAGAAATAGGTTTTGTTAAGGAAGTTGATTGATTTCGATATTTAAATGTAATAAACTTTTAAAAAAGTCCTGAATTTGTATACTCAATACGAAGAAACTTTTTTCTCGACCTAATATGTAACATGCAAATGCCAACATTTATACAACTAAACATTACAAATTAACAATACAAGTTACAAGTTTACAAGAATTTCATCAAAATACTATATGGTTATCATTTAGTAAGGACGAATATTTTAAAAATTATGTTTATTTTCTATTGTTTAATGCAAAACTTATTAAAATATTATTATGAGGGTACTTAATGGTTCTAATGGTTAAAATGTACATATTACGTACGTTACGCCATCGCACGCTCCGCCTTACTTTCTCTACTGATGCCTACTTAGGTACAATGCTGAAGTAAATTGTTCTAACAACAAAATAATTTGTTGGCCTACCTACCTTTTCCTTTACTATACATACGAGTATGAATAAAATTGAAGTACCGGTCTCTGATATCAAAGTAACTGACTGCTATTAAGCTTAATGAGTTACTTGCATTGTTATAAAATATTAATAACTATTTTTAAATTATTCCCTGTCTGTCTGTTTGTACGAGCTTTATCTTCACAATAGCTAAACCGATTGCGATAATTTTTTACAAAACAGTTTAACAAAAATACCAGGAAATATGTTGGCTTTGTTATATTTTTTGGTAAATCGAAAAACCCACAAAATTAAATATTTATTTTGGATCATTATCTGGAACTATAATAAAAGTTTGAAATAATTTTTTTCTCTTTGCAAATTTACACAAAAGTCCTTACGTTTAATTTTCTATCTCCTGAAATTTTAATGAAAAATCTATTATTAGCCTTTTTTATTTCAGCACCATTTTACTGCTTTAAATGTAAAGGTTTAGAACTTATTCATTTTAAATTTTCATATCTTAGCATTTCATAGCGCAGAGCAGAGTTAAAAGTGATTTTTGATAATTTAACTACTAGTCCAAGAACGCTATTATAGATCTTCAAGTGCAACATGAACAAGGTCGTAGGTAAAAGTTAGTAAGTAAGTAATAAATAAAACGCGATACAATTAAAATGCGACGTGATTTACGTTAGTACTTCAATTATTCCCAGGAGAATGTTACCGCATTTTGCTATCAGTGAGAACCGTTATTCACAATTAGCTCCTTACGAATAGCGAACAGCAAATGCATTACTAAAGATCTTGTTATCACGGATTCTTACTGTACCATTTTTTTATTTATAATACCAAAGTGATAGACGAGCTAAAAGTTCACTTGATAGTAAGTGGCTACTGCAGTGGAGAAACAGAATCCAAACAAAGAAAGCTAAAGTTGTTATGTCACCCCTAAAGACTGATAGAGATCCATACTGTCTGTAATCATTTTTATGTATAAATTTATTTATTTAGGGCATGCTGAAATTAATAAGACCATATTAATTGTTCGTTACAGCCTATCAAATTTCACTGCTGAACATATGATTCATCATAAGCTAAATATGTTTTATATATAATAAAACAGCATGGCGTGGCGACTATTTAATATAACTACAATAAATATGCCCTTTACGAGGCAATCTACGAGGGAGGTGTGCAGCAGTGAAATTTTATTAATATAAGCCGTAATGGTAACGGACAAACGAGCACACAGTCCACCTGATGATAAGTGGATGTTGCGGCCTATAGACATCTATATCTATTCTCGATAAAGAATAAAAATACAGATGCAGAATGCGTTATCACCCATGAGGACAACAATGGAATGGCGCGTTTCTAGTAAAACGGTTCTCTGCGCTCACCATATGAAACACAACGGCATTAGGCTGCTATTTTATGCTGGTTTTCTGTATTAGCCATAGTTGCCCCGCATGGCAGGCAATTGGCAAATTGGCAATGGCAACTGCTCCTCATCTTCTGTTTCATTTTCCTCTATCGCCTCTTACGACACACACGGTTTGATATTGGTTAGTGGATATTCTTTCACCGCCACTATAAGGATGATGATTTATAAATGTAGTGTACATTTATTAAACTGAAAAGTGAAAAAAATATCACTACATAAAAACATGTACTGCGCAGTCTTGCATTGTGGCTAAACGGTAACACTTTTATATTAACATAATTTTATTACTGTATTTCATTAAAATTTATTTAAAACGAGTCATCCTTAAAGATAATGTGGTAACTTACAATTAGTATTTCATTCTCAATTCTAGAGTAGAAATTGCACTTAACGGACACTGAGATGAATTAATAAAAAAATGAATTTTAAAAAGATTATTGCTGTTCACACATTATACATTTATCGTTTTTATATATATTAAGTGTACCTTTACCAAAAAGTAACAACGATACCTGCTTGTTGGATGCGATAAATGGATAATAAATTATACGGAACCTCAGGTAAAAACAAAACATTGACAATGGGTCCATTTAATCCTAAGTTGGTAGAGACATCGATGAGCCCTTTTCATGTCGCTAAAATACTAGTGCTATTTTTGGCCACACCGAATTTTAGTTACCGGATAGTTCCGCATATGAAGTAAAATAATTCAGTGTATTTACAATATGGTCTGTTGCACCTGAATCTAAAACAAAACAAGTAACATGTGATGAATTTTGATTACAATGAATAAACTCACAATTTGAAAGCATAAAAGCGAAACTGTACTCCTTATTTTTGCTGAATTCCATTATAAAGGCGGTAGATAAATATTTAATATTAATTCCATTTCGTTGTATTTCCTCAAAGAAACGGCACTCCTTTTTAGGGTTCCGTAGTCAACTAGGAACCCTTATAGTTTCGCCATGTCTGTCTGTCCGTCTGTCCGTCCTCGCTTAATCTCTGTGACCGTTAGCACTAGAAAGCTGAAATTTGGTACCAATATGTGTATCAATCACGCCGACAAAGTGGTAAAATAAAAATTGGAAAAAAATGTTTTATTAGGGTAGTCCCCCTATATGTAAAGTGGGAAGTGATTTTTTTTTTAATTTCAACCCTTACGTGTGATATATTGTTGGAAAGGTATTTAAAAATGAATAGGGGTTTACTAAAATCATTTTTTGATAATGTCAATAAATTCAGAAATAATCGCTCCAAAAGTAAAAAACAATGTGTCCCCCCCCCCTCTAACTTTTGAACCATAGGTTTAGAAAATATGAAAAAATCTGAAAGGTAGAACTTTATAAGGACTTTCTAGGAAAATTATTTTGAACTTGGATGGAAACAGTTTTTGTACAAAAAAGACAAAAAGTTGTACAAAATAATTTCTGGACTAAGTTTGTAATATATAATCGCTTAAGCAAGCATTTTTTTTACTTCGTTTACATATGTTATTATCCTGAACGTATCTTTTTTCAAACAAAAAAGAATTATTAAAATCGGTTCTCGCAATCCAAAATTACCACCGAAAACTTCTGGCACGTCTATGTATTAATTAGTAACCCAATTCCCCGAGAGATGGCGCTGTAGGTACTTATTACATTGGGTCGGGTATTATCGAATTGTTCGGTTGGTCTCTCCTTGGCATCGCCTGCCGCGGAGCGTACAATGTTGCACGCTCCATGTTCGCGCACGTACCCACTACCGGGAGCAGTTGCAAGAGCGCGGAGCGCTGCTGGAGCGCGAACATAATGGATACCCACCTTTAAACTCATAAGTGGGAACACTTATTGTGACGGACGGGAAACTACGGAACCCTACACTGAGCGTGGTCCGACACGCTCTTAGCCGATTTTTCATGTGATTTCTTCATCCACAACGCTCAAAATATATTTTACTTATTTTATAAGTCACATTACTAGGTTGGTGTATTTTTCCGCTGGAGAATAAAACTTTTTTTTAATCAAATTTTGTGGGTATTCTGGGCGTCGAATAATTGTTACATTTAGTCTGTAAAATCATTCTGTTGTTATTTCAGCCTTTAATTTAACTTCATGGTCTAAAAGACGTGTTTTCACAAAAGCTAGATTAAGGTGTTCTTCTCCGTGAATTTTTAAAGCCGTGATGACACCATCATATAAAGTAGGTAGTGTCAATAATAAGTGCGATATTTTATCCATTTCATCTAATTTAGCACCGGCCGAGATTAATTCCGATACTATGTTGTTGAAATTGGTAAAATGTTGCAATAAGGTTGTAACGGGTTGCAGCTTTAGAATAATTAATTGCTTACGAAGTGCTAATTGTATCACTTAACTTCTTCTTTCGTATATTTTATCAAGTTTACTCAATATGGAATTTGCAGTTAAAGACTCTCTTGCAAAATTCAAAAATGAATCATTTAAATGTATAACAATTGTACCTTTTGCGATTAGATTTTTCTTACTCCATTCTTGATTTGGGGTAGTTGGTACATCCTCATTAATTACGCTTAACACTTGTAATTATTCTAAAAGTGATCTTATGCGAAATTTCCACGTACTATATCGCTCACCGTTAAACTGGTTGATGTTTCTTTTATTACGTAAATCCACATTTAATATACCTTTAAAAATCTTCATAAGTAATTCAGTAAAGAACTACACTTTTAATACTACTTTAGGCAATTGACTTGGGCCCATAACCTGTTAGAATATGGTTATGGGGTAAAAGAGAGTCTGTGTGTACTGTACGAAATTCTGTATTAGAATGCCAACACAAAGTTTATCGTCGGTTTAAAGTCGGTTGAACGACTACTTATAATACTGTTGCACAATGTATAGTCCTTAGGGACTTATGATAGTAATGTCTATGATACTAAAGCACCATTATACAAGGTCTTTATGATGAATAAGCATTACAATAGTAGATTTGTGGATTGAAGTCCCATATATTAAAGACATATAACCGTAAGGTCTTTGAAACAAATATGTGGGAGGTCTCAAATATATATAAGCATTATATTAATACAAATGGAACTTGAAAATGATTATCATAGCGGCGTGTATGTGTATCGTTTGTGGGCAGCGTCCTAGCGCATAGCGTTATGATACGTCAACTATCTTTCGGATTGGGATGAGTGTGTTTGGTAGCACTTTTAAAGTGTAACAAGCATACTCAACTTCATGTCTTAGTGCATTAACGTTATGATTTGTGGATTTTTGAATACTGGCGCTTTAGTAGCGTGCGACTATGATACGTTGTTTTTTTTTTAGTTAACAATACCAATTTTGTTAACAAAGTCGATAGGGATCATGTGGGTGTGTTGTGAGGGGGCGCCACCCGTATGATAGTTGCATTGATGCTTACTGCTAATTGCGGTATTATGTCGTGTGATTGATCTGGAGGTGTGCTGCGCCTGATTCGGCGCATTTTGTGGTTCTGGTCGATGGAGATATGCGGTTGGTGATGTCTGCTGGGATTGTATGGTGGACCTTGGGATGGTGTAAGCCCTACGCTAGTTGTATTGATGCTTGTTGCGTTTTGCAGCACTGCGTGTCTGCATTGGATTTTGGCGGGTCGCTATTCTCAATAGCGCTATCTACGTCTTTCGTTTCGTGTCCCTTCATTGCGTGGCTGCGGCCTGTCAGAACTCCACGATGTTTTATATAATAACATAATAATATTTTAACTCGTATAAGAGGGGAAGAATACGTTACACTATGTATTTTAAAAATTACAGGCGTTTATAAAAATCTAAAAAATCTATACATTGTGGCGGCCTTAAGCGGCGGCGGATTAAGCAACAGGAGTTAACTCCTGTTGCTTAATCCCTGTGCTAAACTTAATTTAATTTTCTTTTTATTATGTAATCTTGAATAATGTTTTTGAAAACTGTTGCTTAAAATTTATAGCCAACTGCTTCAGACGAGAACGAAATGAACTTTTCTCCCAAACAAGTATTCAAAATTAATACTTTGCCCTTCTGCCTGACTGTCAGTTTTAAGCAACAGTTTTCAGAACCATTATTTGGGATCACATAATAAAAATAAAATTTAAACAAAGTTTCTAGCAACAGGAGTTAAAAGACCGTCACAGATTCTCTTATAAATGCCTGCAATTTTTAAAATACGTAGCATTAATTTTTATTTTTCTGTCAACTATTATGAATCGATTCCGGCTTGACGTCGACTTCTAGGAAACCCTATATATTAAATCTCTAAATTCAAGCAACTAATTGCCGCTTTGAAAGTGACTTCACGGATGTGTGTGCATGAAAACTAAATGAACATAAAACTAAGGTAAAAAAACGTCACTTCGGAAACTTGCATTCTGTGACCATATGCAGTACAATAACATTACAAAAAGGCTGCATCTGAGTGACAGGGAGAGAAATTATGTAACAAGAGGAGAGTGTAGTTTGCAAGATGACGTTGTGACCGGGATTAAGTAAGTAATGCTTTAGTGGTTTGGTCATGTAGAAAAAATGAATGAGGAAAGGGTGATAAAGCAAATTTATTTCGCAGAAGTGAACAACAGAGTTGGGAAGGCATAGCCTAGGTGAAAGTTTATCAACCAAGTTGGTGATATATTGAAAATGGGCCAAACTGAGAGTACCCTTAACCGACGAGCATGTATGCGTAGGTATATGGATGTGGAGGAGGCGAGAGAGGTGTGTCAGGATGGTGCCAAATAGAAGTCTGTAGTCTCTGCCTACCCTGTGTGTGATAGCCGTGAGTGTTTTTATTATGTTTATTAAAAAGAGATGTAATACCTACAAAAACACAAATTTATGCTAAAGGTAGATTTCCGCGACTATTAAAATGAATAAACCAACATCCTGTATCCAATAGAATTATCAAAATCGGACTACTCTGTAATAAATAATCCTTATTTTCTCACCCTCAGGGTAAGATTTTTTTGATTATATGGGACCAATTTCGAGATATACCCTATCCAATAAAAAAGAATTATCAAAATTGGACTACTCTGAAAAAAGTTATGCGTGTATTTATTTAAAGTCATACATAAATAAAATATACGCCTCGACTTGAGTAACTCCTCCGTTTTTTCGTCGGTTGAAAAGAAATAAAATTCGTACAAAAATACTAATTTATGCTAAAGGTAGGTTTCCGCGACTATTGAAATGAAAAAAAAAACATAATATATCCAATAGAAAAGGAGGAAAACTCGACAATACTATTACAGTGAATTAACCAAAAGCCGATAAGTGCAACTGACGTGTAAAGGCGGTGTAAAAATATTCACTACCCCATATCATTCCGTGGTTGACGTAATAGGCGACAGAGGGAAACAAATCAGGAAATGGGCAACAGCTTCTTTCTAATCACGAATAAAAATTTGAAAAAAAAAACTGCGGTTACCGACCAGCTTGAAAAGCGTGGAAGCTAAATATTCCTCTATTAGGAAAACTATGTTAGAGGCTTATATTCAGCAGTGGACTTTAATAGCCTGTAACGGTAACGGTAAATGCATCTGCAGTATAAAATTAATTTTTTATAAGCGTTTAACGTATAGGTTTCCCGCTGTCGAAGTCAACTACAGACATAGGCCAATAAATTCAAAGAACTGAAGAAATATCATCGAAATTAGTGACGCGGTAAAAAATTATGCGTCCATATGTCGTATAGATGTTTTTGCAAATTAATGAGCTGGATAATTTTTTCATTGGCTTCATCTTGATAAAATTTAAATGAATTTAAACCACGATTGTGATAAAAGGTATAAAAAAGTGTGTCTAATCTAATGTCTAAACCGTGTAAAGGCGGTGTAAATATATTTAATCATTTGTGACACCTACTGTCACTAAGTGAATAAAACTTTCCCGGTTGTATGGGATACTGGGCTTCCTTACTTAATAAAGGCAGTGCTTATCGTAACGATGTTTACTTTTTCTCATTGGACGCATCTACATGATTCTTACGCTGCTCTGCTGCTATTTTCGAAAAATTCTTCTTATGAGACAGTCTTTTATAGTTATAGGACTTTTATAGACTGTAATGGATGGATGGGATGAAATCCAACGTCTGTATATACAATGGACTTAGTTTCTAAATGAGCAAGCATTTGATAATTATAAACATTGTCGTGTGATAGCATTGTGATTTCAAATTCAACACCAAATTTCGTTATCCTATAGGTAGCGGTATAACCATTTCATTTACGTGAGACGTAAAATAAATAGGAGCTGGCAACGGGGAGCAGGTTCGAAGTAGCGATACGTCTGGTACTGAGATAGTCACAGCCAAGCACGAAAATTAACGCACATCATCCATATACCGAGAGAGGTCCACGCTATATTTATAAAACTATTGCCCAAATAAACAAACGCTTCTCAGTTTGAAGATGTCGTCCAGACTCGTGGTGTCACCAGCCACCTTGACTCAAAGTAATAAAGGCGGCATATTATATCCATTAATTTCTTGGAGAAAATCTTTTATTTTTTCTCGTGTATTACTGCTCAGTAACAAGAAAATTCTCTATTTGTGCAATGGAGTAAAAAGGTACAATAATGATCATTTGATTTCCCCTAGGAGCCCTTTCATATAAAACGGAATAGCCGTTTTCTTGGCACGCAATGCAAAGCTATTGTGGAACGATAACACCTAATAGCAATGATAATGGCCCCGTGAATGATATTCTGAAACAACTACGTTTACTATTTGCAAGTATTTGTATTTGTAAGCAACTAACAATATTGGTAAGGAAACTTAAAATATAAGTAAATAAACTTACGATATACTTAACATCGTCGTATAGTGCAGCACTCCTATTCCTGGATAGATATTCTATAATGGGACACCATTTACAAACTATCGGAAGAATATTTGACTCGGAGCTGTTACTGATTTTTTTTGACAGAAATAACCAAACTTGTGTTTTGGTCCTATCCAAGAGTATAATCAAGAACCACAATATCGTTTCATACAGGTTAAGCTGAGTGTACGTGAAGGGCGACCATCCAATAGATGGAATGCCGATCTGGTAAGACATGTAGAAAGTCGATGGACGTAGATTCGTCACACGGTCGTACTCTACGGTACCAACGTAGTCTGGTTTGCGACCATGTTTTGTGGTATATCTCAGCATCGGTTAATCCCAGTGGTGTGTCGCGAAGAGCCTTAATGATGATGATTATAATGAATGTTATATGTGGTAGAGCCATGCTGCATTTATATTATAGTTGTAGCACGAATGGGTCGGCTCGACCGGGGTAGGACCACGCTCTCACAGAATACTCAGTGAACTACGTGTTTGTTTGTTATCCTACTTCTATAGCACACATTAGTATGTTCTCTTAATCTTTCATTATGTTGTAGGCAAACTTGCGTTATATTCTTAAGCTTACATAAATTTGTTTATATTTCATTTTAAATATTTCTTGTATAAACCATAAAAGTAACAAAAAGCATACCATCTTCTGCCTGTCCACCATAGCTAAGATATTAAAATTTATATTGTTTCATTGACTAAGTGATGAGTATCGTAATAACAGAGCACTTTTGCTACAAATATGAGTAAGTTACGTGGGTTTAAGACTCAAGTAAGATTGCTTGACTACAAAAGTTCTGTTTCATGTTCGTATATATTTTATTGCTATACGCTGTGAGGTAACAATAATGTTAGTTTTATAACGTTGGTCAGAAACCGCATGTTTCATGGTTCGTATAGAGCAATGTATAGATTGTTTAATTCAATATATAATGTATATTAGCTATAGGTTTTGATTTAAGAGTGAAACAGCAATCTGGATGTACGTTATGATACTCATGAAAATTACATGGCGTTGACGACGAAGATAGAGCCACGTAATAAAATACTATTATACTATTATAGCCATGCTGCAGCTATATAGTTGTAGCACAAATGGGTCGGCTCGACTGGCGAAGAACCCCGCTCTCACAGAATGGTGTTCTGCATAAAATAACTGCTTAATTCTGCTGTGTTTCGTGTGGTGAGTTTAGAGAACCGGTGACCCTTTTTACTGGAAACTAGGCGTTCTATCTTTGTTCTTAGGGGTGACAATAATATCCGCATTTTGATTTTTAATCGAGCATAAATATGGATATCTATGGGTCAAAGCATCCACTTACCATCAGGTCTGTGTGCTTCTTTGTTATCCTTATTCGAAAGAACGTATTTTTATTGCTATACGCAGAGAGAGAACACTAATGTTAGTTTTATAACTATTTTATTCTTCTAAGAGTAACTTATTAGATTATTATCTAACGCAATATATAATGTGCTTTAAGGGATAGGTTTTTTACAGTAAGACATAGCCTATGTAACTAAGGAACAGGCTTTTGATCAGTTAAATAATTTTCAAAATCAGATCAACAGTTCCAAAGACTATTTTTGTAATATGGTAAATCCTCGTTTTCACCTTTCCCTATGGAGGCAACGCAAAGGTTACCAGCCAGTGCTCTACCGAGTAACACTTACGGTGGTCTCCATCAGCATATGAGGGGATCGGAACGCCAAAAGATCACTAATAACCCAATATACTAAAAACATTAACTCTATATAGTCTTAAGTCTTATATCTTAAACATTTCAAGAAGCAAAAGGGATAAAGATTAGCCGTGTTACATCATAGCTTTTATAAAGATTTTTCAAGACGCTAATGATTTCTATAGTATATTTTAAATGCTCTTTACTTTTTACTTGTTTTATTATAATGACAACAAAAAAAATTATAGTCCACCTGATGGAATATATACCTAAATACATAGATTTTCATCAAATCAAATACATAAGTTTTCACTTCAATAAAATAATTATAAGATATTTACATTAAAAATAACAAATCAAAATAAATTTTATGGTCGTAACATGTTTATAAAGCGGTATAAACACACACAATTTTTTGAACTACTACGACCAGAGTAACAAATTAAAACGTCAGTGTTACTACTTCTCATCCCATTGGACATCGTTTTGCCTCTCGTGCAAAACGTTGACGCAATTTGCGAAATGTACTCAGCAAGTTGAACAATAATCTATCATTCGGTTTATCACAATTTGTTGGCTGTCATTGCAAACTGAGTTCAGTCTGCTTTAAGTAAAATAAAGCTAATTATAGGTATAATATTAATAACAATAAATTCTTTTACTTTCAATTACTTTTATTTTTAATTCCCGACGTTTCGGGCGCTTTCCAGCACCCATGGTTACGGGGACTGAGATGACTGACGTCCCAATGTCATTGTTAAACCCGGAGTACCTTCAGCTTTTTTAATTATTGTTTATGGTCCGATCTATGCAAAATGAACTGACTATGTCCTGAGGTCTTACAGTGGTATGCTTGGGTTTAGTTTTAATTTTATTGATTATAGGATCCCAAGTAGGTGGTAGTACCCAGCCTACTTCTCTATTGAAATTAGGATGTTTTTAAATTTCAATAGCGTCACGTATCATCCTTGGTAGGAATTGGTGTACTTTCGCAAGGATTTGTGGTCTATCAAATCTGATGTAATGGTTGGGGCCGTCTAGGATATAATCGCAAACTGCAGACTTCCCGGAACGTTGATACTTGACATCAGCTATATGTTCTTTTACGTAGGTTCTAATTGATCTTTTTGTTTATCCTATATAAGAGAGACCACATTCACAATCAAGCTTGTACACTCCTGCAACTTGTAGAGGAATATGACACTTGACGGATGGTAGGAACTGACTAATCTTCTTCGGCGGCTTGTAGAATGTTCTGATAGAAGCTCGCTTCACGATGTAGCCAATCTTGTCTGTGACATGTAGTGTTATGCTTATACATACTTACATATCATTTTACACTATTTTAAACTTATTTTTCCATTCTGTTTTTGATGTTCTGCATTCGCCTCAAAACTTGATATTTTACATCACCTTTATTTCCATAGGATCCTGTAATATTTTAATTCATAAGAACACAATAACAAATCATTTTCACTTCGTATTTTACATGCTATCAGCACTTTTTAAATCGGTGTCAATGAAGTCTACCTTTTTCGGTCTTTTATTTAGTTCTCCGTAACTCTGCAATTTCGGGTTTCGTGCGCGCTGTTGCGCTATTTTTTTTAGAAACGGCAAGATTTAAGTGAAAAATGAGATATTATTTATATAGGAAAAAAAAAATAGCGCAACAGCGCGCACGAAACCCGAAATTGCAGAGTTACGGAGAACTAAATAAAAGACCGAAAAAGGTAGACTTCATTGACACCGATTTAAAAAGTGCTGATAGCATGTAAAATACGAAGTGAAAATGATTTGTTATTGTGTTCTTATGAATTAAAATATTACAGGATCCTATGGAAATAAAGGTGATGTAAAATATCAAGTTTTGAGGCGAATGCAGAACATCAAAAACAGAATGGAAAAATAAGTTTAAAATAGTGTAAAATGATATGTAAGTATGTATAAGCATAACACTACAGACACCTCTGACATATGGTAGTACAGCAGGCACACGCTCGACTCTAGCTGGCTTCACTCGTTCACTGTGACGTAGGCGTGGGACCCGAAGCTTGTTGTCGTGCAGAACTTGTTTGACGTGCTGAAGCTCGGCGGCCAGGTGTTTGCTGTCACAGATCCCTCGTGCTCTCTGTAACATAGATTTGCCCACGGTAGCTAACTGTGAAAGATGGTGGTGAGATTCACCGTTATAATATCGGTTTGTACGGGTCTTTTACCGATACACAGAGTGACCAATGGTATTGTTAGGATTTCGGATGACTAACACATTTAGGAATGGCAAGGAATTATTTGCCTCTAACTCCATAGTAAATTGAATTTTAGAGTTTATGGAATTAATATGTTCTAAAAATGCAGTTACTTTGTCTGATGGTAAAATTGTAAAATTGTGACGTGCTGAAGCTCGGCAGCCAGGTGTTTGCTGTCACAGGTCCCTCGTGCTCTCTGTAACAAAGATTTGCCCACGGTAGCTAACTGTGAAGGATGGTGGTGAGATTCACCGTTTAAATATCGGTTTGTATGGGTCTTTTTCCTATACACAGTGTGACCAATGGTGTTGTTAGGATTTCGGATGACTAACACATCTAGGAAAGGCAAGGAATTATTTGCCTCTAACTCCATAGTAAATTGAATTTTAGAGTTTATGTAATTAATATGTTCTAATAATGCAGTTACTTTGTCTGATGGTAAAATTGTGAAATTATCGTCTATGTACCGCTTGTAAATCCTTGGTGTAACAGGTGCAGTAAGGAGGGCTTTCTCCTCAAAGTCTTCCATGAATATATCGGCGACAATGGGAGATACAGGTGAGCCCATCGCAACACCATCTACTTGCTTGTAAAACTTTTCCTTCTACAATAGATGGCCAGATGTATTGCAATGTCTGAGTAATACTGCATATTCTACTGGCATATTATTTTCCTCTAGTTTCCTTGTTATAATTGAGATGCAGTCTTCAACAGGTAGGCATGTAAAAAGAGACTAAACATCAAAACTGACCATGGTTTCATTATTTGGGAATTAAAAATAAAAGTAATTAAAAGTAAAATAAACGCGATAAAATCCGTGAAAGTAGTTTTAATCAATGTGTGATAATAAATTCGTTTATTTTTTATCACGGATCTTATGTGTGATACTAGTGGCTGAAATAGGTTTGCGAAAAAATCCTATTACACAAGTCACCAAGTTCTCAACGCAAAAACAAATACTCGTAACTGTTTAATGTTGTAATAATAAACTCCCCATCAGGTGTAAAGATGAGAAAACAAATACTATAATTTAAAAATAACAGTAGAAAAAACAGTACAGGAAAACAAACCAGAGTATCCACTACCCCGTATCATCTCGTGAGTGTCGTAATAAGCGTTAGAGTGAAATAAACTAGGAGGGGGGTAACATTGTCTTCCTAATAACAACTAAGAAAGAAAAATGAAAATTAAAGTTGTCACCCCACCAGGCAAAAGTGGCAACTGTCGCAAATATGGGGGATAATTACTGTTAGGCAATCTATAGGCGAGGCCTATGTTCAGCAATAAACTTTGATAGCCTGTCACGATACAGGTTTGTTAAAAGCGTTTCTTTTACCACTGTGCAAGCGTGAGTGACGTTCGGTTATGGATATTTAATGCACTGTAAACAATTAAAACGGACACGACGTCCATGAACAAAGTAGGATTTACAAAATAAATTGTTTTTTAAATAAAAAACGTCGTCATGGTATACATATATATATATATATATATATATATATATATATATATATATATATATATATATATATATATATATATATATATATATATATATATATATATATATATATATATTCTTTCTTTTCTGCATATAAAGGATGTAAATGCGAGAATATGAAAGATAAAATTTGCTGTATAAGATATAGGAAACGCAAAACATTCGTCAATGTAAAAATATAGATTGCGTTTAGAGATTTGTACGTGTTTTCTATTACATATGTTTTTAGGTTGTATCGAATTCCCTTGGCCTTACTACGAATAACTGAGTTCGAGTTCTGTTTTCAATTCTTTTATTTTAAGTGCTTTAAATTCCCATAATGCTATTTCTTAAATTAAGAAAATAAAATTCAATAATATTTTTGGAAACCTTTTTTACTGATTCTTACAAAAATTATTTTATGCACAGTAGGGCGATATACGAGTAGGAGCTGGATTATGATTGTATATGACTTGGTTCACACAAACGCTGATATTCCGTATTAGATTATTAACTGACTTCAGTAAGGGAGGTTGTCTATTCGACTGCGTGATTTTTTGACTGCCTCTTTAGTCTAGTGGTCGTAACCGCAGATGCTGATAATGAGGTCCCTTGTTCGAATCTCTGGTCAAGCCAAAGTCAGTTCTTGGGTTATTTTTTGAGTGAAAGTTAGTGATGTCTACATGACTCGGAAAGTACTTTTAGTCGTTGGTTCTTACCGCGTGCCCAAAATAGGGGGAGAATATAGAAATAGTTTGATTATAAAGCGTAACGTATTGGCAACAAAACTTTTTATTTCGTTTTATTTTCTTCAAAGACACAAATGATAGCGTTTGTCTTTTTCAGTCACGTTCAGCAACGCAAAAATATTGCTTCTGTGAAAAAAGCGAACGTATAATTTGAGCCAGACGTCTTTATCGTAGTAATTTAAATGAAGCCTGCAATAACTATGCACGAGGGACGCGCTTAATACGGTTTTTTACCGTTTGGTACGAATGTAAAAAGAATCAACACGTTTCGGTACCTTGTATTTCTTTAGTCACTTAAGTCAAAAGATTACAACAGCGTGAATATAAAGTTTTATAAGGAGGTGCATTTAATTTTCTGTGTGGATAAGCGTCCGATGGGACGACATCCGACACGACCGTAGTGAGTTCAGGCGTAGGAACAACAGCTTTACGTTCTTTTCGAAGCTCGAACGTGAAACAACGCCAACCCTCTGACGGCTTCCACTGAGAATTTCTGACAGTGAACTGTTTTTTTTTTTGCTTGACTCGGAATTCGAACTTGTGACCTCATAAGCAGCATGCGCGTATACGACCACTAGATCCACGAGGCAATCGCCATTCGCATATTTTGTTTACATTCACCATATCCTTTTCTTATTACCTATTCTTCTTCTCTCTCTTGTAAAACCCGAGTCTGAAGGTAAACTTCAGATTATGAACCTAAGCGTAGCGCCACTTTTTATTATTTTACTAATTTTATTTAAAATCACTGCGTGGATTAAAATTAAACGTTAATAAATCTAATAAAAATAACTTCAGCAACTTACTACTACGTAATACAATGTGTGCAAGACTATTTGTATTGTTTTTAAATTGTTGAATATCTTCTTTATTCGTAATGGAATAGCTTTTCTGGTTACGAGGTCTTTTAATAAATGCCAGTTTATTTATTTATTTATTTATTTATTTAACTTCATATACACATTAGATGTATATAGGCGGACTTAATGCCTGAGGCATTATCTACCAGTCTACCTTAGAGTAGTGCAGAGATAAAAGAGGTAGGTGTAATAAGAAGTATGTACAATACATATATACATATATATATATACACATATATAAACATATATATATATATATATATATATATATATATATATATATATACATACATACACACACACACATATATATTAAATATAATATTAAATACTGCTAACTACGAACGCTAAATTGATTCTGCCATTTTATTGACGAGCATTTCTCGCACTTTAGACTTGAACGTAATCCGGTTTTCGGCACTCCTGATTTCGGAAGGAAGAGCGTTCCAAAGAAGTAAGTACTGCACTAAGATAGTAGCTAACACGGCTACAGTGGTGCATTAAATGTGTGTTTTACATAAGCATTTGTCTTTTATTGTATTGCGTTAATGTTATGAGCTTCGAAAATATTTGGGTGAAAATAATTGGATTCGAATAATGTTAATGATGAAACCTTAATGGCTAAGAGACTACGAGCTTTCCGTTACGTTACACGGTACGTAATCGATTCTCGCCGGAACTAATGAGATTGTTAATTAGAATTTTAATTTTATTTACATTTTAGTTTTTTCCTATCGGTTGTCGATTTTTTGAGTTTTTTGGACGGTATTTAGCCACCTGCATCTATTGACTTCCACATCTTGAACCAGAACTTCATTTTATCTAGTTGGGGCCGGCAGTTATTTTAGTTCTTCTATGGATATCATCATTACGGATTCTATTAGGTAGATGAATTAAAAGCATAGCCCTCTCCATAGCTCGCTGAGCGACCACTTTAACTTTTTTAACTTTAAACTTTAACACTTAAGTATTCATTTCAGTGCTAGAGATAATCTATAAAAGGGTTGATTTTATAATCAAAAGGCGTCAAAGAAATAAAGTACAGTCTTAATTACTTCTCATTGAGGTCCCTCAAAGGGAGAATAACATTTCCCATATAGGGGTGTGCCGTCCGGCCATTTTGTTTAGAAAGTGTCATTAGCAAATGTCAGCGGGTCACGTCTCTATTATAGTCCACTGCCGATCAATTATCTGAATTGTGATTCCGAACCGTGAACAATCCGAGTAATTTTTTTACGTTTACTGAAAAAGATTTTACAGCCCTTTTTTTTCTTAGGGCCGATTTTTAAATCATAAGATTAATTTTATTCATGGGATAAAGTACAACATGTAGTACAACATGTACTACAAGATTTGTACGCGTCCATTGCCGTGTTGTTTTGTAAGTATGATGTAAAATAATGTGTGTGTTGATTCTTTTTATAGAATATAGGTGACAAACGAGCACACATCCTACCTGGTGGTAAGTTGTTGTTGTTGCCAACAAACACCTTGGTCTATCCTCGATTACGACTCGAAATGTAATTTTGTCATCCCTGAGAGAGATAGAATATACCCACCATACGAAATACAATACATTAATCTGCTATTCTACGCTTAGTATACTAGATGGACTTTGTACTCGTTTGTCTTCTTATTCGTATAAAAATATAAGTAATAACACAAATTTTCACAAACAATCTTTCTAAAATAAATTGTGTACATACCATTCTCCGAACGGGATAACATGGATGAGTCAGATAAATTTTTTACTTATTTATCGGGATATTCCGTCGCAGGAACATATTGAATGGAAAAAGTTACCTGGAAAGTAATATGTTTTTTTTTTTTTTTTTTATATAGAATAGGGTGACAAGCGAGCACACAGTCCACCTGATGGTAAGTGGTTGCTGTGGCCCATAGACATCTACATCTATCTTCCATTGCAAATCAAAATGCAGATGCGTTGTCACCCATGAGGACTGAGATGGAATGCCTCATTTCCAGTAAAAAGGGTCTCCGGTTCTCTACACTCACCATACGAAATACAGCAGCATTAAGCTACTATTTCACGCTGGTATTCTGTGAGAGCGTGGTCCTTCCCCGGTCGAGCCGACCCATTCGTGCTACAACTATACTACTAATATAACTGCAGCATGGCTCTACCACGTAAAGTTTCTTTGTTGTATTGACAACTCACTCATATTCCAATACAGAAAACTAGGACCTGACTCTGTTTTGCAATTTCTTGGAGAGGTTTGGTATAATTTTCATATTTTGTCATCAAATATTATCTTAGTTTTTGGAGAAAGAAAATACAAATATCATTTTCAATTATTTATGTTTTGAGCCGGGATCCATTTGCATTTGTAGACCACATATAAAATTTGATTTATTTTATTTCTTTATATATTTTACCTTCTTTCGATTTGGACAGCATAAAAATCTATGACAAGATTGTTTTCTTACGAACGTTACCCAAGGATTTTTTCTAGTTAATGTACCTTGTAGGTTTAGTGGCAGTGTAAAATAATTCTATACTCCATATCCATATAATATCTTATATCATACCATTGGAGAGAAATTGAACGGGAGATAAGCAGTATCACATTCCTGCTACAGTTTCCAACCGCCTGTCCACCATGGCAACTTTGACAAGTAACCCCTTAAGAGGTCATTAATAGGGTAGTCCTTTATTCAGCAGTGGATTTTTGATAGGCTGTAATGAATGACCTTGGAGATATTTTACGCAAATTAATTACATAATATACGAGTACGTTCATGAACAACATAATTTTCAAAACTACTAGGCTAGCTGTTTTTCTTTGCGTTTTAATTTCTGGTCCATACGATCCGGGTACCTACGGATTCCTATTTTAATACAGTCCGCTTTTTATTAAGATAAAATCAAGTTCAATTTCTAAGGAAAACTTTGGTATTTCAATCTATTTTTATTATAATTGCAAGTAATTAGTTTTTCAATCATAATCCTGCTAGACTTGAATGCGCGTTAAGTGTTTCGTATTGCTCAGACTTTGCGGACTTATCTTATTTGGTTGAGTTATATTTGCTAAGTTTACTTCAAATGTGCATTGGTAGTCTTACGCGTTGAAAAATTATTTTAACTTGAGGGTAGGTATTCATTTTATAATTATTGTTAAAAAAAAAACATTACAAAATGATTTATGGAAATTACTCTTTTGGTCTTGTAATAATAGCAATTAAGTATTGAATAAATACTTGTATATCGTTGAATGTTAAGCCTTTCGTTAATTGTTAAAAAAAAACGTTAACGTTAACTTCAATATTTGGTTACTAATTTTGGTTTGAGAAACTTAAATAGTCTTTTAAATATCTATAGTTAATAGTTATACTTAACCTTCTTATTAAATTTTTCGTTGTTATTTTATAATCATGTTGCAAGAAGAAATTAAACTTAAACTTCTTACGTCACAGCGCGAGTATGTTTTTCGTTCCATTCAAATTCTTTTTGATTTGTCCACTAAAATACGAGAAGACTCAAGTTCATCTAAGGTCAGCCAATTTAAATGTAGATTTCTTAAAATTGATAACATTGTGATGAATATGTTTTGCTTACGGAAAAAATTAATTCGTTAAAACTGGCTCTGTTTCCTAAAGAAAAAATTGCTATGCAAGCGTTCACTGCATTTGATGATATGTACTACGAAGTTCTAAGTTTTGCCGCGGAGATGTCCCTACCGGAGCGCAAACAAGGAAGCAGCCCAACGCCCGCTGACGTTAACCACGCCATTACACCGGACAAGGCCACAAATTGAGCATCGAAAGTTCGACGGAAAAATTGAGAATTGGCAAACATTTTACGACACTTTCGTAACCTTAATTCTTCTCATAACTTGCTTATCGGGACCCGCTTTTGGGATCGCAAAGAAAGTAAAACTAACTTCCGATAATTATGAGCTTGTTTTCAATGAACTTGTTAAGCGTTATCAAAACAAGCGCATTTTAGCCGTGACGTATTTAGATCAAATAAATAACTATCCTTATTTAAAAAATCCTAATTACAATGATTTACAAACGTATACTAATATTCTTTGTGAGTCAGTCAATGCCCTTAAGGCCTTAGAGCTAGATGACTTATGCGATTTTATTTTATTTAACGCAGCGTTTCGTGCACTAGATTCCGATACGCGCCACCGCTTTGAATCTGAGAATAAATCAGAAATTCCCTCGTTTCAAAGTCTTATGCAGTTTCTTCAAAACTATGTAAAAGTTTTAGAAATAAATGCTAGTGTTGACATTAAGACTAAATCTTCTCAATATTTAGCCGGTAAACAAATCAAAAATGTTTCACCGCGGGCATCGACCCTCAAACTTTCCGTGCTCACTACTCAATCTAAGCCTACTAGTTCGAAGCAGCTGGCGTCGCTACAGTGCTATTATTGTGGCGCAGCGCACAGTATCTACAAGTACATTTCAAGCTTTAGACAACAATGCTAGAATAAAAGTTGTCAAACAAAATCATTTACGCATTAACTGTTTACGAAAACATTCTTTTGATAAATGCGTTTCAAAAATGAGATGTTTCATCAGTAGTGGTAATCATCATACTCTGGTACATATTGACAACCAAGTTCGATCACCGACCGCGGTGACCACCGGTTCGAATAGTACCCACACTAACACCAGTACGTGCGTGGGAGAGGTTCGTGGCTCGTGCGTGGTGCTGCTCGGGATGTGCATGGTGCGTGTGCAGGACTCTACTGGCACATTCCACCAAGTCAGAGCGCTCATCGATAGCGGCGCTCAGGACTGCTTCATCACTATGTGGTGCGCAAAAAGACTTCGTTTTCAATTGCGTCGATATACCACAACTGTAGCTGGACTTGAACAACAGTCTGTGTGTCAAGTCAAAGGAGTGACTCAAAGCTCTATACGCCCGTGTGATTCGAATGACCCGCAATTCGATATTAATCCTATAGTTATTGATAACACTACTTCTAAAATGCCAACCACTGATATTCTCCTGGCGGTCCGACACTATTATAAGCACTTAGTATTAGCTGATGGTGACTTTGACAGACCGTCTGATGTTGATCTATTGCTAAGTGCTGAAGTATTTCATCACATCTATGACGGCCGTGTCATTTAACTAGAGCCCGGCTATCCTGCTGCTTTACATAGCGTCTTTGGTTGGGTTCTTTCAGGACCCACTAATGTAGAGAGTCAGGTAAAATCGGTTGGCACTTCGTTAATTACTTCAACGAATTCATTGGATAAGATGGTAAAACGATTTTGGGAAGTCGAGGAACCACCACACCACAACCATCAACATATACCTGCTCCAGAGGATGAGGAGGTCGAACGCCTGTATTCTACTCAAACTTATAGGGAATCGGACGGTCGATATGTTGTTTCTATATTATTGAAGCAGTCGTCTGTTTATATGGGAGACTCATATAATATTTCTTTGTCGCAGTTTATAAACCTCGAGAAAAAACTTTGCCGATAATTAGAACTCAAATCTCTTTATAACGATTTTATGCGTGACTATGAGAAGGTTAATCATATGCAACATGTGGGTAAGGATATTAATAATTCCTCACCTTTGTGTGATCCGTCCAGAAAACTTAACGACCAACCTTCGCGTTGTATTCAATGCGAGTCACAAGACGACTAATGGACTATCTTTAAATGACTGTTTACATTGGACTGAATTTACATGTTGATTTGGTTGATATTATTACTGGATTTCGGATTCATAATATAGTGTTCACATGTGACATATCTGATATGTACAGGCAAATCTTGATAAGGCCAGAGGATCGAGTGTGGCAACACGTACTATGGCGTGAATCCCTTTCTTTGACTGTTCAAGAATTTGAACTTCGTACGGTCACATACGGAGTCAAAAGCTCGCCGTACTTAGCGATACGAACATTACATCAGTTAGCTACAGATCACGGTGATCAGTTTCCTCATGCTACTGAAGCTGTTCGGCATCATACTTATATAGACGATATTATTACAGGTGTTTCCTCAATTGAAGCAGCCCCTTAGCTTAAAGAAGATCTAATCAATCGTCTTAACTATGTTCAGCTAGATTTACGTAAGTGGAGCAGTAACAGCTCTTTACTTCTTCAATAGTTACCCATGAAACATTGTCAGTGTCCGAAGTCATTTTCTGATGATGGTTCAATAACGCTTAAGGTTTTAGGAGTTCAATGGGATCCCACGGAAGACTATTTCACTTATTCCGTCTCTCCTGTGAATGTGAAGTTTACGAAACGTTCAATCCTGTCCCACGTTGCTCGTATTTATGATCTGTTGGGTTGGCTTTCACCCTTTATTCTTTTAGTCAAACTACTTCTTTAAAGCTTATGGGGTATTGGATTGTCTTGGGATGAACTCATTCCTGCCAATCTACGCAACGTTTGGCTTTCATTTGTGTCTGACTTATCTAATTTAATATCGATAAAAATCCCTCGTAAAACCGTGATTGACTTAGGTGCTATACACCAGCTGATTGGGTTTTGCGATGGATCAACAAAAGCATACGGATGCTGTGTCTATCTTCAATCAAGTATCAATGATCAAAAACAAGTTACTCTTTTGATTTCTAAATCTAAATTGGCTCCGATTAAGCCTCTAACAGTTAATCGTTTGGAGTTGTGTGGTGCGCTCTTGTTATCACGTACTCTTAAACACATGCAATCTTTACTTATTTCGAAAATCCTAATATTCGTATTGTTGCCTACACTGATAGCTCAACTGTATTAGCCTGGATGAATACAGAGCTATACAAACTGAAACCTTTTGTTGCGCATCGAGTAGTTAAAATAACTGACAAAGTTGAACCTTCTGTCTGGAGGTATGTGTCAACTCAGGACAATCCTGCCGACTTTCCTAGTCGAGGTCTCTCATGCGCAGAGTTGGTCAAATGTAAGCGATGGTGGTCAGGACCAGATTGGATGCTTAGTGGTCCAGATCACTGGCCAGCTCAAGTTCGGTGTAAGGACCAAGAAGAGTTGCCAGATTAAAAACAAGCACTCTGATTGCTCAATCTCTGGAATCTGATAAAAACATTATAAAGGTGTTATTAAATCGGTATTCATCCTTATCGCGACTGCAGCGAGTATTGGCATGCGTCTTACGCTTCATCTCTAATTCGCGCAAACACCCAAGCCAACGCGAAAAAGGTAACTTGACTACGGATGAGATAAAGTGCTCTCTGCTTAGCCTTATTAAATATGTCCAGCGGGGCAGTTTCAATCAAGAGATGTCTAAATTAGAATCGCAGAAGCGTCTACCTAAATACTTGCAAAAGTTGTCCCCGTTTATTGATAACTTAGGACTTATGCGAGTGGGTGGACGGCTTACTAATTTTAACTTACCTGATTACACAAAACATCCATATTTAATACCGAAACAATCACTTTTATTCAATAAATTATTAGCTATTATCATAAACGGTATTTGCACTGTGGACCTCGCACATTGCAATCACTAATTGTTCGCAAGTTGTGGATTTTAGGAATTAGAAACCCTATTCGTTCTATTTTAGCAAAGTGTGTGAATGAATGAATGAAAATACTTTATTGCACACCACAAACAAATTTACAAAGAATATAACAGAGAGCAGATTACATGTACAATTTGGCGGCCTTATCGCTACATAGCGATCTCTTCCAGGCAACCAAAGGTGTAAAGGAATAAAACAGTGAGTACCAGGTAGGTGGTGCAATATAAATATACCTAATATAATATCAATACAAGCAATAAAATAACATATAAATAACTAATACATTTAAATAAATATGATACACATATACATACGTATATACATAAACATACACACATATATATATACATATATATATATATACATATCCATACATATACATACATACACACATATATACACATATATACATACATATACATATACATACATATATTCTCAAATATATTTAAAAAAAATATACCACTAACAATAACATAAACAAATAAATACAAAACTACATAATCACCTAATTTATCCTAATGATTTTCGAACGATTGAGACAAGTAATGCTCTTTAAGAAGTCGCTTAAAGACTACAATAGTCTGAGCTTTGCGTTTTTTTTTTTTTTTTTTATAGAAGAGGGGGCAAACGAGCATGCGGCTCACCTGATGTTAAGTGACTACCGCCGCCCATGATCAACCGCAACACCAGAAGAATTGCGGGTGCGTTGCCGGCCCTTTAGAAAGGAGTAAGCTCTTTTCTTGAAGGTCCCCAGGTCGTATCGGTCCGGAAAAATCGCCGGTGGTAAACTATTCCACAGAGAGGTTGTACGTGGAAGAAAACTCCTTGTGAAACGTACAGTGGTGGACCGCCAAGCTTCCAGATGGTGTGGATGGTATTGGGACGTTTGCCGTGTAGTGCGTTCACGAAATTTGGCGGCTGGGATTAATCCGAACAATTCCTCAGAGCACTCCCCGTGATAGATGCGATAAAATACGCAAAGAGATGCAACATCTCTTCGCAGCGCCAGTGAGTCGAGCCGATCGGAAATCACTCGGTCGTCGACGATTCGAGCCGCTCTGCGCTGGATGCGGTCAAGTGGAAGGAGCTGGTACTGGGGAGCCCCAGCCCAGAGATGGGAACAGTATTCCATGTGCGGCCGAACCTGCGCCTTGTAAAGTTGCAGGCGGTGTGCCGGCATGAAATACTGTCCCGCTCTGCTGAGCAAGCCAAGCTTTTTAGAGGCCAATTTGGCCTTCCCTTCCAAGTGACCACGAAACTGCACGTCACTCGATATGTCGACGCCGAGGATTCCGATACTGGCTGAGGCAACAAGGGGAGTGCCTTGAAACTGAGGGGATACGACGAAGGGGTTCTTTTTAGCGGTTAACGCGCAAACTTGTGTCTTCTGGGGGTTAAACTGGACTAGATTTAGTCGTCCCCAATCCGAGACTCTGTTCAGCAAAGACTCGACTTCTGACACAAGTTTGTCCCAGCACTCGGAGACGTTTTCCCGAGAAATATTGGCTCGGCCGGTGTAAAGAGCATCACCAGTGCTGTCATCTGCATAGCAATGAATGTTACGGGTATGCAACATATCATTGATATGCAGAAGAAACAGCGTTGGCGATAGCACGCAGCCCTGTGGAACACCAGCATTAATAGGCTTGCAATCGGAGCTTGCACCGTCTACAACGACCTTGATGCTCCGATCTGCAAGAAAGCTGGTGATCCAATCGCACAATTTCTCGGGAAGCCCATAGGAAGGGAGCTTCGAAAGAAGCGCTTTGTGCCAAACCCGATTGAAGGCCTTCGCAATGTCCAAACTAACGGCCAATGCCTCCCCCTTGAACTCTACTGCCTCCGCCCATCTGTGAGTGAGGTAGACCAGAAGATCACCAGCTGACCGACCACGGCGAAAACCGTATTGGCGGTCACTAATCAGCTGGTGATCCTCAAGGTACCTCATGAGCTGGCAGTTTACAATGGACTCCATTGTTTTGGAGAACAAGGAGGTGATGGCGATTGGCCGGTAGTTGGACGGGTCTGAGCGGTCGCCTTTTTTAGGGATCGGGTGGACGAAAGCCGTCTTCCATGATTTTGGGACTACGCCTAGGGAGTAGGAGTACCGGAAAAGACGCGTTAAAACCAGTGCTAACTCTGGAGCACACGTCCTCAGCACAATTGGGGGGATTCCGTCAGGCCCACTCGACTTGTGGATGTCCAGGGAGAGGAGTGCTTTGCGAATCGAGCGCTGTGTGAACTGCACTTCCGGCATGGAGCACTCACACCGCGGGATGGTCGGCGGCGTACTCCCCCCGTCATCGAGAGTCGAGTTAGACGCAAAGAAAGAGCTTAGAAGATCGGCTTTCTCCTTTGCAGTATGGGCCAGTGAGTCATCCTCCCTGTGCAGAGATGGAAGAGATGGCTGACAGAAATTCCCCTGGACAGCCTTGGCGAGAGACCAGAATGCACGGGTTCCAGAAGGAAGGCGAACTAGTTTCTCGCCAATTCTGCCTATGTGCTCTGACTTTGCCTTGGCAATGACTCTTTTGAAGGACCTAGAGGCGGAATTGTACTTCTTTTTTAGAGCGCTGGTGTTTACATCCCGGGACGCTGATGCATCAACCCAGGTTTGGTAGCACTCCTGCTTATAGCATGATGCTATTTTACAGGAGCGACCAAACCATGGCTGAGACTTGCCTCCAATGGGCACCACAGAGGATGGAATAAAAATTTCCATACCCTGAAGTACCACATCAGTAACAGAATTCGCAACAACGTTGGGATCATCCGGCGAGAAGCAAACCCGCCCCCAAGGGTAGGATGCAAAGAAAGACCGCATCCCATCCCAATCGGCTGAGCTATAGTGCCAAACACGGCGGCAGCCTGCAGAATGCAACCGCGATTTCAGCGTGAGTGGCACAACACTCCGGACCAGACAATGGTCCGAAGAGCCTAAAGGGGCGTCGACGGAAATCTGATATCCGTCCGGGTGAGAGGTCAGCAGAAGGTCCAACAGGGAAGGTGCATGATCCTCCACATCTGGAATCCGCGTAGGCGAAGTAACCAGTTGTGTCAGACCATATGCCAAGGCAAAATCATGAACAGATCTCCCCGCATGATCGGTTAAACGTGATCCAAGCCATTCGGCGTGATGGGCGTTAAAGTCGCCGAGGATCACGATCTCTGCGGAGGGGATCTGCTGTAGCAACGAATCTGCAGCCATTTGGACGTGGTCGAAGAGTCGGTCTGTTTCGGCATTACCGCTATGGGACCTATAGAGGCACCCGTAGACGCGCGGATGGTCGTCGCTGTCTACGCGTAGCCAAAGGATGGACAGGTCCGAACCTTCAAGTCTGCCGAGGTGTCGAGAACAGATGTCCTCTCTGATGTAAACGCAAACTCCAGCTCGAGGCACAAAGGAGTGTTCCAGTTTGTACCCCGGGTAGGAGAGATACGAGACATCAGCCGGAGAGGACACCTACGTCTCGGTAAGAAAGAGCAGAGCCGGCCTCGCCGTCTCGAGATGGTAGTGGACGGCATTTAGGTTAGAGTGAAGTCCCCTGATATTGCAGAAATTCACGGACAGCGTGGCAGGGGTCGCCTTGGTCTTGTTGCTCCGTTTGCCCCGAGCAGTTGTAGTCTTGAGCGGAATTTTGCCCCCCCCCCCCAGAATACGCGGGGCAGCCTGAGCACCCACGCTCAGAAGTGGAGAAACATGGTTGTGGATGCTCAGCGAGGGATTCTCCAGGGGTGCTGTTACCCTCCTGGGGTAGTCTATCATTATTTAATTCCGCTACCATGTTGATGGGGGGGAGGGTGGATTTGGGCCTCCGGCCACCTGCACTCACCAGACGAAAAGCGGAAGCAGAGCTTCCACTTCACGCCGGTATTCTGTGAGGTCGTGGTACCACCCCGGTTTGAGTCGGCCCATACGTGCAACAGCAAAGCTGCCGCGTGGCTCTACCACTGTTAAAAATACTGTATATACAAAGGTAGGGCATTCCAGAGCTTAATAGACTGTACAGTAAAAGATTTATTAAAGAAAGATGTATTGTGAGTTGGTACCCTCAAAATGAGTTTTCTTGAAGAGCGTAAAGGTTCCTCTGGAAGCCCAACAAAACTAAATTTCTCCTTAAGATAAGGAGGAGTAGAAGGGTGAAATAAGACACAGTACAGAATAGAAAGAATATGCATATTCCGGCGAAATTGGATAGGTAACCACTTGAGACGTGAGCGAAATTGGGAAATGTGGTCAAATTTGCGCAATCCAAATATGAACCGAATACTAGTATTTTGAAGTCTCTCAAGCTTAGTTAGCTGGTCTTTAGTTATGTCTACATAGCTTGCGTCAGCATAGTCAAGAATCGGAAGGAGAAGAGACTGTGCGAGCATAATTTTTGTAGGAATGGGAAGAAATGATCGAAGGCGACGCAGTGAACTAAGAGCGACAAAGGTTTTCTTACTTACCTCATTCAGTTGGCGTTTCCAATTTAAGGAACTATCAAGGTAAACACCAAGATTTTTGACATTGTCAAAGTAACGGATCACAACCCCATCGAATACAACAGGTGGTATGGAGAACCAGTAAATTCTTGAGATAAAGCTCTGACTACCAAAAATGATAGCCTGTGACTTTTTAGGATTGACATTTAGGCCATATGATTGACTCCCCTCATGAATCATATTTAAGTCATTGTTTAATGTAGCGGTTGCATTCGGCAAATTCTCAAGAGTTGACTGGGTGTAAATCTGGACATCATCCGCATACATGTGGTAGAGAGAAAAATTTTTATGAGTAATTGAATTAATGAAAATGGAAAAGAGTAAAGGTGACAGCACGCCACCCTGCGGCACGCCTGCGGTAATATCACATCAAGATGAGTGAGTTTCATCAACATGAATACGCTGCCGACGGCCACAGAGATAACTTTGAAACCAGTCAATCACTGATGGAGATATGTAAGGGAATACAACTGACTCAACAGTATATCGAAATCAACAGTATTGAACGCATTACTGAAATCTAGCAAGATCATGACTGTGAGTTGTTTATTATCCATACCCCACCGTATGTCATCAGTAACTTTAATTAAGACAGTAGCCGTGCTATGACCAGGACAGAAACCAGATTGTAAAGAATTCAAAAAATTGTGCTTATTAAGGAAAAGTGTCAGCTGTTGGCAAATAAGTTTTTCAAGGACTTTAGAAAGGAAAGGTAAAATTGAAATGGGACGGAAATCATTGAGATTGACGGGATTAGATTTCTTCGGAAGGGGTATAACATAAGCACTCTTCCAGGCTTGAGGGAATTTAGAGGAAGATGCACATGCGTTAAGCAAATGAGTGATAATGGGAGTGATAACATCAAAGAGAGGAACGATCATATTACGGCTGATGCTGTCGCTTCCGACAGCATTTAAGGAGATGGATAATATGATTATCTTAACATCACATACAGTAAATTGACTAAAAACGAACGGAGAATAATTAGGAGTCGGACTTACAGAAAGAGAACGAAGTGTTTGCAGTTTATGTTCACTATCAAAAGAGTTAGAAGGATTAGAAAAATGTTGATTTAATAGTTCAACATCAACACTGGGAGGTGAAGTATTAAGAGAGTTTCTACCAACTCCAACTGTTTTAAGAAACTTCCGCACCCTAGATGAGTCGCCGTTCTCGACTGATGAATGAATATGTCGTCGTTGTGCATCTCTACACAATGTGTTCCAGCGATTCCGGATTTTAGTGTATTTTCTAAAGTTTTCCTCTGTTTTGTTCCTCTTAAGCTTTGAAAATGCCGCATTCTTCTTCAAAATTAGCCTTTTCAGATCATCAGAGAGCCATGGAGCAGGTAAGTGCTTGAGTTTAACATAATGCATTGGCGCGTGTACGTCATATAGCTGAGTGAGAAGGGAATTGAAAAGTTCCACTTTATCGTCAATGCATGGTGCTCTCTCAATCACTGACCAGTCAATATTATGAGCATCTTCGCAAAGTTGGTCAATATCCATTCCTCCAAAATTACGTCGCAGAACTAATTTAGGTTTAATTTTAGGAGGGCGTAGTTTATACGAAAGAATCGTGATTTGCTTTTGGATTAAACCTGTACCCTATCAGCCGTCTATGGGCAACCTGCCACCTTGTAGATCCCAACAAGGTTAATGTTTTTAACAGGTAGAGATCGATTTTAGCGGTCCTTTTCTTGTAAAAGAAAGCAGGCGACGTAACGCACGGGTAAGTAAGGCTTATATTTATCTGTTCATTTGTTTATCTGTAAAGGTGATATCAGACAGTTCACTCGAATGAATATTCACTGGAGTGACTGCTTCATTTTCCTTTCATTCCATGTTCACACAGCCTAGGTAGAGTGACTAAAATGAACATTCACCCGCTCTTTTCTCTCAAGATGTGGTCAAATACAGTTGTGCGTATTGGAATTAATTTAATTTGCAAAGCTTAATTAAGGAATTCACATAAAAGAAACAAAGAAAACGTCGTGTATAGCGGGTCCTCACCGTCTTTATTTTGTTTAATGTCTTCCTCAGTAAGATCTAAGTTTAAATCAGCAAAATTAAAGATTGAATAGCGTTTGCTCGTGTTGTTTTGTTTTTATATTCATCAATTTGGTGGTTCCAAAGGCAAGTAACAGTTGTCCAAAAACAGCAGCGTATTTTGATCATTCCACTTTAACACCATGGCCGTATACGAGTGAACGTTCACTTTGTGTTCAGACCGTTCATTTTTCGTTCATTCGGATTGGGAGTGAAAGATGCAGAGTGCCAATATCCAACATTGTTGGATCGGTTCATTAATGAATTCGTTCGGCAATTTTGTTTCATTTTGTGTTCAAACGATTCACTTTGAGTGAAAGGTGACGAATAAAAGATAAAAACGAACGAAAAATGAACTGTCTGATATCACCTTAAAAGCAGTTCATTTAGAACTCGTATCTGAACTGTCTACAGAAGCGTTTCTAGCAGCCCTAGACGGATTCGTGTCTCGACGTGGAATATGTCGACATATTGTGACAGATTGTGGCACTAACTTTGTAGGCGCAAAGCGATACCTTGAGGAAATGGTTAAATTATTGATAGATAAAAGACAAGATATTTCTGATCAATTAACGTCTCGTGGATACGACCTGGGGACCTTCAAGAAAAGAGCTTACTCCTTTCTAAAGGGCCGGCAACGCACCTGCAATTCCCCTGGTGTTGCGGTTGATCATGGGCGGCGGTAGTCACTTAACATCAGGTGAGCTGCATGCTCGTTTGCCCCCTCTTCTATAAAACAAAAAACAAATATCTCCTCTATAATTCGATATATGAGTGAGCCTAAGTTCAACAATGAACTTATAAATAAATAATAAATTCTCTTTATTACAGGCACATATCACACATATAAATTACCAACAAAAAAAAGACAATGCAGTACAGAAGTTCTAGTGTATACATAGACACCACACTGCACTTCGAATGTATATGGACACAAGCAATTGCACGATAGTCTTGCAACTTTATTTATTGATTAAATTTAAACGAGCGGTAACGAACACGGTTTATGCGTACGCGGTCATCTTGTTTCTATTTAATAAAAAAGTAAAGGCTACTCAAATACCTACTATGTGTAGTAATTTAATTTTGCACACAATCATATTGTTACGAGCTTGAGGTTCGCTTAGGGCAGCTGGATCGAAGATGGCCCTTTTCCCCACAGCCATAGCACCTAGGGCTGAATCCTTTGTTGCGGTCGCGAACTGTAGTTGCTGCGACCTCCCTGACGCGATGGGAACGATGATCCTGTCGCACGGCTTCTACCTCCAGTGCATGGGCCAAGGCGTCCTTAAGCGTCTCGTGGTGCCCGAGCCTCACAGCAGCTCTGACTTCCAGGTCGCGGATGCCGTCGATGAATGTCTGCACCAGGTTCCCTTCAATGAGCGCAGGTACAGACCGGTATGCTTTTCGCACCAGCTTCTCCACTTCTAGAGCCCACTGCTGCAGGTTTTCGTTGATGCGCTGCACACGATCTTTAAGCTGCGCACGAAAGACGTGTTCCAGGTGAGCGTCGCCATACCTCGCCTCCAATGCCTCAAGGAGTTGCTTATAAGTCACTTCCTCACAGAGAGCTTCCAGAACTGTTAAGGCCTGGTCGCGCAGGCCTAGTGTGAGAGCAGTCATGGCCTGACTTTTATTCCAGCCGTTCGCCTTCATAACAGCCTCGAACTGGATCTTGTAGGCTGACCAGGAAGAGGTACCGTCAAACGGCGGCACTTTGAATCCACGTAGCGAAGGTGTTGTATCTACTACGGGAGCTGTTGTTCCATCCCCAAGTTTGAGGTCGTCCAGCGTTTTCTTCACATCAGCCACCACGTAATCAACCCGATTGTTCACTTGGTCGATTTGGGTTTTAGCTTTCTTGATTTGGGTTTCAGCTTCCGACAGGCGGTTGTCATGTTGAGCAACCCTATCCTTCACCTCCTTTATCTCTTTCCCAAAGGTAGCATGAAGGTCCTTAATGAGGAGCATCTGCTCTTCCGACCGACGGGCCTGTTCCTCCTGTCGACGGGCCTGCTCCTCTTGTCCGCCCCGCAGCTGCTCTTCCAATCGGCGGGCCTGTTCCTCCTGTCCGCTCTGCAGCTGCTCTTTCAACTGACGGACCTATTCCTCCTGTCGGCGAGCCTGCTCCTGCAGCATCACCATCAGAGCACCTAAGTCAGGTGCCACAGACGTAGAAGCTGCTGACAGACCGGCTTCCGTGGCCGGCGGCTGGCCCTCAGACATCTGCGGCGTTGCACCACCAAATCTCCTCTGGTCCGTCTCCTGCTGGCGTTGACTTCGGGTACGGACACCCTCCGTTTCCTCCTTAGGTAAAATCGGCATTATTTGATCCCACTTCTGACACCAATTGTTACGAGCTTGAGGTTCGCTTAGGGCAGCTGGATCGAAGATGGCCCTTTTCCCCACAGCCATAGCACCTAGGGCTGAATCCTTTGTTGCGGTCGCGAACTGTAGTTGCTGCGACCTCCCTGACGCGATGGGAACGATGATCCTGTCGCACGGCTTCTACCTCCAGTGCATGGGTTCTGAGACGGTTCACCTTCCCTTCCTTGGGTGTGCTTAGAAAGGAAGTGCAGCTTACAGCACCGCCCAGCAGCGGCAGGAATACGACTTTACGATCGAACATCGCAACGGGAAATCTCATGGCAACGCAGATGCATTGTCAAGAAGACCTTGTCCTGAAGATTGCAGCCATTGTAGTAGGCAAGAGAGTAAGGAAGTGGTATCCGTGAGGATGCTCAGGACAGACCACCTCAGCAACGGGTGGAAGGACAGCCTACGACATGCACAGCAGGAAGATCCGGACATCAAGCCGATTCTGGGATGGATGAAGGCCCGTGCTACCAAGCCTAAGTGGAGGGACGTCTCAGCGATGAGTTCAACCACGAAAAGCTATTGGGCCCAATGGGACAGCTTGCTGCTTCAAGATGGAGTCCTGTGCCGTAAATGGGACAATGGTCGAGGAGACAGCTGTCGTTTGCAAATGGTTGTCTCTAAAGCTAAAGTGCCGAATGTTTTACAGCTGTGCCATAATGGTCTTTCGAGAGTCCATCTGGGAGTTAAACGAACTCTACTGAAGGCCCGAGAACAGTTTTACTGGTTCCATTATCGTGACGATGTGGAGGATTGTTGTCGTACATGTACAAGTTGTGCGGCTGTTAGGGGACCTCAGACACGGAGTAGAGGAGCATCGAAATTGTACAATGTTGGTGCACCACGGGATCGAACATCCCTTGACATTGCGGAGCCGTTACAGATGGCGCTAGTTGTGTCGTCGACTGGAACGCGTAACAATATTACAGAATTCTTGCTGTGGTGGAAGAGCACTATTACGGGCTGATAAAAAAAAAACAATGTGTAATGAAAAAAGGATTATTAGGTAGATTTCCTCCCTTATTTTAATTTTATAGGAAAGTGAAGTCAACTGCTGGATGAAGCCTCTCCCATTGTAAGGAAGATTTTTCATAACCAAGACGCTTCACAGGACGATTTTCGTTATGGTACGTCTGACTAACATTTAGTCTCTAACGGGACTAACGGGACTTAATGGACTGTGTATCCTATTTTTTCTTTCTCTTTGTAAATCGTGCCGCATATTTTGATGCTGACTCTTGTCACCGGCTGGGTGTATAACGTTTCTTAAACGAGTTTGTTAAATGCCATCTATCGACAGCCGAATGATTTATTTTCCGTTTCTTATAATCGCCTTTTACGACATCCACGGGACGTAAAAATATTTCCTACACTCACTATTACCGATATTAAATGCGTTTATGTGCGAATAACGGCATGACAATTCACAATCAGGTGAGGTCGCAGTAAAACACTGGCTCATAATTTATATAGTATGAATTTGAATGCACGAATCTATGTATTTAACGGTAAGTATCGAAACTCGTTTGGACTGAGCGCATTAAAATCGCATTACGGCATAAATAATTTAGAGGTATGCAATTTATCTCAAAATGGCTCGTTACAACAAATGAGATTGTTAATGTTATTTTTAAAGGAAAACGAGGTAATATTCTTTAAGTACACAGGTCTTTTTTCCTTTATTATAAAGTGAAATACGAGCACACAGTCCACCTAATGATAATACTATTTTTGAATCTGTGATAATGATAAGTGGATGCCGCTTACGATCGTTACTAGTATAACCATCTCGTTTACCAGATGTAAAGTAAGTAGAAAGTGACAGAGGGAGACCGAAACAGGAAAGCACAGCACAGTTGGTAACCCGACTGTCAAGCATGGCTATGGCTATATCTCTCCTATTGGGCCTAA